>CM076572.1:81267234-81667823 GCA_034641835.2 Pinus albicaulis
ATGGTAACTTTCAAATGGTAAAAATTAATGGTAAATATCTTTTAATTAGTCATTTGATTATTTTCATTTGATGTTGTTCTAAACAGGTTTGCAATTGATGAGAAGATTAGTCGTGCATATTTATTTTAAGAATTATTTGACCATAAAGCATACTTTTTCTCCTTATTTTTCGAGCTTTGATAAAAATGAAAAAGGATTTGAAGCGCACTTTTATCTCTTTTTCAAGCTTCTATAACAACAAAAAAGGAACCCCTGGAGTCTTCTTTCAGCTCTTTTCAGACTTCGATAATGTGAAAATATTGCCGAGCACTTGTCTTTTCGAGCTCGTAAAAGTAAATGAATTGATATCTAATCAGTGTAATTTTAACCCTTTTCCAGACTGAGATAGATTATTTACGAAAAATGAATACCTTGGTCGAACATGACTAAAGAGGTTCTCTCAGATATTATTTTACACTTTTTCAGATCTGAGCGACAAATTTATGAAAAATAACTTATGGAGTCTTCTTTCATCCTCTTTTTCAAACTCTCTAAATATGAAAAAAGATCAGGCTATCACTGTCGTTAAGATCGTTAAGACATAAAATAGCAACGGTATTGTTGATCATGGCAAGAATCAAGTTTCATTCATCGCTAGACTCGTTAAATTATTAAATAGCGATACTTTATTCGCCCGAAGGGTTGACTTATAGATAAAGAAAATGTTATCCTCCTCAAGCTTGTTAAAAAATAAAGAAGTACTAGTTGACAAATGACCAGGGAAAATTTGGGAAAAGTGAGAAAAAAACTCTTTATGGTAGCAAGTCGCTCTTGAACATGACACTCCCTTCACTCCATGTCCGTGACTGTTTGGGTTGGGTAATCGTCTTGACGGTTCATTCATACCTATGGTTCATCATACCTTCACTTCAGTTTTGGGTCAATGTTGCCAACTCATCACAGTGTCGCCGATATGTTCAAGAGAATTCAACCAGTGAATAACTCATCCTTCTGCAATACTCGTAAACCTTTATTCTCGTGACCGTCATCCCTGAAAATTGCTATATCAATTCATACCCTTGTCTCTGAAATCAATAACTCTCGTTTCGCAATAAGGTGGCTTCATACCGACAACAAATCGTTATCCAGGAAGTTCACTTAGAAACATCAGATTCCAGTACCATGAGGCTTGTTACAGCATCGACAAGATCCTCGCTTCTAGACTTTTGACCGAAATATTTTGTTTGGTGTTCGACATCAAATCATCTATTCACACCTTTTGAAATGTACTGCAGTACCTTTAGAGCCATTAACATCAATGGTGTTTATCTCGTGTTTTTTAATAACTCGCATCATTGGTTGGTAATCAAACGATGTCTTTCCATGTTCGACGACAAATCATATATTCGCATGGCTAGACTTGTACCCGAATGATCGAGTGAACAAGATAAGAATGCCCCGGATCTAGTTTCAGCCATCCGGGCTGCGATTTCAGGATTGTTGTACACATCATCTGTACGGTGACCTTACATACAGATCATCATCCGAACATGGGCCTATATCTGTAGGCATGTCTGCATTGGGCAACATTCCAATTTCGACAACTTTTTGAATTATGTACATGTTATTAGATTGTTTATGTGTTGAACATGGGAATGCCTATCCTCAGCAATTATGATCAAGAGGATATATCATGACGTAATGTATTGTAAGATTAATGCAGGTAGCCACTCCGCTTCATCTCCAACTCATCACAGTGTAAAGCATACCAATCAAAATATTGTTGTTATTATTTTGACTTCATGCTTTAGGGGGGAATTTTTATAGGTCAATTTGGGCATCATTCCCAATGACCTGGTTAACTGGGCATCATCTCCAAGACCAATGTACAGGGTCTATCATCCCCTAACATTTTAGTTGCTACATGCCCTAAGACAAAGAACAAGACAAATCAATCAAAGACTTTCATCTGCAAAGGTTTCCAAAGTTTGAAGTTTATAATATATCATATGAGATCTCACCAATGCTACCTATAGAGGGACTAAGTGCGTTGCATATGTGGGTAGCCCTATTCAAGGCTGCTCTACAAAGCACTTCCCGACATTCATGGGTGCGTTGGTCACATTGGGAGCGAAATTCTCATTGTTCCGGAATCTCCACTTGGCCAATGTCTTCTAGAAGAGTTCACATGTGTCAAAATTTGAATCCATGTGTCCACTTGACATCTAAAATATTGGGAACATGTCTTGAATATTATTGGAAATTCATTGATTGTAAAACTACCTCAACCTCTCTATAAATTGAGCACAGAGCTTAGTGTTTGATAAGGAAGAATTTGTGTAGAGAAATGCCGGTGGATTTTTCATTGAGGAGATTGATTTGAGCGACATATTTCTGGAGATATCTCCATTGTGATGAGGCTCAGATGCTGCTGGAGATGGTGATACTAAATCAGTCATTGGGTTGTAACCTCCCCTTCTATCATTAATAAAGAATGCATCTTACTTTTCCCTATATGCATTTGTATTGGTTTTGATTTTCCATATTGCAAGATCTTAGTTGATGTATATAGTTTATGCTTTACTGATTTATCAAACTAACTTGAATAGACATTTGTATTATTGCTATCTTTTGTTGTTTAGTGTTCATTCTTGCAGGAAACATTTTGCACAGTCGGTTGAAATTTGAAGCTACAATGGAATCGACAGAAGGAATCATTTAGAAGCACTTGGATTCCAAGTAAGCCTCTAATCCATTCTGTGTATCTGTTCTTAATTAGGAAAAGTAGTCGTATAGTCTTTAACCTGTTGTTCTAGATTAGCACCTTTCTAGGGAAGCGTGTTTTATCCGTAATTCACAATTCTACATAACATTAACCATTTCATTCAAGTAGATAATGTAGAGCTTTGAAGGATTCTACAAGATGCAAAGGAAGAGAAGCAGAAATTGAGGCTCATGTTGGAGTAGCCTGTGGAGGAAAAAATGGGAGAATGCTCTAGTAACAGAGGAGAGTTGGCCAAACAAGATGATCAACTATCAAAAATGTGATTGAAGGTAACAAAAAATTCTTCTTACCATGATTTTATTTTTTTTGGAAGCATTGAGATACCCGTTACATGAACCAACATGATGTTGAGATTTTGTGTAATGGGGGTAGCATCAGATGTGCTCTAACTCCCAAAATTTATGCAGGGACTAGAGTACACATGATCTATAAGACCCGAAAGGGATTTGGGAAATTTCATCTGGTTTGGGAGATATTTAATTAATTAATTATTTTAATTCCATTTCAATTTGGGGCATTAAAGTAATCAGAAATGTTTCTATCAAATAACAACATGATTCAATAATAATAGAACCATAACTATAAATTCCTTATGAACCGCTAGGGTACATATTCGACCTCCTAACTAATACTAATGATATTAAAAAATTGTTATCCATGTAAACAATAAACAATATCATGCACAACAATGGTTGTCACATAAAATTATATAACAAATTCTCATAGATAGTCATCTATCTGCAACAAGAAGTATATATGATATATAAGGGATAACAAGAACATCTACTTCTTGCTATTTTACTTGATTCAAACATGATACAAACCAATATGATAACGAATAAAGTAATTTTTCTACTAAAACATCACCCATCACATTTCAAATCAAAACAACTGCATACATCATATCCAAGCACTCGTTAATGGAAAATTTAAAATAGTTTGTATTTCATGAAAAATGGCAATACAAAATTTGAACCAATAGTACTAACAAAAGCACGACCTCCTTCAAGCATTTAGCTAGAAAAACTAACATTATGAACAAAACCTTCCATTGGTAATATACACCAAGATTAATAACACTTTGGTCAGTCTTTGCTTCTCATACTTAAAGGGAAAGATGATGTCGACTGGCACAACTTGAGAAGGATTTCTATAACTAGATTCTAATTTTTAAACAGAAACCCATCTTGGGTTGCAAAAAAGTGCAAACACCAGTGGCTCAACAGTCGTAAGCTTTATCAAAAATTGTAGACATGGTCCAGAGGTGTTCTTCATGGCCAAGTTTTTGTCAGTGTGGAACATGTTGTAATATTGTTGCACCATGATCCCCACCTCATTACAATCCAAATAAAAATCATGCTCATATAATGTTACCTCCCTTTTTTTCCCTTTTGAATAAAGAAAAATTACTAGCTATAAATAAACAGAAACATGATCAAATGCATGGCATACATATTAGCCATTGATGTACAAATATTGCCTCAAAGTGAACAACGCAGTTTTTTACTCTAGATCCAAATCCTGGTGGGCTTCCATCTAAACAAACTGCATGAAAAATATGGAAGTTGAATAAATTTATATATCCCATTTATAAGGAAATGCTCAAAAGTTATGTACGTTATAATTTAATTATTTAAAAAAAAAAAAAAAAAAAAAAAAAAAAAAACCTATTTATTTTATGATTCCATTGATACACAATCACTGTGACATTCACATATTAAAATGTAGACACTATTTCTATCACTCCAAAATAGTTGCAATCTTACAAGCTAACCCATTTCTTTTACGATTCTATTGATACACAATCAGTGCGACATTCACAAATTAAAATGTAGACACTAGTTCTATCACTCCCTAACTCAACTACACAAAAGTTTAACCTTGGAACAACAAAACTAGGAAAATTAAGGATGTGCAAGTTCCTAGGAAAAGAAATATAATCTCATTTTCTCTTTTGTTTGAACTTTGAGGAGATTATACTACAAATGTTTGAGTAGAATATATTCAAGCTAGGCTAAAAATGAAGAATATAGTTTATTAGAGTGAGCCATGTCTGCTTGAAGATGGATAATTGTAATATGCAAGAGTCCTACTATATTATGAAGATATAGTGGTTACTGTGAGCCCCATTCTATATACTATCTATCAAGTAATTACTATTTTCTAATGAAAAAATTGTACTTGAAACCATTTATATAATGTCCAATTAAGAACACATATAACAACAAAAGGAAAATTAAGTACATACAAGTGTCTAGGAAAAGAAAATCTAAACTCATTTGCCCTTTTTTCTTAACTTTGATGGGATTACACTACAAATGTTTGGCTATAAGAAATTCAAACTAAGTTATAAATTAAGAATATAGTTTAGTAGAGTGAGGCATGTTTGCTTGAAGATGGATAATTGTAAGATGCAAGAGTCTTGCTATATTGTGAAGAGATAGTGGTTGTTGTGAGCCCCATTCTATATACTATCTATCGATTAATTGCTAATAAAAAAAGTGTACTCAAAACCATTTATATATTGTCCCATGAATAATGCATATAAAATCAAGTTGCACGTTAACGGCTCTGGACTAACCTATACCTTAAGCCTTGCATGAACTTGTAAGAATGCTTAACCTGTCAAGAGGGGGCACTTCATGACAACGCAATAATTCATGGAAAATATGAGGGATGTGAGAGCACGCTCAAGCAAATGAAGGTTGAAATCAAAGGGATAATAGATTTGAGAATTCTTTAAGAAAAATTTAAAACACATCAGTTCCACGCTCCTGTCAAATGAAAAAACATCGAATCGACCGGGAACTATCACTATGTAAACATTTATACAAGTCAGAAACCATCACTATGCAAACACTCGAACAATCCAAATTAGAAGTTTAGTCTTTTCATATGTTGTTTGGAGATTTTCGATTAAACCCAAATCTTATCCACTAAAATATAAAACATGGTGCCTTTAGAATATTTCAACAACTCTTACCTGGAAAGAATAAGCAAAAACTCACATATATGATTACACACAATGAGGGCATCAAGTATTGAAGAACGAGTGCAAGTGATGTTTGGTATCATCAACTCCAATATTTCGATTCCTTTGATTCCTAGTCTCAAGGTCATATAAGTGTCAGGGTAAGTACATACATACAGCATTGGCCATCAATGGCCTCCACATATGACAAAATTCCACTACACTGTACTCTTGCTCAACTATATACATTGTTAGCCAAGGGAAGCAAACCTTTTAGTCTATCTCTTTCCTATTGTTTGAATTAGAGAGTAGAGTATATCATTTCTTCAGATACACAACCACAAATTAAGAATTTTTTTTTATAACATTTTTGGATCCTTTTAAAGAAGGTCAATGGAGATTGCAGTTGTACAAATCATAATGATTGAAATCCATCTATAACCGCTAGGGACTTTCAATTCCACATTAAAATTGTAGATTCTTATGCCAACATAAAATTTATTGTAATTAATATCATGAAGTTACTTTTGAACACTAAACTTTTCCAACCAGAATCAAAATTATATTATTGCAGAGCCCTTTTGATGTTGCTTCAACCCAAAAAAAAATTAACAATTTCAATTTCAAATTGTGGTCCTCCAAAAAAATTTCTAAGCTCAGAGATTTATTGAACCACTTTTAACGAAACCAAAAAAACCACTAACAGTGAAACAAGGGCTTAAATTTAAAATAAAAATATACACCCAGAAAGAATAGAAATGGTACTTACCAGCTCCTTTGGCCACGACATCTTCCACCAAAGTCAGATCCACCAAAAATACATTCATTGACACAACCATCAAAATCGGTACTCCCACAGCAAACCAACACTTGGTAAAATGTCACATATCTTTTTACACCATTTTTCCAATCTAAACAAAACCCAAGTTAGGACCGATAACAATCTAGAATATCGTTGGGCAATATAACCTTTGAATAGTGTTGGAAATTCTGCTCTTTTTTTTCTCTCCCAAATGATTTTTCAAGGTTCACAGGGCCATGTTGCTACTAAAGAGCCCAAATGATATGAAATTGATTGTTATTTAATGTTGTGTTGATATCAGTTTCAGAATTAACATGAAAGTGCTTTGGTTTGCTTATCATACAGGGGTTTATACATGTGCTTATGATTGACAATTCATTAAACTTGATGAGATTAAGTGTATTTCATGAACTTAAAAGCATGGAAACTCAATGCTGAACAACAACCTATAAAAACACAACAAGCACAAATAACAGAGACAAATACACAAGTTTTTGATGAAGGAGTTCACCCCTCCTGGGCTACATCTCCTTGGTCCATCTTCATAGAGTGGACCTTTGTATTAGCTTCAATTGTGCAAAATTTTTGTTTACAGTCTCCTGTTGCCTCTGAAACTTGCTCCAATGGCTCCAAAGCATCAAACTATATGAAGAATGACCCTTCCTGAGCCAAAATTGGTTGAAAATTGCCTCAATTATGGAAAAACCAATTTTTCCTAATTTTTCTCCACTAATTCTGGAAGTCCGCCAGTTAACTCCACTAAATGTGGAGCTTCTCCCCATTTGGTGGGTCGTCCATCTCTTCTGCCAAGATAAGTACGCACTTAATAGTGGATAAGTATGAGTTTAAGCGGGATTAACAACGTGTTTAGTGCTTAACCGCAAATGGATGATTAACGTGGGTTAACCACATATTAACGTTAATAATACGGTTTAATTGCGTTTAAATATTCCCGCCAAAAATGCATTGGCTCCTGGTTTTGGGCGCGTGAACATGTGGGAGGGGGTTGGCCCGCAGGGTTGGCCCCCTCCGGACCCCCAACTCCCGCTTCATACCAATTGAAATATAATCGGAGTCGTTGTGGGGTAAGGACTACGGTGGTTGGTATAGTGGTAAGTCGTTGGTGCTGTAGGTAGGTGGTCGTGGGTTCGACCCCGACCCCGCCATAAAATTTTGTTGCATAAACTTTGGATCCAACCATAGTAATAAAATTTGGTTTATAATTGATATGCGATATATATATATATAATATGTTGTGCCATTAACCTTTGACTATGGTTCCAAACTTTGGAAATAACCATATATGCACCCAAGTCGACCTTCCATAAAAATTATCATGCCAACCAACCTTTCCATGGGGAGGGGGCACGTGGCAGCCTTCAGCAGTGCCACATGGCCCTTCCCCATTGGCCTAAAAATTTCACCATTAAAAAAAATAATCCACCATAGATAATTCCAAACTTAGGATTAGGAGAAAAATTCAACTTCCCCAAGCAACATTGGAAAATCTGGTGATGACACTTATCATAGTCATTGGATGAAAACTGGAGAATATTCCCTGAAGATTCCTAAGGTGTTGACTGGACTGCCAATTCATCGGTCTATCCAACATTACCACAATTTTACATCAATAGGAAAAGCAGAACAACAGACCATAACTTACTCATACGAACTCAGATTTTGATGAAACAAGTTGCATTGGAATCCTGGTGACAAGCTCTATCCAATCACTCTAGTTTGGAGCATTTTTTAGAACTTTCATTTTTTAACTAAATACTGAGCTTCTAATCATTCCTCCCCACTAGAAGCCTTTTGGACCCCAAAAGATACGATCAATTATTCAACAGGTGAGGGTACATATCCCACACCCTTTCACTCTCCATCCATTTGGCCTTTGAAGGATTTTGTCCCTGTAGAAATTATATAACTTATGTGTTATATATCCAAGATTCTCCTCATCACACACTATTTTAACTTCATGCACAATACAGAATTTATTCCACCATTGATCATCACATGCAGAAATAAAATCAATTACAATGCACACATGAAACCATAAAAATTCACACACATTAACACAGTTGTTTAATGGGAAAGCCTGAAGCTAAAAACCCCAACTATTTGTATATAATATATGTCATAGAGATCATGTAAAAATCCTCATACAAAGCTGATCATATCAAGCTCTCGGTACAATACAATCGCTACACACTAATCAGGCTAGATCTTGCAAATCCATGCACCGATCTCTGCCACCTGCTAGCCTGCCTCTACTGCGCAATCCCTGCTGAAGAATGGCTCTGAATGAACTTGAATCCACCAAGCTTGCACTGCGCAATCCTCATTGGCATCTCCCCTAAGTGTTGGATGCAATCAATGCATCACTATAGTCACAAATGATAGTCACACTTTCTCTTTCACCTACCTCTCCACTGGTCTCCACTGAAACTGTCCATGCACTATAGTTAACTGATGTATTCTTCAGTTAATTAATGAGTTATTATTTAGTGAATTAATTAACTAATTAATTCACACCACTCTCACTAGTGTATCAATCAATTAGACTAAAATGCAACTGTAAATCTAACTCTAAGCGGGTTAAACTAGTAATATCACCAAACTCTGTCACATGAGTTCTAACTGAAGTATCCATGCAATAGCTCCACTTAACCCTCAGAAATAGCGTAATTCCTTCTGTTAGCTCCTGTGCCACATCTGTGCACTTAACTGAAGTGCTCCAAGAGAATAAGATAATGTTTATAGTCCAAATATTATTAAGAGCTAATAATATTCGACATATCTATTTTTAGACTGGCAATCTAAAAATAGATTATGCCCAATATGTCTAAAAATAGAAGTCCATATATTTTTCCAACTTGACCAACCATCCACAAATAGCATCCTGCAACTCATAGAATATGATCGACATGTCTAAAAATAGACATAGTCTAAAAATAGACTTTGCACCAAAAATAGCCTGCGGGCCCACTTAGTGAAGGCGACTCTTTTCACTAAGCTCATCATCTTGTTGAGTCTCAACACTCCCTCTCAACAAGATAGGGATTATCTGCCACCCCGATCCTGTCTCTATGGGATTCAAATTTGCTCCTGGTGAGCGCCTTCGTCAGAATTCTGCATCCTGATCCTCCGTGGGAATGTAAGAAAGTAACATGATCTTCCGTTGCACACAATCTTTGATATGATGGTACCGGATGTCAATATGTTTAGATATATCATGAAATACTGGATTAACTGAGATTTTAATGCAACTCTGATTATCAAAATATATCACAGTAGGATCTAAGTGTGAATTGAACAACCCGACAAGGATCTTCCTCATCCATATAGCCTTGCATGCAGCCAAACTTGCTACCATGTACTCGGCCTCCGCTGAACTAAGTGCCACGGATCTCTGTTTCCTACTGTACCAAGAAAATGTTGTAGACCCGATACTGAATATCCCTCCAGATGTGCTCTTTTTGTCCGTTGAGCTCCCTACCCAATCTGCATCTGTGAAGCCATGCAGCTTCAACTCATCCAATTGTCTGTACCACAATCCATATCCCGATGTGCCCCTGAGATATTTCAGGACATGCTTGCCTGCCTTCCAAAAGAGATTGGTAGGCTTAACCATAGCTTGTGAAAGCTGGTTAATAGCATAGCATATGTTCGGTCGTGTATTGACTAGATACATGAGCGAACCAACCAACTGTTGATAAACAGTGGCATCCACAACCTCTGCCGATGTAGCATCCTCTTCCCTCCAACCACCAGGAAGAGGAGTGTCGATAGGCTTACAGCCTTGCATGTGAAACTTCTCCAATATCTCCCGGGCATACTTGCCTTGAGACACAAACAGTCCACCCTTTCGCTGCCAAATTTCCAATCCCAGGAAATAATGAAGGAGGCCCAAGTCCTTCATCTCAAAATCCTTTGCAAGCTCTGCCTTGCATGAGTGTATCAATAGTTCATCACCCGTCAATATCAAATCATCTACATAAAGTACAATGATCAACAACTTACCCTCCACCACAATCTGGTATAGGTTCAGATCCGCCTCACTCTTGGTGAATCCAAGTCCGGAGAAATCACTGTCTATCCGTGTGTACCAAGCACGAGGTGCTTGTTTCAGCCCATACAGCGCTCTTTTGAGCCTGCACACATGCAACTCGCTGCTGAAGATTTCGAATCCTTCAGGCTTCTCTATGTACACCTCCTCCTCAATGACTCTATCGAGGAACGCAGTCTTCACATCCATCTGATGAATGTGCCAACCCATCTGCGTTGAGAGAGCAAGGATGGTCCGTATGGAAGAATACCTTGCGACAGGTGCAAAGGTTTCTTCATAGTCGATCCCCTCAATCTGTGAGAAGCCCGGGCAACAAATCTTGCCTTGTACTTCTCGACGCTCCAGTCAATAGCTTGCTTCAATTTGTAGATCCATCTCGAACCTACCATTGATTTCCCTTCCGGCCTTGGGACAATCTCCCATGCACTGTTTCTGACAATCGAATCATACTCTTCCACCATGGCATATACCCATGCGGGATCCTCCATAGCTTCCTCTAAAGAAGATGGTTCTGTCACTATACACTTGCTCATCAGAGCCATGTATCTAGTAAATCAATCAGGTGACTATCTCTTTTTGCGCTGTGATGTAGGTGCTCCTACATTCTGCGCTGCATCAAGATTCAGTCGCTCAACTTCTGTAGTGCACTTCCGCCCTCTGATGTTTGGCGCTGCATGAGTGGTTTCTTCCACTCCATGAACCTCCTCTTGTGGCTTATTCACATCCTGAGGCTCATCTTTAGGAACAAGTAGCTCCTCATCTGCTTGCAAGTGTAGCTCCCTCTCAAGTGACAACTTCATGGCTTTCTCCTCATGAAATTTTATATCCCGTTGCACAATAGTCATCCGAATGTCTGGCAAATACACACGATAATTGTGGGGTGTTTTTGTGTACCCCACAAATATCCCAACCTCTGCGGTCGGCTCCAGATTCTTCCTGGCATCCTTTGTCACATGAATGTAAACAAGTGAGCCATAAATCTTCAAATGAGAAATATCAGGCTTCTTACCAGAAAATGCCTCTTCGAGTGTACTCATGCCAAGTACTCTATGAGGACAACAGTTTTTCACATAAACCGCAATGTTGCATGCTTCAGCCCACAAGTGTATGGGAAGGCCCTGATCATGTAGCATCGCCCCTACAGCACCCACGATCGTTCTGTTCTTTCTCTCCGCGACCCCATTCTGCTATGGGTTATGAAGCGTTATGAGTTCTCTTCGAATTCCTTCTGCGTTGCAAAAGTCTTTGAATTCGCCAGAGATGTATTCACCACCATTATCGCTCCTTAGAGCTTTCACCTACTTCCCCGACTCTTTCTCAACCAATGCCTTGAACTCACAGAACTTTGAGTATGTCTCGCTCTTCTTCTGCATGAAGAAGATCCAGCACTTATGAGAAAAGTCATCAACAAATATCACATAATACTTGTGCTTTGTTGTTGAAGATACTGAGAAAGGTCCACACACGTCTGTGTGAATTCTCTCAAGGATCGTCATGGTGAGACTATCCTTCTCATGAAAAGTGATCTTCACAAATTTTCCCAAAGTACATCCCTTGCACTGATCTGATTGCGCAAGTGTACCTTTGGGAAGCCCAGTAGAAATCTGCTGCAAAATTTTCAAAGCGCCATGGTGAAGATGGCCCAATCTCCTGTGCCACAATTCGCCCTCATCCCGACTCACCACTGCTTCTGCTTTGCCTGCCATAGCTATGCAGCCATCTACCTGCAATTTATAAAGGTTCTTAACTCGAACCCCTATCCTCCAAGTTTCACCAGTTGTTTTACTGTGCAGGAAATCCTTTCCCTCGCTAAAAACAACATTATAACCCTTGTCTTCCTACATCGCCACAGAGATCAGATTCTTCTTCAATCCTGGAACATGCATGACATCCTTCAAGATGAAAGGTTTACCAAACTCCCTCTCAAAGGAAATGGTCCCGATACCAGTCGCACTGTATCTACCATCATCGCCCATCTCGATGTGCACTCCAAGATCCTTTTCATCCAGTTCACTAAACAAATATTTGTCTCCAATCATATGGAAAGACGCACTACTTTCAAGAAACCACACCGATTCCATCAAACTTGAAACCAAGCATGAGATCAAAGAAAAATCTAGCTCAAACTGCAAGGCTAAGGCCTCTCCAGCTGCAGATCTAGCAGCCTACTTATTCTTCTTCTTTTGTGGACAATTAGTGGCGTAATGTCCATGCTGGTGACAATGAAAGCACTTCACCTTGGACAAGTCCTGCTTCTTACCTTTCGCACCGGATTGAGAAGGATTTTTCTTTCCCTTCCCTTTCCTTGCCTTGGTAGCCAAAGTGAAATTTTCTTCATCTTCATTCTTCGATGAAGATCCATCCCTGGTACCCCGCCTTATCTCCTCCTGCACAAGATCTGACCAAAGTCGCTCCCATCCCGGCAGTTTCTCTCGACCATTTACAGAGTCCTCGTAGCTATGCCAGCTCTTCGGAAGCCCAAGGAGAGCCAATCTCACCAGGTCTTCTTCATAAATAGTAACCCCCACACTTCCTAGCTCATCCTTGCAGTGGAAAAACTTCGTGAGGTATTTTGGTATACTGTCGCCTTTCTCCATTTTTATTTTTCTGAGCTTGTCTTTAAGCGCCAACTTCCTCGGGTCGCTTCTGCTTTGGAAAAAGTCTGTCAAAGCCTTCCACATCAAGAATGGAGTGGCTTTATCGTGAAGGCTGGACACAATGTGGTCCTTCACATCTTCCAACAGAATTCTTCGAAATTTTGCTACCTTATTTTGCCATGCGTCAAGTGCGGCTACATCGCTAGAAGCAGGTTTTGAAATTTCAGCATCTATGAACTCCTTCAACCCATTATCATCCAGAACCGCCTCCATCCTGTCCTTCCATGCAATATAATTTGAGCTGCCATCAATGGCATACTCCAATCGCAATCCATTGAAATACATTTCAATGAATTCTCAACTTCGACACCAAGAAAACACTGCAGCAAATTCGAATTCCACTAGCACAAAACTCAACCGCTTCAATAATTGCAATATGCTCTGATCAATATCGCTTTGATACCATGTAGAAATTATATAAATTATGTGTTATATAGCCAAGTTTCTCCTGATCACACACTATTTTAACTTCATGCACAATACAAAATCTATTCCACCATTGATCATCACATGCAGAAATAAAATCAATTGCAATGCACACATGAAACCATAAAAATTCACACACATTAACACAGTTGTTTAACGGGAAAGCCTGAAGCTAAAAACCCCAACTATCTGTATATAATATATGTCATAGAGATCATGTAACAATCCTCATACAAATCTGATCATATCAATCTCTCAGTACGATACAATCGCTACACACTAATCAGACCCGATCTTGCAAATCCATGCACCAATCTTTGCCACCTGCTAGCCTGCCTCTACTGCGCAATCCTTGCTGAAGAATGGCTCTGAATGAACTCGAATTCAGCCAACCTTGCACACGCAATCCTCATTGAAATCTCCATTGAGTGTTGGATGCTTAATGCATCACTATAGTCACAACTGATAGTCACACTTTCTCTTTCACCTACCTCTCCACTGGTCTCCACTGAAACTGCTATGCACTGTAGTTAACTGATGTATTCTTCAGTTAATTAATGAGCTATTATTTAGTGAATTAATTAAATAATTAATTCACACCACTCTCACTAGTGTATCAATCAGTTAGACTAGATACAACTAGCTCAACTAAGTCTAACTGAGTTAAACTAAATACAACTCCACCAACTACTTCTATAACTCCACCAAACTCTGTCACATGAATTCTAACTGAATTCCTCCATGCATTAGCTCCAGTAAACCCTCAGGAATAGCATAATTCCTTCTATCAGCGATTGTGCCACATCTGTGCACTTAACTGAAGTGCTCCAAGAGAATAAGATAATTTTTAGAGTCCAAATATTATTAAGAGCTAATAATATTCGACATATCTATTTTTAGATTGGCAATCTAAAAATAGATTCCGCCCAATATGTCTAAAAACAGAAGTCCATCTATTTTTCCAACTTGATCAACCATCCACAAATAACATCCTGCAACTCATAGAATATGATCGACATGTCTAAAAATAGACATACTCTAAAAATAGACTTTGCGCCAAAAATAGCCTGCTGGCCCACTTAGTGAAGGCGACTCTTTTCACTAAGCTCATCATCTTGTTGAATCTCAACAGTCCCTTGGGTCCCACTCTAAGGTATTCGACATTCCCTCTCCTTGAAGTTCTGATTCTTCTGTCAAGTATGAGATCTTGTTGAATTTCATCAAGATATTTTGGCGATAATCTATTGATGGCAGTTGAACATGCTCTCCTTGATCATCAATCAAAGGAGGCTCAAACAATCTCAAATTCTCAACATTAATGACATAATATATTCTCATATAAGGAGGAAAATCTAACTTAAATGCATTAGTACCAATCTTTTCCATAATTTTAAATGGACCATAACGAATTGGCTTGAGATTTTTACCTTCCCCTTGCAATATTTCTTTGTTGATATACAACCAAAATTCATCTCCAACCTGGAATTTGTGATCAACACGATGTTTATCATGCCTTTCCTTGTAGATGCTTTGACTCTTTTCAAGTTGTTCTTGCACTGTCTAATGTATCAACTGAATTTTCTCAATGAACTTCCTTTCCTTATCTATGTCACTATGACCATCTATAGCGACATCTTTCTCAAAGATGAAGTCCAAAGACGATCTTGGCAAGTACCCAAAACATGCCTCAAATGGCGATATGTTTGTGGAAGAATGCTTTGCCCTGTTGTATGCATGTTGAATGTAATGCAATTTTTCATCCCACAACTTGGCATGATTGATGCAATAACCTCTAAGAAGATGAATAACTATCATGTTCATCACCTCGGTCTGACCATCTGTTTATGGATGAAATATTGCACTCTTCTTCAACTTTGTGTCCATCATGTCCCATAATTTTGACTAAAAATTCTCAACAACCTGAGAATCTCGATCACTTACAATAGAAGTAGGAAGACCAAAATGAACCCATACATTTTGAAAGAAAAGATTAGTGGTTTGCTCAGCTGTAATTGTTTCCTTACATGGCATCAAAAGACACATTTTGTTGAACCTATCTACCACATCATACAAATAATTATGACCTTTCCTTGACATACGAAGACCACCTACAAAATCCATTAAGATACTCTCCCAAGGATGTGAAGGAACTGAAATACAAGTGTGCAATCCAAGTTTCCTATTATTAGGCTTACTTATTGCACATAAAGAACATCCTCTAATAAAAATAGATACACTATCAAACATGCGTGGCCAATAACAATACCTTTGGAGATTCACTATTGTCTTGCCTACACCGAAATGTCCAGCAATCAATGATGTGTGTGCATCCTTTATGACACTGTTTCTTTCTCCCTATGCTATACGTAGCTTGCCCAAGTGATACAACAAATTGTTATGCACATGATAATCTAACTCTTCATTTTGGTTTCCTTGACTCAAGCTTTCATACACATCCTTAAAATCACTATCATATGCATATTGTTCAATGTAACTTTAATGCATAACTGAATTGTGCTTGAGTATAATAGATGAATTTACAATAGGCCCAGAGAGCATATCAGCTACCTTATTGTAGATTCCCCTTTTGTACCTGATAACGAAATGAAATTGTTGTAGAAATCCCATCCATCTGAAATGTCTTGATTGCTGCAACTTGGACTGTGATTGTAAGTACTATAATGGCTGATGGTCGGTATGAATAATGGTCTCTTTCCCCATCAAATAGTGCTTCCATTTCTTTACACTTTGTACCAATGCATATAAATCTTTATCATAGGTGGTATAGTTATTCACAACTCCATAGGCTTAGCATGTTGCATGAGAACCGCTCCCATAACATAATCACTTGCATCTGTTTGGATCTCAAATGGTTGTCTAAGATATGGAAGATCCAATACCGGTGTTGAACCTATATTTTGCTTTAAAGCACCAAATGATTTTTTCTGCATAACTCCCCAATGGAAGACTTTCTTGACACTTGTTAGTGCATGTAACGGAGCTACAATGGAAGAAAAATTAGCAATGAATTTCCTCCAATACTGTGTTGCCCCAAGAAATCTTCTTACCTATGTAACTGTATTGGGCTTGGGCCAATTCAGAATGACCTCTACTTTGGAAGGGTCGATCTTCAACTCATCTCCTCCAACAATGTGTCCCAAATACACCAAATAATTCTTGCCAAACTCACACTTTGACATCTTGAAAAATAATTTATCTTTTTCAAGACATCAAGTACCTTGTTCACATGCATGACATGTTCTTCTCTTGATTTGTTGAATATAAGTATGTCATCTAAGTAAACAATGAAGAATTCATCTAGAAATGGTCTACGTACAGTATTCATGACTCTCATGAAAGTAGTTGGATCATTTGTTAGACCGAATGGCATAACTAGCCACTCAAACAATCCTTGTCTAATTTTAAAAGCACTTTTCCAAATGCCTTTTTAAGATATTCTAACTTGATGATAACCATTTTGCAAGTCTAACTTAGTGAAATATCTTGCATAATTTAACTGATCTAGCAAATCATCAATGCGTGGGAGTGGGTAGCGATTCTTTACCATGATTTTATTCAATGCACGGAAATCTATGCACATGCGCCAAGTCTCGTCCTTCTTTGGTACCAAAACAATTGGTGAACCACATGGTGAGGTAGATGGGCATATGATACCTTTGTTAAGAAATTCTTGAATTTGCTTCTTTATTTCCAAACTCTCCATAATTAACATGCGATACATACCAATGTTTGGAAGTGGAACATCTTGTTGCAACTAAATCTCATGTTGAATTCCCCTCTTGGGAGGTGACCCATTTGGTTCTTGAAACATCTCACCATGTTGGCTTACCAAATCAAACAAATCAGATTTTAATTTGTCATCACATCCTTCAAAAGATTCATAGTCAACGCCATCCTTTTTCTTGATCATGAGAAGCACAAAATTTTTACTTGCATTAACTAACCTCTTCATTTGCCCTGCATTAACTAAAGAAATATTCAGTTTTTTGCAATGAGCTCTCACAATATACTCCACCCCATCCTTAAGAAAATGATATTTGTTCTCAGAGTGATAAAACACTGGTTTCCTGTCATACAAATATGGACTTCCCAAGATAATCCCGGAAATGTCAAGTGGAACCACACCTAACTCGACTTCATCAACAAAGTTTGCAGTAATAACAAATTGAAAATATGCATTTCCTTGTAACCTATAAATTGGAATTATTAACTATCCAACCCAAAGGGTATGGTTTATGATGTGGTACGGTTTCAAGGTTAATCTTTTTGACCAAGTCTTATGAAATCAGGTTTGCTTGTGACCCACTATCAAACAATGCATCAATCTTTGTATGAATTGAAATTACTCTAACATGGAACAATTCTATCCTTGTATCTTCATTTGGAGTGTTGTTGTGACTATTTGAGGAACTAGTACTTGCTATGGCTTCCTTTCATTTTTTAACCATGGCTACAATCTTGGTCTCATCTCTTGAATCGGACCCAAGATCTTGTTGTGTGGTGACAGTCATCTTTTTTTTCCCTTTGTTATTAGGTTTCTTTAGCCTTAGTTCGGGATGTAGTTTCCAATAGTGGGTGTCATCATTCCCCTCTTTGGAACAATGTTTGCATGTAGTTTTCTCCCCTTTTTCTTAATTCTTGCATTCTTCTTTCCCTTCCATTTTCCTCCCTTATCTTCCCCCTTACCCCTGAATCCCTTCTTCTTACTACCCTCTTCCTGTATGTTCTTTCCCCTTGCTTCAAGATGTGTGGCTTGCACACATACTTCATATAAGTTGTTTCGGTTAAACATAAAAATAGTATG
The DNA here is from genome assembly GCA_034641835.2 of Pinus albicaulis. Taxonomy (NCBI): domain Eukaryota; kingdom Viridiplantae; phylum Streptophyta; class Pinopsida; order Pinales; family Pinaceae; genus Pinus; species Pinus albicaulis. Next base: position 81,285,749 of record CM076572.1, read on the forward strand.
TTTCAAGTAGGAATGTAAACCCCCAATGTATTTCAAGAGTGTGTCTTGTGAATTCAAGTTTACTCCTAACAACAAAGCCCTCTTTCTAAAATCCTGGGTGTACTCTTGAACAGTTTGGCCTTTGAGTTGCCTAAAGTTTTTCCAACTCATTATTTATTTTTTCATATAGGCTAATGGATAAAACTATATTTTAATGGAAGAAATGAATTCAATCCAATAAATGGATATCTTACCATGAATTCACATTTCCTCTCGAGTCTTTGCCTCCCACCAAACTAGTGTTGCTCCTTCTAGCCTTAATGAAGCCAAATGGATCTTTATGTCGCCCTCTTGTAGATTATGAATTCTGTAGTATACTTCCGATTGACAGATCCAATTGTCTAACTTCTCTGCATTTACTTCACCATTTTACATGGGAAGTTCAAACTTGATGTCCAACTTGAGTAATGGAGTTTTTCCTTTTGGGATTTTTGAATGAATGTCGCTGGTTTTTGTGGTGGAAGTGGAAGATGAAGATGTTGATGAAGATGATGAGCATGAGGATGTTGGAGATGGAGGTGGCTTTCCTCCACTACCTTTCGAACTCTTCTCTTCATCCTTCTTACCATCTGAAGATCCTTCTCCATGTGGAGGCTTAGAACCTTCTCCTACTCTTTCTGTAGTGAATGCATCCAACATGATTTTAACCATTCTTTGTATGTCTTTGAAGACTCTCTTGACATCCTCTTCTTCTGAATTTCCATGAGTCTCTCCAATTCTTGACATAATAGCTAAGGATTCAAGCTCAACCTATGATGCTTTTACCTCTTCAATCACTTCAGCTTCTTGTGAAATTTGTACCTCTTCAATCTCAACTACTGGAGATGGAACTTGAGGTGCTTCAAGTGCAGCTTTGAGTGGAACTTTGGGTGAATATTATGCTCTCTCAGCTCTCTTTCTTCTTTTCCTAATCTCAAGACTAACAACTAATAACTTCCCTTCTCCTCTTTGCAACTTCAACCTTGTAAGCATCACAAAATTGCAACTATTAAAACCCTTATTGCACAATCTCAAGCAAAGCAAGAAAATAAACTTTAACAACATTATGCTCTGATACCAACTTGATCTAATATTGATTGTTATTTAATGTTGTGCTAATATCAGTTTCAGAATTAACATGAAAGTGCTTTGGTTTGCTTATCATACAAGGGTTTATACATGTGTTAATAATTGACAATTCATTAAACTTGATGAGATAAAGTGTATTTCATGAAATTAAAAGCATGGAAACTCAATTTTGAACAACAGTATAATAAAACACAGCAAGCACAAATAACATAGACAAATACACAAGTTTTTGATGAAGGATTTCAACCCTCCTAGGCCACATCTCCTTGGTCCAGCTTCATAGTGTGCGCCTTTGCATTAACTTAAATTATGAAAAAGTGTTGTTTATAGTCTCTTGTTGCCTCTGAAACCTGCTCCAATGGCTCCAAAACATAAAAATATACCGAGAATGACTCTTCTTGAGCCAAAATTGGTTGAAAATTGCCTCAGCTATGGCAAAACCAATTTTTCCTAGTTTTTCTCCATTAATTCTGGAAGCCCGCCAGTTAACTCCACTAAATGTGGAGCTTCTCTGCATTTAGCGGGTCCACTAAACCTTCCGCCAAGTTAAACACGCACTCAATAGTGGATAATTATGAGTTCAAGCGGGATTAACAGCATTTTTAGCGCTAACCGCACTTAATCACAAATGGAGGATTATCGTGGGTTAACCATGTATTAACATTAATAATATGGTTTAATTGCGTTTAAATCTTCCCGCCAAAAATGCATTGGCTCGTGGTTCAGGGCGTGCAGACATGTGGGAGGGGTCTAGCCCCCTCCAGACCCCCAACTCTCGCTTCATATCAATTGGAATATAATCGGAGTCCTTATGGGGTAAGGACCGCGATAGATGGCATAGTGGTAAGTCGTTGGAGCTCTGTGCAGATGGTTATGGGTACGACCCCGACCCCACCATAATTTTTTGTTAAATGCGCTAAAGGTTTGAACCTTGGTTTAATATATATATATATATATATATATATATATATATATATATATATATATATATATATATATATATTGATTAATATATGTTGTGCCCATGTCCTTTGACTATAGTTTGTAAACAATATATGCGCCCATCCAACTTGACTATGGTTTCGACTTGCCATACAAATAAATACACCTTCTCCATTGGCCCAAAAATTTCACCATAATAATAATAATCCACCATAGATAATTCCAAACTTAGGATTAGGAGGAAAAATTCAACTTCCCCAAGAAACATTGGCAAATATGGTGATGACACTTGTCACCATGTCACTAGCTGAAAACTAGAGAATGTTCCCTGAAGATTACTGAGGTGCTGACTGGACTGCCAAGTCATCAGTTTGTCACTATTCTGCACAATTTTTACCTGTTTGAGAAAATGAACAACAAACCATAACTTACTCATACAAACTTGGATTTTGATGAAACGAGTTGTGTTGGAATCCTGGTGATGAGATTTATCCATTCGCTCTAGTTTGGAGAATTTCTGAGCACTTTCATTTTTTAGCTAAATACTGAGCTTCTGATCACTAAATAAAGATGAAATTCCTTTGTTATGACTAGTTCAACAACCTTCAGCATGAATCTGATAATCCAAACCCACAATATTGCATCAAATTCACTCCCAAAGCATTATAGAAACCTCACTTTTCCCCTGAATAAATACCCTTTGATGCCACATGAAAAACCTTGTAACTGAAATCTTATACAACTTGAGAAAACTCATGACTGCTCAACGAGTTCATCCAACATTTTTGAGCCTCCCCACTTTGGATGAATTGAGAATCATATGCTCCCAAGTGCAAAGGCAAACGAATATCCTTCAGAGAAGAATTTGGCTCAATAGAAGAAACATCAAGCTTTTCCACCTATAATTTTTGGTACGAATTAAAATAAATAAATAAATAAATAAATAAATATATAAATAAATAAATATATATATATATATATATATATATATATATATATATATATATATATATATATATATATATATATATATATATATATATATATATATATATATATATATATATATATATATATATATATATATTGAGGTTCACCTGCTTGGGCTATGAAGGTGGATTTGGAGAGGAATCACATTCAAGGTTCACCTACTCGGGCTATAGCCCATCGACATCTTGTGCCATGTTAATTCACCAGTCATCAGTTTTTTCTACACCGTCAACTTGCAATTTTAGCGATGAAGAGTATACGAAGGACCCTGGTTGCTACATCGGGATCTGTAGCCCTGACGTGGCGACTGTGGTTAGAACATTTTGTTGGGAAAATTAAAACTTAATGTATATTATGGAAACTCCATGGAATTTTTGTAAAGTTTGTGTATGTACAAAAGTAATTCTAAGCCATGGATCATAGATGTCACTGATATGCAATGACATAACAAACTATCCTAACAATATTATTGAGTGGAAATACATAAAACCCAGCTAAGTAGTGTATTTTTTTCCATCGCACACTTCCAACTATTCCTTTCCTTTGAATTGTGGAGTTTCTAATTATTATTATTATTATTATTATTAAACATGGATGAAGAGAAATCCTTGAACTTGTACATTTGGATAATTCTAAAGCCACAACAATCTTCTTAATTTTTTGACCTTGAATTAGTACTTTAGTTTCCATCTCTTCATTTTGAGCATGGTGAACTCCCAATTGTAAAAGCACACTATTGTTTTGATGATTTACTATTATTTGTAGAACTTCAATTCTGATCACCGTTCTTCTTAGTTCTCAATGAATTTATGTAGTTTCGCATGGTACATGACTAACATATATGTGACTATCCATTAGAGTGTAGACTATCCAACTAGAATGTGGGGGGGCATGAACTCAAAATTTCAACCAAATAAGACAAGTGACTTGAAAATCAAATTAGAAAATATCCTTTTAAAACACCTCAAATTAATAGGCTGGACCCTTGAAATGAAGAGAAGTCTAAATAGATGACAATCAAGTCTAAATTTAGTTGTTATCTTTAAAATTAGATTACATAACCTCATCTAATAAATCCTCCATAATGCAAATACAACCAAAGTTTCCATTATATGTCAAGCAATATGAAAATTTGCAGACCTCAACACAACCACTTTAGCTCAAGGAAGAATTACCAAAACACAGGGATAAGTTAAGCAGGCCAAGTTATCCACCTTCATCATGAAAACTCATTTCAAAACCCATAAATTTAGAGCATTGCCCAAGCATGCAAACATCAAAGTAAAGTACAAGGGAGCTAGGAAAGCTTAAACAACAACGTGTATGGCATAATTAGTTTCACCACTTGTTTTACAATTCACAGTGCATGTTCTAGAAGTACTAAATATGTGAATGTTCTAGAAGTACTCCACTAAATTAAAATACTTCATCAATATTTGAATTCTAGAGATCATTCTAACAAGGCATGGTCGGATAAATGATATCATGTAATGAATGATAATTATTGAGTTCCCAATCATTAAAATCTTCTAGATCTACTTGGATTTGAGAATTTTTATCCTTTATATAGGGCTAATACTTCCATGTGATTATTGGTATTTACTTCCAACCCCCAATTATAAGTCAATTAAATTAATTCATCAAGATTGTAAATGAGGCAACCCCTCCCCTCACCCCACACTTGCCACCGCAAGAGTGAGTTAACAAGTGGACAAACCCAACCTTTCCTAACCGTCCTTTTTTTTTCATTGAGGCAAAGATTTTCCTTGATCCACTTATTTTTTTCACAACTCTAACAATATAAGTTACATTAAAATGGAACAAAATCCCCAAATACAAAGTTTTATGATCAAAATTCTTATCAACAACATTGAAATTCTTATCAAAGAAATAGAAATATAACTTTTTATAAAACTTCTATAAAATTAACATCTTTTTTAATCCAAAAAATATTTTTATTTAGTAAATAATTAATTAAATCAAATAAAAAATCTACCAATCCATCTTAACTCCGGATATATCAAGCGCCACCAGGGATCAAATCTCTCAATGTGCAAATCTTAACTCTGGATCTATTAAGCATTGAAAGGGATCAAATCTCTCAAGGTGCAAGCCTCTTTTTTTAGTGCAAGACTTGAGGAAAGTTTTACACCTTGAGAGATTTGATCCCTTTTGGAACTTAAGATGAATCTAGGCTGATAATATATAAAATGATAATTTCCTTATTTTTATTGATTGTTTAAGTTATAATTTATTTTAAAATAGGTTATATTACATAATAATATCATTGGCAAAACCATGGGTTGTCAAAATCTGGAGCCCAAAAATCGCCAATGGTAAATTGACTCTATGACCTCAATTGTACCTATCGTAACAATATTTATAAGCAATAATTTGTTATAATTTTTTAGCCTAGAGGCTCATTCTACACCTAGTGTGAAGACCATGTGTAATTGTGTGTGTGCTCAATTTGGAGTTGACATGTGTCCCTCTTAAATAAAAATAAAATATTCTCTAAAAAACATTTTCTGTTATAACAAACATAGATTGGTGCACATTAAAATGTTTTTTTGTTGTTAATATATTTTTAAGTATACATCAATATTAACTCATATTAAACTATTTTATTCATAATTCACATTAGACATTTATTATATACAACATTGAAATATTTTCTTTTAACACACACAGATATATATTGTTGTGAAACCAGCCCCAAAAATAGAAGAAAAGAGATATCAACGCCTTAGAAATAAGACACTTCGAGGGGGCAACCTCCAATACATTACATGAATGAACAATTCTTGGATGATACAACTTAAAAAACCTTCTTTCTATATAGAGGAGTCCATGGGGCCACAATGTAATCCTAGTGGGGCCACAATGTAATCCTAACCGACCTAACAATAATAATTTAAGGGCACAATAATAACAATATGTGGGTTACAAGGGTACAATAATAACAATAATGGGGTTACACTAACAACAATAAGGGACTATACTAGTCATATAGGGACCTAACATGCCCCTCTAATTCAAATAAGTGTTGTCCTCAATGTTTGAGTAGCTCTAGGTGCTTCTGTATAAAATTCTCATCCTCCCATGTAGAATCTTCAGTGGGTAAGTTCTTCCACTTGATGACATACTCTGAAATTGATCGATTCCGTAGCTGTCAAGTTCTTGTTTCCGTGACCACTTCAGGTTCCAATATGATTTTTCCTTCCTCATCAAGTTCTGGAAATATTGTTTGAACTCGAAGATTTTCACCTATAACCTTCTTTAAGTAAGAAACATGGAAAATTGGATGCACTCGTGAAGAAGCTAGAAGCTCCAATTTGTATGCCATTGTACCAATATTTTGCAACACCTTGTAAGGACCATATTACTTTGGAGATAATTTATTATCCTTCTTAGCTTACTTGAGGGACATTTGTTTGTATGGTTGTAGCCATAAAAATACCCAGTCTCCTACATCAAAACTTCTCTCGTTGCGATGTTGATCTGCCTGTTGTTTCATTTGATTTTGTGCCAAATTCAGGTTGTCCTTTAAGAGTTGGAGAACTTCCTGTTGATGCTCTATGTGATCTTCCACTACTTAAGCCTTCAAATTTTCTCTTAAAGATGATGTGATCGATGGTGGATGATATCCATAAAGTGCCATAAATGGGGTCATTTTTGCTGCAGTATGGAAGGAAGTGTTATACCACCATTCAGCGAGAGGTAACCACTTGACCCATTGTGTTTGTTTATCATATACAAAACAACGAAGATATTCTTCCAAACATTTATATACTATCTTAGTTTGACCATCGGATTGAGGATGATAAGATGAGCTATGAGTTAATTGAGTACCCAAACAAGAAAATAATTCCGTCCAAAAATTTCCAGTAAAAATGGGATCTCTATTGCTCACAATAACCCTTGGGTTTCTGTTGTACATATTTACCCCTGCCTGTGAACTTTGGCCTGCTGCCTCATTCAAATCCATTTTAAACCTCAGCTCCAGTTTGATATTACTATCTCCGCCCAAAAATCTGCTTTATAATGGTTAAAAACCCAAATTTAAATGTATCGGGCCGAGCCCCTAATAGTTTGACTCCCTCCCGCTTTGGCTTCCATATCACCCGAATCTGAAAACCGTAAACCAAAACGAAAAGGGGCCTGTTGTTTTAAATGATCGGGTGCAATGGTGGCCATCCGATCGAAGTTCAAATCAACGGATCATTTCATATGGAGGGCCCCGCGCGTAGGAAACCGGCGGTAAACCCCCGCACCGCTTACCCCAGGCTGGCGGTATTATCCATCGGGCCAGCGATTCCACTAGACAGGCGCCGCGTGTCCTTGGTACGGGCCCTAAAACCACTTTTCCCGCGCGTTAAAGCCAGTACAATCGCCGGGCAGCGGAATTCGTTTGAGCCGTTGGATCTACTGATCCCGATCTGACGGCAGTTTTTCTCTGGAGTTGCTCGCCCGTTATTTTGTCTTCGCCGTGTCCTGCGGCCTACCATCGTGTTGCCCTCGTCCATTTCTAGCCGTTGATCTGCGTTTGTAATCCGACGGTCCAGAGTTCAGTCCTCCCACCTGTTAACTCCGCCACATCACCTATCCACCTGTCCCCCGTACGTCCACGTGTTCTGGTCTCGTACATCCGTAAGATTCCTCCACACCATATATATATGTGTGTTTATATGTTTTTATTCGTATTTGTCGTCATTCCTTCCTCACGTCCAGACTGCGTTATGTAGAAAGTCAGCATTTTGTCTATTCGTCAAAACCTCCACTGTTTTTTTTTCAGCCACCCTGTGTATTTCTTCCGGTCGACTGTGTATCCATCGTCCCCGCCTCCACCTGTGTCAGTTTTCTCTAATATTTTGTGGGTTTTGCAAGTTTCAAGATGATGGGAGGGCATCTTAGTTCACTACCGCTGTTGCAAAGGTTTAAAGCCCATAAAAGGACACATTTTGCTGGTGAAATTTAAAGAAGAAGCCGAGGGTAGGTGTAAGAAATGACCGCCATTAAAGAAGACAAAATATGGACCTACAGAACCCTCCAGAGAAATTCGCCCCGCATTAAAGATCCAGGATTCAAATCCAGAGCTGAGGATCGAGAGTACAGTATAGAGTTGCAGATTATCTCAAGGTTCTTACGGCAGCAGATCCTACTTCTAGCAGAGGCAGAACGATGTATATATTTTATTATTTTGTGTCATGTTTATAAGGAGATTTTTCTCCTCAGCATTTATTTCAGGAGATGATTTATAAAGTATATTTATTTATAGTTAGTCATTCATAGTGTGGGCGCGAATTCTTTCCGCCATTTGATTCAAAATAAGTCATTAAATGTTTTCTATCTGCCTCCTCCTCTAGAATTCTCTATCTCATCTATAAAGACCCAAAAAGAAGACATGGTAGAGGTTCCAGATTTCTATCAGCAAACTGTGCAGCGAAAAGGCTTTTGTATACATTTTGTAATATTTCTGTATGAAGGTTCAGAGCCCGTAGGGTCTCAGTGAGGAGGGGTTATAACTATAATGAGGATTCTGGTCTCTGGTATCTCACAGTATGTAATTTCTCTTATGTGTTAATACAATATCTCTTTTCATGCTACTTATCTTCTTGTATCATGTTCTAGAATGCGAGTGGCTCACTATTTTGCAGTAAGGATTCATCCTTGGTGATGCCCTTTCTGGAATTAGTCAAGCGCTTTAAATAGGCCTAGTCATGGTATATTGTTTCATGTTCACTTCATCCATATTTTCTGCTATATTAGTTACTTGATGGGGGTGCTTTTAAAACGCCATTGTCGTATAAGGATTCATAAATTGGTATGCCCTTATATGGTTATGTTGTGTATCTGGGTATCAATCTCATGTCAGCTAATATCTCCTTTATGTTTCCTCACTGCACTCACTCCTGATATTTGATTTCTGTGATATATTATCTGAACTGGCCCTCTTTACAGTAAGCAGTCTCTTAACTGTCTGATGCCTTTGTATGGGAGTTTTACATGATGTCCCTACATTGTTCTTATCTTTGTACCAGCTTCTGAGAGAGATTGGTCCCATTCAAAACTAATTTCCTTGTTCAAACAAGAGATAGTAAGTGAGTTCTTGGACTGACAACCTAAACTATAAAGGGCTCCTTGCTATATTAGGATGTCCTAGGCACTGGTCTATGGCAACTCTAGACTGTCTCTAGGAGGGTGACAAAATCATCCACAACAGGTTTCCATGTAGCTTTTGAATTGTGTCCATAAATGTTGTAGCAACTGTACTTGCTTTAAACGGATGAGATAATGCACAAAAGTGTGCATACTTGGTAAGTCTATCAACTACCACCATGATGACACTCTTTCCTTCGGACTTAGGTAAACCTCTGATAAAATCCATTGAAATCTCCTCCCAACGTTGACTTCAAATGGATAAAGGTTGTAGAAGACTCGGGGTCTTAGTTGTCTCAACTTTATTCTGCTGGCAAACCAAACATTCCGCCACAAACTTTTGAATATCATATTTAAGGCCATCCCAAAAAAATTCTTTCTTCACCCTGTGGTAAGTTTTTAAAAATCCTGAGTGTCCTCCTAAAGGAGAAGTGTGCAATTCCAGAAGAATATTTTGTTTTAGTTGGGAATTCTTACAAAGATATAGGCGATCTTTGTACCATAAGGAATCATTTTTCCAAATAAATGTATCAGATGTACTAGGATCTTGCTGCAACTTTTGAATGAGTGTCCATACATCTTTGTCCTTCTTCCATTCATCTCTTGCTTCGGTTATCAAATCTAGTTGGATAATAGAAATGGCACAAAGCAATGCTTCCACCTCTTCATTCTTTCTTGAGAGTGCATCTGCAACAACATTAAGCTTTCCTTTTTTGTAGATTATTTCAAAGTCATAACCCAACATCTTTGTGACCCATTTTTGTTGTTCTTCTAAAGATAGTATTTGTTCCAAAAAGTGTTTAAGACTATCATGATTAGTTTTTACCTTGAAGTGTCTTCCCATTAGATAAGTTCTCCATTTCTTTAGTGCATGCAGTATTGCTAACATTTCCTTCTCATAAATAGGTTTCTGTAAATACTTTCCTTTGATTGGACGACTTTCAAAAGCAATGGGTCTTCCTTCCTGCATTAAAACTGCACCAATTCCATTTCCTGAGGCATCACATTCCACAATAAAGGTTTTTGTGAAGTCTGGTGTAGCTAAGACCGGTGCTAAGCACATTGCCTCTTTAAGACGTTCAAAGGCCTTAGTTGCTTCAGGAGTCCATGAAAATGCATCTTTCTTCAATAATGTTGTTAGAGGTGCTGCTATTCTCCTATAATTCTTAACAAACTTGCGATAATACCCTGTTAACCCGAGAAATCCTCGCAACTTCTTTATGGTTGTGGGGACTTTCCATTCCTTAATGGCTTTAATTTTTTTAGGGTCTACCTTAACACCCTCGTGAGATACAATATGACCCAGATATTCCACCTCTTGTACTCCAAAGAAACATTTGGATTTTTTTGCATATAATTGCTTCTCCTGCAATAGTTTGAGCACCCTGTCAACATGTTCAACATGATCCTTCCAAGACCTGCTGTAGATTAGTATATCATCAAAAATACTAGCACAAATTTTCTAAGGAAGGGTTTGAAAATGGAATTCATCAACCCTTGAAATGTAGAAGGTGCATTGGTAAGGCCAAAGGCATGACCAAAAATTCATAATGACCCTCATGAGTTCGAAATGTTGTTTTTGGAATATCTTCAGTCTTCATTCTAATTTGATGATATCCTGAACGAAGATGCAACTTGGTAAAATAAATTGCTCCATGTAATTCATCCAATAATTCATCAATCACAGGAATGGGAAATTTATCTTTAATGGTGAGCTTATTGAGCTCCCTATAATCCAGACACATGCGCCATGATCCATCCTTCTTGTGTACCAATACTACAGGAGCAGAGAAAGAACTTTGACTAGGTTGAATTATACCGCCTCTAACATTTCTGCAATCATATGTTCAATTTCGCTCTTTTGGACATAAGGATATCTATAAGGCCTGATGTTTGGAGGAACACTTCCTGGAATCAAATGAATAGCATGATCATGATCACGAATAGGTGGGAGTCCTTTGGGAGTTTCAAACACCTTGGAATGATTGTGCAAGACTTGTTGGAGATCTGCAGAAATAGATGATTTTGATGTCGGAACTTCTAGTGAGCATAATTGTGCAATTACGCCTCATTGTTCTTTCTTTAGAAGCTTTGTCATGACATTAGAGCTTATTATCCTTCCCGGATTCCCTTCAATACCCCGTAATTTGACTTCCTTTCCTTCTAAAAAAAATTTCAAGAAAAGTTCTTGAAAATTAAAAGCTACCGTCCCCAAAGATTGTAACCATTGTACTCCTAGTACAACATCAGCACCTCCCATAGGAATGGAAAGCATTGGACTAGTCAATACATATTCCCCCCTGGTTAGCTTGATATTATGGAATTTTCCAGAGCAATTTATAGTTCCTCCATTTGCAACCATCACTTGACATTCTGGTGCTGGGTATAGGAAACAATTTAATTCCTTGGCTACCTTACAATGGATAAAATTATGGGTGCTACCTGAATCAATCAACACTATTACCTTTTTCTTCTTGATTTGTCCTTCTATCTTGAGAGTTTGAGGAGTGGTAATTCCTGCCAGTGCATTACACGATATGGTCGGATTCATTTCTTCCTCTTCTAGGGCTGGTTCCTGGTGTATATCCTCTTCTTGTTCATTTCTTCTTCCTCTTCACAATCTATGTAAAATAATTTCTTCTCAGCACACTTATGACCTTTAGTGTATTTGCTATCACAACTGTAGCAAAGCCCTTTTGCTCTTTTTTCTTCCAATTGTTGTGGTGTCAACCTTGTAGGTTGTGGAAATCTAGGAGTAGCAACACTTCCCTCTTTATAGAAGTGAATGGTAGGCTTCCTTGTCGCCATAATTTTACATTCAATTTTTCTTGCCAACCTGAATGCCTTCTCCAATGAATCAGGTTCCAAAACGCGAACTTCATGTTGGATGTTATCCTTTAAAGTACCTATGAAGAAATCAATCTTGTGTTCCTCTGGAATATCAGTTACCCTTATATTCAATTTTTGGAAGTCCTCAATGTGCTCCCCCACTAAACCCTTTTGTTTGAGATTTATCAATTGGCTAAAGAAGGTGTTGCTCTTTGTATCCGCATAATGTGCTATCATTTCCTCTGTAAAAATTGACCAAGTGACAATTTTTTTACGGGAGAAAAGCCATCGATACCTTACAAATGTATTTTGTTCTAAATATAAAGTTGCAATGCGTACCTTTTGTGTGTTTTTCACATTATTGAGACCAAAATATTGCTCCATCTGTAGTATCCATATTACATGATCCTTTCCATCAAACTTCCTCATATCCATTTTTGGAATATGGTGGTTCTTCCCGCCAACATCAGAGTTTATGAAATCATGATTAACATTTATTTTGTTCTCTTCATGAGTTTCCTCTACTATCTTTTCACCATTAGGAAACATTTGTTGTATCAACTTTGTCAAGCCTTCCATGTCTGCTTTTAGATCATTCTTCATGTTTTCCATTTTTTCATCGATATTAGCTTCCATGTCATCCATCTTAGATTCCATTCCATCTATCTTAGCTTCCATGCCATTCTTCAAACCATCCATCTTAGATTCCACGCCTTTCTTCAAACCATCCATCTTAGTTTCCACGCCTTTCTTCAAAACTTCCATGTCATTTTTTGTTGCTCTTTGTGAGAGTGAAATTTGTTGCACTTGTTCTTGTAAATTTGATATGTCATGTTGCCATTCTTCATCTTCATGAGTCATAGTAGAGCCTTCTAAAGGCTTAATGGGTGTTGAATTTCTTTTAGGGCCATTTTAGAATCTAATACTGATATATTCTACAATATGCCCTTGGAATCAATTCAAATTGATTCTTCAAACAAGACTTATGCAATTCGGGAAAAAAAAATACACACCTTTTACTTGCTTTTGAGGAGCTCTTTATTGAAATTGAATTATCTCGGTAATTTCAGATCCTCGATATCTGAAATTTGGCCTTGCAGTATCCCTCTGAAGCTTCTTTCAATTGTCACAGGTCTGACCTGATTTGGATTCTTCAAGGCAAAGTTATGTCCAACCTCCCACAATGACCCAATTATGGACTAGTTCAGTAGAGTGAACTTGTATGACTTTCCACATGTCCCTGTGTCCTCCTTTGGCTTTGAAATTGATAGACAAGAAACTAATATCTGTGTACTTGCGGCCAATTTTTACAGCACTCCAATCTGATGCTCAGAGAGAGAGTTATGAATATTTTCCTACAATAACCTCTTTGAGATGAAATTCGGGAGCCTGAAAAAGACCTAACTTCCACAGATCATATCTCCGAAAATATTGTGAACCAAGCTCTGAAATTTTGCGACAATGTTCCTCAGGATTTCGGCTTCTCTCTCTAAAAATTTCAGCTTCTGAAACTTCGTAGAAAAAAATTTATAGCGCAAATTCTGCGATGACTTGTTTAGGTTAAATTTAGGAGCCTGCAAAAAGCCCTAACTTCCACAGATCATATCTCCGAAAATATTGTGAACCAAGATTTGAAATTTTGCGACGATGTTCCTCAGGATTTCAGCTTCTGAACCTTCGTAGAAAAAAATTTATAGCGAAAATTCCACAATGACAGGTTTGGAGCAGCGAAAACCCTAGAATCCAAAGCTCTGATACCAAATGTTGTGAAACTAGCTCCAAAAATAGAAGAAAAGAGATATCAACACCTTAGAAATAAGCCACTTCGAGCGGGCAACCTCCAATACATTACATGAATGAACAATTCTTGGATGATACAAATTACAAAACCTCCTTTCTGTATACAGGAGTCCATGGGGCCACAATGTAATCCTAGCTGACCTAACAATAATAATTTAAGGGCACAATAATAACAATATGTGGGTTACAAGGGTACAATAATAACAATAAGGGGGTTGCACTAACAACAATAAGGGACTATACTAGTAATATAGGGACCTAACACACACACACACACACACACACACACATATATATATAAATTTTTACCATTGGTGGTTTTGGATTCCAGGTTTTGATAACACATGGTATTTGCTCATGGTATTTGAAACTTCACATATATCTATATAAAGAAAAAAAATGTAAAAAAAAATATTATAATGTTATATATAATAAAATATAAAAAAGTAGGTTATGAATAAAATATTTTAATATGAATTAATATAAAGTATACTTAAAAATATATTAATAACAAAAAATCTATTTTAATGCGTGTCAATAAAATGACTAATACACTTGTTCAGTAAAATATTTTATATATTTTTTAAAAAAAGTATGTATATATTATATAAAGTTATTAAAAAAATAAGTTTTATGGTTAAAACATTTGAAGTGGTATTAGTATTTTACACTTTAATAATTTATTAGGTATATGTTTCTTTTGTTGAAATCCAACAAAGATTTTTTGGAGTTACAAGTTTAAGTTATGTAATCTCTATAGCATTCAAAAATACAATTTAAACAATGAAAAATTATACAATGTTTTTTGCACTCTAAAATAAGTTTGCAACTGAAAAAAAATTGATCCCTCTTGGCTCATGTCAGATCCGTGCTTAAAATAGATCCAGTTTAGATCCATCTAAGACCAAATCTATCATGTGCCTAGATCAAATTCCTCTAGGTGCAAATCTTCTTTTTGTAGTGTAGAACTTGAGGAAAGGTTTGCACTTCTAGGGATTTGATCCCTCTTGACCCATGATAGATCGAGTGTTAGATGGATCTAAGATGGTTTAATTGAGGAGAGAGGTTCATTCTACAACCTAGTATAAGGGCAAGGTGTAATTTCGTCCATGCTGAACTCATAGTTTAGACGTGTCTCAACGTTCGGATTTGATCTCTCACCTAGTCCTGATGATGAACCACACTGGTTGGTTCAAAACGCGTTGACAATGTTCATTTTAATGTGATTATTACCAAAAAATTCTTCATAATTTTACGATGGATCACAGAAGCCAAAATTCTATAAATATTAAAAAATAATTCTTTAAATTGAAAAATAATGTCTACTATAATAAAAATAATATATATATTAAAAGTATTATAAAACTTAGTACTATTGTCACTGTGCTTGCTTTATTGGTTGTTTATATCACGATCCAATACAAAGGAGATATGGTACAAATATTTCACTCTCACTCTCATTTATAAATAAAATATTTCCAAATCCATATGAAATAAGATAATTTTATATCAACTTTTGAAATTCTTTTAAATTAATTAAAACAAATAACAAATAAAGTTGTTATTGTTTATATTATCCAAATTTAGGCTTGTGTGATCCATATTATGATGATGAATGGTTCGAAACTCTTCGATCAAATGTTCTTGATGTGATTATTACCAAAAAAATTATCAACATTATTTATATTTTCATATTTCAATTGGATAAGTAAATAAACTATTTTAATATCCATGTTAAGTACTTTATTTTAATATTAACTTTAAAAAGAAAAAGAAAAAGAAAAAAACATAAATAAATAAATAAATATATATATATATATATATATGAACGTTAATAAAATATTTCAATGTGCAAAGAGAAAAAGTAATTGAAATAAAAAGATTCAATTCCTTCCCTATACACTAATAAGAAGAGATGTATAATTAATTCAATTCTTAATATATAATTAATATATAGCATTTAAAAAATATTAATAATAATTAAAAAATTCAATGTGCATCATAGATAAAATATTTCAATATATAAAACTAATATATATATATATATTTAAGCTTGGTATTACCTCCTTTTTCATTAATTTTTAGAATCAAGATATAATTAGATGAAAATGTTTGGTGGCCTCAACTTAACTTGAGTAGGAAACCAAGTCTGTTGGCCACCTGATGACGTGGTATGCCATCCAAAAATATAAGGTTCATAGTATGTCATACCAAGCTACCAATGCCTGAATTTTCATACATAAACTATTTTTTACTTGCCTACTGGCACCTGACTAGTTGACCATGAAAATGTAGATGCTATCCTCGTATAAATATGAGCAACAAAAAATAACTGAATTAAACACTATGGAACTACTCTGCCTCCTCTACCGAGGCACAATCTACGAGTTTCGGGTCATGAACCAAAGTGTCAGCCTACTCAGTTGGCTTGGAGAGGCACGAGAGGTGGTGCTCAATGTGATCAAGGCGCCTGTCCAATTTTTGCAGCTGAAATTTCAGTGTATCAAACTCAGTCCTGTAGTCTGGGAAGTCTTGGCCTATGGTGGCTAAACTCATAGAAATATGTTCCAAGGCTTTTTCGAGAATGTCCTTCATGAATTAGTAAAGGAACAAAGTTTGTTTGAACTGTGTCAATATACCATACGTTTGCCCCGGATCGAGAATGAGACCCCTCCACTCTTTTTGTATCCATGTCCATTGTTTTGGTTTTCCTATTGATGTCGACTTCCCATTTTTCAATTAATTTTTGTATTTCCTCTGCTGTATTTTCATGATAAGATTTTGTTGCATCCTGGATGATTTCCAAAGTTGGCCTCTTGCCCCTTGGCTTGCTCGTGGGCAAGCCAGGTTGGGCTTCGACCTCTTTTCCTTTATCTTTCCAGCCTCGACCTCGTACCGTTGGACTCTTTGACTGAGCCATCTTTGTAATTTCCCTGACCTAGTGGCTATTCAAAGTTTGTGCAAGTGTGGGGGGAAGAGACTTCCAATGGTCTTGAGATCCCAGGGGTTTACCTGTCCAAGGAACAAAACGACAACGTAAATTGGAGAAATACAACAACCTTCCATTCCATGCAGCGTAATAACCATTGCAGTTGTGCCCCGACGCATGCAGTAGGTAAATTTTCCAATCCCCGACACCCTGAGTGACGTGCATGTTGGTCGGTTTTCCCTTATGGGTCTACCCAACACCATGCTTAACCTCTGCAATCCCCTGACCCAACTGAGATCTAACGCCTCGAATTGCCCCGACACCTTCATCTCACCCTCAGTCTCGCGACCTTCACAGAGCAACCCCACCCCAAACATGGGGACGACCCACTCTACTTGCCTCCAACCATCCCAATTTGTAGAATTGGTTCGCCTTCCCTCAGTTCCTTCCCGGGTCAAATTCCACCAACCTTTCTCTGTTCTCACAGAGCCATGGGGATTCTTGGTGGTATTACCAGACTTTACATCCGAATCATTCAAGGGCCGAGCACCCTGCCAGACTCCTGATCGAGGGAAAGCTTCCCAGCCCAACTCTGTCCCTCCATACCAACACCCCATTCTGACCTGACTCTCACTAAGACACATGCAGAAGTCGTTCCCCATTCCCTCACAGAGAAAGAAACCCAGAAGCAGCCCGACCACCCCCAAGAAGACTTTCTTATTGCCCCTCGACTCCTCGATGCCAAGCAAAAGCCTATGCAGGGCGACTTCATGCCCTTATACTCCCATGAATACCCAACAGGTTGGCATAACAAAATCATGGCATGAGAGGCGAAGGAGAGACCATTAACGTACATGAATTTCACTGTGGCTGAGAGTCGAGGAGGGTCTCTCGCTCTGCTACCACGCCTGCACCATCTTCCACCTTCGCAACAAAACCCCCACGCCATCTACAACCAGGAAATTAACAGAATGCGAGGGCCTCTGTCCCACCACCTCACCTTAGCTTGTATGCGCATGGACACCCTGCCACCCTTGCCACTCATGTGGAGGGTGGTCGGCTTCATTACCAAGGCCACCATCATAAATGTTGATGGGAGGGTCGACCTACCACTCCACACCCCGATAGGGGGATATATTAAGTAATATTGAAATATATCTAAAAATATATTAAAATAAAATAATGTGGACAATGTAATCCATAAATAAAATATCTCAATGTTCGTGTTAACTAATTTCTTTCAATGTGAGCAATTTACATATTATATATGGTTTAAAATAATACTAATAATAATAATGTCAAAAGTAATTGAAAAATTAATTTCTTATTGTTATAACATTTAAAATATTATTATTTTACATGTTTACCTTTTTATTAAGGGATAATTTAAATGGAGAAATATTTGTTTAAATAACATCAAGTGATTTTTAAAAGATTGAATTCATTTATACATTCAAAAATGTTATATATATATATATATATATATATATATATATATTCATCTTAATCGTCATCAAATCAAATTTAGAGACAACAAACAAAAATGTTGTCAAAACTTCAACACACCACTTTACAAATTTACTCTTAAATTCTACTCTTGCTAAATTCATGATTAAAATATATTTATACTAATTTTGAGTTAATTTTATATAATTTAACTTCTTCAAATTATTTTTTAATTTTAATAAATTTCACTGAATCAAAACCTAACGCTTTGAGACCACAACCAAAATAAAAAACCACATTACCTACCACATATCTTTATATTTCCACGTTGAAGTGAAAATAAACTCGTATGTGAAATAGCACGCCACCTTACATGATTGATCATAGTACGTAAGCAATTAAACAACCGGAAAGTTGTCAAAACTTTAGCACGCCACCTTACATAATTGATCATAGTACGTAAGCAATCAAACAAACGAAAACGTTGTCAAAACTTTAGCACGACACATTACATGTTTGATCATAGTACGTTAGCGATCAAACAAACTGAAACGTTGTCAAGATTTTAATGATGACAAACCCACTTTAACATAGAACAAGTAACCCACAACATTGACTTGGATGTATTTCAATTCAGATTCATACTTCCTTTGTTTTAAGCTTTAACTTGATTATGTTTAGTTAAATTTAAAAATTTTCAAAACTTGGGGCCAAAATTTACCAAGTAATTGGATTGGTTAAGTTAAATTTAAAAACTTGAATGGAAATTTTACTGGTTAATTGGATTTTAAAAATATATATTTGATAAAGTACTCGTGGTTTGAAATTTATAAGAGTTTAAAAGAGATATTAAAAAATATATAATAATTTAAATGATCTTTATACTATTTGATGGCTTGAATTTGCTTTAATCACAATTTTTAAATTATAAAATAATTCCATAAATCACAAATACCAATAAAAAGTTACCATTCATTTATTTAAATATTATAATTATTAATATTTAATTTGATTTATTATTTATATATTACTAAATAATAATAATCTTTTACAAACTTAAATATAAAATAATTGATTTTATTAATATTTATTTGAAATTGTATTATATGATCATGAGAATTTCTTGTATACCATGGGCTCTAGATTGGATGTACAATGTTTAGGTGAACACTTCACTCATTTTCAAGAACAAAAAGCTCAAATTCATGATATGAAAAGTGCCAAATCAAGAACAAATTTACACTTAGAAAATTGAACCTTACATATTTATAAATAATTAAAAGAATAAGAGGAATTAAAATTTTATTAAATCAGACATATTAATAAAATAAAATTAGTCAAAATAATTTTTAATATTAGAAAGAAAATGTTAAAAATATGAATATTAAATTAGAGGATTTGGAAAATTAATAAGTTAGGTTAATATGTCTACAGGTCTTGGTGCTTTGTTAAGACGCTCCTTGATGGGAAGTCATTGGTTCAATTCCTAGAGGTGAGACATGATAAAATGTAGTCTTGCCAAGCTTACAAAAAAATAATAAATTAGATCACTACGGTATTAATATTAAAGAGGAAAGTGGGAAATATATTTATTTTATTTTAAATTATAGTATTAAAATAATGTTAAATTAGAATAGCCCACGGGCAGCTCATTTGGTGCATTGTTATGAAGTATTGCGTAAACTGTGAGATTCAAAGTTCAAATGCCCCAAGATTAAGCCAACAAAAAAATTAATAAAGTAGAATAAATAAAATAATATCAAATAAAAATAGATATTAGATTAAAGTAGAATAAGAATAGGTTTAGGATATGAAAAGTCTACAATTCCTGACAAAAGGCCACTGCCTTCTCCCTTCTTCCATCTTCGGAGTCTATACATATTCCACGCAATATAATTGCTGAAGAAGTTAATCAGTCTTATCCATGAGTATATTTTGATGAGGCATCTTTAGTTGGTGGTGAATGTTGGGGGGATGAGGCATATTTAGTTGGTGGTGAATGTTGGGGGGAATGAGGCATCTTTAGTTGGTGGTGAATGTTGGGGCGGGGCGGGGCCACACTTCACTTGGAGGAAAACAATTTTTTCAAGGTCCATATTGAGTTGGAAATAGGTTCAAACAATTATGCAGGGTTACTCAATCTCAAGCTTCTTCTTTTATTTGTTATTGAGAAATAGCGACTTTCATTACAGATCTTTGGTGACTCTGTGATTGTTACAAATTGGTTTAATGAGATTCAGAGATGTTACATGCACACAATAATTCTCATCCTTGAAGAGATTCTACAACTAAAACATGTTTTTGATCAAGTCTCATGTCGTCATATCTATAGAGAAAGAAACTCCACAACATATTCCTTATCTAAAGCAAGTGGTTTGCAAGATCTTGGCATTTGGAAAATCTATGAGCAACTAGGTGAAAATCTTTTAGAATATTACCACGGGAAGCCATTGGCATTTGGAAAATCTATGAGCAACTAGGTGAAAATCTTTTAGAATATTACCACAGGCCATTCATAGATGGCCATCCGTGGGAGCATTAACAAGGCTAGACATAAGAGTTTTTTTATGGTTTTTGTGTGATATATCTCTGACTTGATGAAAATGTAATTAATGATGTTGTATTATGTATATTTTCTTGTATGTTGACCTTCATTTGGATAGACATGGGCATGGTTAAAGCCCATTTTTTTCTTTATATTTTATGGTTTTCAACGAATTTTTGAATGCAAATAAGTGCATAAACATAATGCAATTTCCATTGTATAATGAAAATGAAGAAGAAGAAAAAAATTATGCACAAAAAGGAAGAAGAAGAATAGGTTAAGGATCAAGAATAAATTATCGTTGAAAGGAGAGAGGATGTGAACGTTATTAATTTATAAATAATTAAGAATTATTAAAAATTACTATTAAAATATATTAATTGAAAAACTTAGAAAGTAACAAGGGAACAAATAAATTAATAAAATCGGTCAAAATTGATTTCGATACTAAAGAGGAAAGGGTAAAATTATATGAGTAGTCTTTAATTGTGACTTTTCGAAAAGTTTTCCAGTTTATTTTCCAATTTAATTTATCTAGAATCTGATAGAGATTCATTGAAATCTGATAAAGATTCACTGAAATCATAAGTTTGACAAGTAAATTGTTCACAATCGAAGTGCCCCAGGGGTTTTTGAGGGTGTTGAATCCATATATGCAGTCAAAAAACCAGTTTAAACAACATAAATCAAGATTTGGCCACAAATTTTTCACGGGGTTTCGTACAAAAATCTACTAGAAACTCCAAAAAGTTGCACTTAATGACTACTCCAAAATTATATATTAAATTATAATTTAGTATTAAAATAATATTAGATTAAAAAAGTAGTAAAAAGTATGGTCAATGGAAGAACTAATATGATAAAATGATGATATAATACTAAAGAAGAAAGGGGGGTATATTAAATTTATTAAAATAATGTTATTAATTTAGAATCAATTAGAGTAATATATGATTAGGATTAAGATAGGATAAACTAGAATTAAAATAGAATAACGAAGAATTAAATTAAAAATTGGATTAAAATTTAAAAGAATTAAAAAGGAGATAAGATTAAATTAAAAGGTGACAAAGAGGAACCAAGAGGACTAGGAATAAGGTGAGGGGGAAGGGATACTAAGAATGGTTAGGTCTCACATTAGAGTTAGGCGGGTTAGGATTAGAGGATAAAAAATGTATGGTGGGCTTCCAAGGATGACTCAATTGATATCCATCTTCTTGATTAAAGTTGTTAGGGTGCTTTTCGATTTCAAGAACTTCCCTAATTATGTAGTTAGATTGGAAGGTGTAGAAGTCAAGGCTTTGGTTTTATCAAAACATATCAAATGTTTGGTATTGTGGGAGTTTTCGCGGATGATGGATTTAGTGATTTAGTTATGGTAGGTGTCAACCATATGATCTTTAAGGCGAACTTTGAAGGATCTACTAGTCTTCCTTATGTAAGATATACCTAGAAGCAAGGGATCTCATAGACCCTGAGTCCAAGCATAGGGTCATTCTTGTATTTGGTCAACCTGAAGAGATGGCTAAGGGTTGTATGGGGTTTGAACAAAGTTTTAAGGTTATTTTTTGGAAAGGATTTTGGAGATATGATCAATAACTCCTTGAATTTAGGGAGGGGAGACTTTGGCTAAGGGTAGATTACTGGTTAGGTTTTTGGGATGAGAGTGGAGAACATAATGGAATGATTTTTTAATCTAGGAGGAGGAGTAACATTTTGCGTTAATGGCTTTGGTGAGATAGGTTTTTTCATTGGACAAATATTAAGAGGAAGAAAATATGAATGTCACGAGTAATGAGGGTTTTAAGAACAAGAAATTTTTGAGAAGGATGATGGTGAGAGTTGGCATGGAGGTACATTTTAGTATGAGTCTTCTTTCGATATACCTGGTGGTAAGAGAGCCATCAGTAAAGAGAGAAACAAGGATGTCAAGAAAGGGTCACTCTTGTACGTTATATAAGTCTATTCTCATCAATGCAAAAGTAATTCAAGTTTGGGAGTTATCATCCTAGCTTGACATGGTATCAAATCCAAATTTAGGCATTTCTTCCTTGTGCAATGTAACTCCTCTCTCTATCATTCCCCCAACTTGTCAAATTTTCCATTTTAGCTTGATAATTTCCTATTTTTCCTTAAGTGACTCTGGATACCTAACACACATGTCTAGTGTGCTTAGTTGTTTCCTCGTTGCACACCTATGACATGGTATTTGATCATTTCCTTATTGCGACCCCATGCTTGGCCAACAATTTTGTTAAGTTTCAGTTGCTATTATTGCTACTATTGTGATCTTGAGACATGGTGGGGTTGCACATGGACATGGACATTGAGTTATAGTAGGGAGAGGGTCACTATGTCAGTGAATATTGCAAATATCTCCCTGACATCCTTCAATACTCTCTTATCCAGTCCAACTCTTGTATTTTATAGTTTTTCCTCCTCCTTGGCATGCATGCCTTCAGTCCTTCCTTCCATTTCACTTCCTCGCAATTATTCTTCCTATAGCAACACAACACACTGAAAACCTTTCTTTTTCTTTGAATCCCAACACACATATAAATGCAATTATAGTAAAAGTAAATGTGACTGCGACATTACTCGATGGGCTGTGAAAATCCTACACCCTAGCATTTGACTGATAATATATTAATACCTAAAAACTATGGTCGTGATCTAGGTACCCAGAACATCGGTGACCACATTCTGTTAGACTCGGGTATCTTGGTAATGTATATATACAACCTTCACATCCACATACAATGTTCACATCTAGCGTACAACTTGGTGCCTTCACGTACAACACTCACATATGCCTCCATGCTTGTGCATTCATGTTGATTGTATATTTATGCACTTTTTTGGGCACATTTTTGAAAGCTTGGATAAACTTCACTAACTCATAACTCTTAGTAAAGATGTATTCAATCATCTCCATTATTGGAGTAGTCATCTCCATTATTGGAGTGGTACCCTCATTTTTAATGACTTATGAAAATGCATATGTGAAGGAGAGGATGACAATGTGCTTGCCAAACCCAGATTCGACAAAGAAATAACTATTTGGGAGAACAAGGACAATAAAGCTTATGCCCTGATAAATGCTTATGTAAGTGAATAGGTAAGTCATCATATGGTTTCAATTACTAGTTATTATTGTGCATTGAAAATGTTGAAAGATCTATATGACTCACACTCAAAATTATAACTTTTTTAGTTAATGGTCAAACTCTTCAACCTTTAGTTGAAAGACAATGACCCCTTGGCCATAGCCTCATATATTAGAGCCATCATGCACGATGTAGATTCCATTGGAGTTACGATGTACATTCCTCTCGTAGCCTTTTTGAAGGTCCTATATCCTACATATGCTTAATATATTGAATCCCTAGAAGTTAGTGGGAAACTCAAGGCCATTGCTTTTGACACCTTGGTGGAAAAGTTTGCAAAATGAGAAAATATTTAGGGAAGAGGAAGATGACAACTTGGTCCCTTAAACAAGTGGTGTGCCTTGCTCAGAAAGGAAATAATCAATCACATGGTTCTCTTAAAATAAGTAGTAGCAGAAGAGGACATGGAAGAAATAAATTCAGAGGCAGGGGGGTAAATACCATCGATGAGAAAGACCTAATATTCATTGCATTCGCTACAACAAAGATGGATATGATGCAACAACATGAAAAATCCCCTAGGAGAGAATCAAAGATAGTCAAAACTAGAAAGAAGATAAAGGTAAAACATCAAATCCACTTAAAGGTAAGGCACATGAATATGTTTTCCCATTGCAATATTGGATTAACTGGAGATTTGTTTCATACTTCATTTTGTTCTTGGAGAGATGCATGGCTACTTGATAGAGGTGAAACCTGCCATGTGACATTTTAGAAAGACATCTTTGAATACCTTAGTGGCAATGTAGACGGAGTAGTGTCTTTTGCAGACAAGTCAAGTATCAAGCCATCCATACTTGGCACCATCAAACTTAAATTGCCCAGACTTCCTAATTTTTTTCTTTACGATGCACTCTACCTTCCAGAGATATGGAGAAACCTATTGTCCCTTGTCCATTTCACCAATAGGGATACTCTATGCACATGGATGATGTAAAACTAGAGATAAGGACATTATTTGAAAACATAGTTTTCATGACTAGAGTAGAGAATGAAATACTACTAAAGCTAAAGCTGCAAGGAACATTTGTTTGTGCACAGAACTTTGCATGCCTTTCTCAGTTAATGAAGGTATATTTCCATGCATTCTTCGATGTCATGCAATATTTGGATATCTTAAATATGAAAATGTTCATTTGTTGAAAAATAATGGTGTTTATAGTTTTCCAACCATTCTAAGGAAACTAAAGCAAAGTGATGCTTGTATCCCAAGAAAACGTAACAAACAACCATTTCATGATTCTACTTCTAGAGCATGTAGAAATATTGCATTGATTCATTATGATTTCTATGGCCCTATGCTCATTCCTTCTGCAAATGGAAATAGATATATGATGACATAGGATTTGTTGGATATACTTGTTGAAAAGTAAATCAAAATCTTTTGAAACTTTCATAAATTTTCGTGCATGGATTGAAAATAATGCACAATCATATATTGTCTCCCTTCATATTGATAATGGAAAAGAATATACTTCTAATGAATTTGAAAACCATCTTCACCAACATGGGATTTAACATCAAACAACTGTTTCATACAATCCTCAACAAAATGGTCTAGCTGAAAGAATGAACATGGCTATCTTAAATATGGTTTTCTCAATGACGTTTTTAAAAAAATGCGAAGTTGATGTTTTGGGATGATGTAATTATATGTGCAATATATGTCAAAAACAAATTTCCATCTCATGCTCTGAGAAATGTGGTATGGCCACATTCCTTCGATAAGGTATCTTGGGATCTTTGGTTCCACATGCTATGCCTTGATTCTTAAGAAACAAAGAAGCAAACTTGATGCAAGGAGTTAGAATTGGAAATGCATCTTCTTGGGGTATTTAGATACCACCGAAGCATATTGTCTTTATGATGAGGTAAATAAGGAGTTTGTTTTGTCTAGAAATGTGTTTTTCCTTGAATATTTCAATACTGGCAACATTGCTGAGTGGTAGCTTGACCATTTCGATAAATCCAATCTTGAAAAATCTTATTATGAATTTGATTACAAGATTCCACATCTTGAAGGTGAGATCCCTATCTTGGATCAATCTATGGAATCTCCTTCTGAAGCATTGTCTCCCCCTCATAAATTTATGACCACTTCTCCATATCGGGAAGACTCTTTAAGTGATGTGATTGAAAGGATTGGAAGGATGAATCTTGATGCAACCACATCTCAATCAATGGAGAAACCTGGACCATCCCATAAAGGTCAACCAAAATGGATCACCAAAACACTTAAAAGTGTTCATGTTGATGAGCTCGAAAATATAGTAATCATAAGTTCCTCTGGACAAGATGGAGGTGATGTAGATAATTTTGATTCAGTTGATGATATAAATGTTTCATATGATTGTGAATCGAATTTGTCTATTAACTTTGAACCAACTTCCTTTAAAGAAGTTGCTTCTCATGATGAATGGAAAGAAGTAATGCAAAAGGAGTATGATGCTCTCATAAAGAATGGAACATGGAAGTCGGTGGACCCTCCATTCGGAACGAAATCAAATGGCTAAAAGTAGGTCTAGAAGAATATGCACAAATTAGATGGGCCACTTGAAAAGTACGAAGCAAGGCTCATGCAAATGAATTTGCACAAAATGAAGGTGTCAATTATGAAGAGACCTTTGCCCCTACAACAAAATGGACCACCATCTGACTCTCTTTTCCTTGACAACTTATAATGGATAGAAAGTTTAGCTAATAGATGTGAAGATTGCTTTCTTGAATGCAGACTTCACACAAAATGCCTTCATGTCTCAAACATAATGTTTTGATGTGAAGGGACAAGAACAAAAAGTATGCAAACTCATCAAATCCTTATATAGCTTAAAACAAGCATCGCGAGGCTTGCTTGAAAATTTGAATGAGCATCTTTTAAAATTAAATTTCAAACACTTTAATTCTGATTATGCAACTCTGTTTGTGAAGAAAATTAACAAGTTCATATTGTCTATCTTGTGGTATATGTAGATGATTTGTTGATAACTAGGAACAATGAAAACTATATTGCATCCATAAAGAAAGAGTTGAAGAAAGGATTTGAGATGACAAATTTGGGACACCTTCACTAATGCTTGGGCATTGAAGTAACCCAACATCCAAGGTATATATTCCTTTCTCATAAGTACATTGGAGAATTATTGAAAAAGATTGGCATATCCAAATGCAATCCTTTGTCTACTCAGATGGAACAAAATCTAAAGCTCACAACAAAATAAGGAAATAAATTTGAGGATAGACAACTTGTGGGAGCTTTATCTACCTTACCACTAGTAGATCATATGTTTCATTTGTTGTTGGAATCCTTTCTAGATTCATGCAAAAGTCTTGTGAAGGACAATGGCCTACTACAAAAAGAGTTCTACAATATTTGAAAGGAATCAAGGCTTTGGACTCAAATATTAAGAGGTGGATAACTTTATCTTGATTGGATATTCTGATTTAGACTTTGACAGAGATAAGGAAAATAGATTGTCTAGCTCAAACTATCTTATGAGTCTTGGATTAGGTGTTGTCTCATGGAGGTCACACATACAGTCAGTTCCAATAGCTTCCACCACAAATGAAAAATATGTGGTAGCTATAGAAGCAACAAAATATATTATGTAGTTGAGGAAAATTCCTGAAGTAGTGCAGGAGAAACAAGTGAACTCTACTCCCCTTTTGATTGACAATACTTCTGCAATTTAGTTGGCCAAGAATTCCAAATTCCATGATAGAACCAAACATATCAACATAACATATCATTTGGTTCGATTTCATGTAAAGACCAAGGCTATTCATCTAAGACATTGTTCCACAAAAGAGCAAACTATAGACATCTTCACCAAAACACTTGGAAGAGAAAAGTTTGAAAAATTCTCAGTGATACTTGCACTCACAAACACCTCTTCGAATTAGCGAGAGGGGGGGGGGGGTGGGGTAATGTTAGACACATAATCCTCGTCGATTAGACGATTATTTTGTAAATACACATATAAAAAGAAATACGAACAATTAGAATATGAATCAACCTTGGAAGATGAAACCAATGATTACTCTTGTATGTTATATAAATCTATTCTCATCAATGCTAAAGTAATTCAAGTTCAAGAATTATCACCTTAACTTTGACATAAACAAATCTTATTCCTTCATTAAAAAAATAAAATAAAAATAAATAAAATAAATAAAAAAATCAATATAAAGTCAAGTCATTGCTAAGCTACTCAAAATGCAATGACCTTAATACTTTTTCCCTTTAACAAAGTTGCTTGAGAGAAATGAATTTAACCATAAAAAAGGTAAACTAATTCTATATATATATTGAGCAAAATCAAAATAAAAAAACACATATTTGATAGTTTTATTCATTCCACCAAATACTTTAGGTTGAAAGATTCTTAAATATTATAATTGAGGCTAGGCCAAAACAAAGTTTAGAGTCTTTCACATATAACTATCTTTCCTCACATTAACTTTAAAGATCAAAATTTATATAAAATTACATTTTCTTTAAATAATTATTCAAAACATAAAAATAACAATTATAATCCACATATTGCAATAAATAAAGATAACAATTATCATCCACATAAACATTTTTTAAATGAAATTTTAAAGACTTTGCACCATATCTTTAAATTTTTTTATTCAACTAAACTTGACCTTTTAAATAAATTGGCAGTCACCATTTTCTTTCCAAATGAATTTACAAAGCGACCTGCTTAAGATCTTAAGTACACACTTATAAATAATCTAAAAACCTCTAGTTTAATTTACCATCTTCGATTCTTAGAAATATGTTAGACAATACCAAAGTATTAGACAAACCAAACCCTTCATATTAGGGATATTTCCTTTGACAAACAAACCCTTTATATTTGGGATCTTTCCGTCAACAAAATGAACCTTCCTTTTCCTGTTCTCCGGGCACGGCACAGAAACGTTTACGGCACGACTTAAAATTCTTTTACGGTTTCTCCACCTTGATATATTTTATATTCTTCGCGGGTTTTATAAGCAAATGCTCCGCTTTCCAAATATATTTCTATCGCTGTTGCAAATCGAACGATATCTTTTAGAGAATTTTCAGCGGAGAACTAAACTCAAGTTCAATTCAGGCTTGAAACAATGGCAGGCATCGGAGAAATGGACACCGAATCCTTCGTTTCTCTGCTCCGAAAGGTCATCGGAGAGAGCAAATATGTTCAAAATAATCCGCCCGATCTTGTTCCAGAGGAAGACAGAGTAGGAAGACATGTATTGGAAGCTCTCCAGCCTTACGGCGTCGAAAATGGCGGTCCTTTGATCATTCAGCATGTAAGCTATCTGAAGGGACGAGGAAATATAATTGTCGAGTATCCCGGTACAGTGGACGGGAAAATTGTGTCCTTTGTTGGCTGCCACATGGATGTCGTCACAGCGAATCCCGAGGAATGGGTGAGTTGAGCTCAATTCTTCTTGGCAAGCAATGTCCGTGCTGCTACGCAGCGTATAAGGCTGGGGGCGTGGTTGTATTATATAGGCTCTCGGATTCTAAAGCAATTAAAATTCGAAGATCTCTATATCACGCGCCTTAGCCTTAGCCTTAGATGTTGCGCAGCAGCGCGGATATTGGCTGCCGTGACCCTTTAGGTATATTAGAACTAGGTTGATTTAATTTTCTGTTATTGTAATCATGAATGCTTTATAAATCTATTTTTCCTTTTGCAATTGGGAAATCTTCTGGTTTTGAGGTGAAGGGAAGCTTTTCATCAAATTATATTCATTAAAATTTGTTAATGTTCCTTTGTGGACAGGTCATATTTTATAATAGTTGGTTAACTCATCACACCTTTCGATTTTGATTGGATTGAATTAAACCGAGTTCGCTTAAGAAGAATAATTGAATTCCGATTTTGATTGGATTATCTTAAACCGACTTTGCTCAAGAAGGTTAATTACATTTAAATAAAGATAATTTCTAATTGGATTTCTTCCATAGGGCATTTGTACTGCATTTGCTACTGAACATAAACAAATAATAAACATCGAAGCATTTGTGGTTGTATATGTACACACATAAATGGTTGGATGTCAATGGCAAACATTCCATGGTGTATATGCACTCATAAGCTACCACAAATACTCTGCAACTCTGTGCTTTTTTTTTTCCCTGCTACTAACTTCACTCAGCCTTCCCAATGCTTTGTTCCATGAAATTATAGAGATGAAAACAGTCCAATATGCCTCATGTAGCTGTAAAACATTTTCGTCATCAACTCTATTGTATTGAAATATATATTGAAGATTTAGAGAAAGCACTTAACTATATTTTTAAGACATGTGTTTGAGTCCTCAAATTGCTTGTTGCCATCACTGTTGAGCTACATCAATGCCCAGCTAACTCTTCATGTGCCTGAGTTATTCGATAGCAAAGGCATGTATCTAGGAGTAGATTCAAATAATATAATTGCCTAAAATGGGGTAGAATAAATTTCGTACTACAGAACTGAGATGTGCAGCATTTAGTCGAACTTTCTGTTAGGAAAGCTCACCATTCTGCAGGCTGATCGTCGATTGGTTTAAGCACGAGTTAGCTTGCAAAGGGGAAAGGGCACAGACTGCTTTGAGTGGAACCAAGGTAGAAAAGGAACAGTGCATCCACGGAAGCTTGGGAAAACCCTAACCGCACAAGATAGGCTGGGTTGTGAGTTCATGAATATTTATTAAATAGAATGGCAGGCCTTGAGGAGAATATGGAGGCGGGCTTGGATATATATAATATGTGCACGCTTGTTATATGTATCGTGGTATATATACCAATAAAATAAGGAGTGAATTAGAAAGATCCCATTGTAAAGGTCTTTTGTAGGTATTGAAAATCAAACAACATTTGTCTACTGCTATCGAGCTGGTACAGTCCATAAATATCAATGTCATAAAATTATACGTTGCAAAGGGTGAGCTAAAGCTAAACGAAGACTTACATATTTATGTGCGAGGAGCTGCAATAGCATAAGGGTGAGGCAGGTCATCATCAATGGGCTGAGGGCCACCCCAACTCGTTTGGGGATTCCATGACAATCGTGGGATTCTCATGTCACCACCTCCTCTCTATGATTTCCAGGGCAATGCAGGGCACTTCATCATCCACTAGCGGGCAATGGAGATCATTGTGGTGATCACATGACCAACTTTGTCAGAGCTCCCTTCTTTCACTGGCTGCTTTACGTACTCAGTAAATAATCGTCGTATTAAGCATCTTCAGATTGATGAAAATTAGAGCAATAACTCATGAAATTGTTAGAGCAAACAACTGAATGCTTTAGGAAAACAGAGAAAATCACAGATTTTAGTCGTTTGACTTATCTCGATTCTTAACAAAATATCTCAATTGTATCTTGAATCTCGATTCTCAAACATAGCTTAAGTTAATAAACTATACCAAATTGGCCCATACTTCAGCGATCATGCTATACTTGTATTCCCTTAAGTTAATACGAAATATGAGTTTGTGGTAAATGGCTCTTAGAATGGTTGTGATTTTTTTTCTCCAGTCAAAAGAAGGTCCAAATTTTGCTTGTTAAAAGAATGTTAAAATTATGGACTTTATTTGTCGAAAATAAAAGTTTGGAGATTTGGCTTGAAAGTGGCGAAGGAGAAGCCATTCATGTACACCATTGCACCTAGTTAAGGCTGCAGCATGCATTTGAGCCACATGTGTGACATACTTAAGAAACCCTTATTGTTCATGCTTGACCTTCAGAAAGTTTAAATATAATTCTCATTACTGCATGTGATGCATGAGGATAGTATCATGATTGAAGACCTTGTTCATCAGGCTACATTATGGAGGATTTCTGTTTGTAGTTTTTGATGTCTATTTTTCTCATTGAGAATCATCCTTCGAGGCATCATCACATAGATTGGAGGCATGCCACATCATCAGAGCATCCATTGGGGTGGGTGCCTTGCATTTTGGCCCACATTTGACTTGACATTGCCACATCATATAGATTGAGGGGCTTGTTTGGTAGGTCATTTGATGAGATGAACCTCCTTTGATCACTTTTATGCTTAAGGAGCACTTGGTCTATGGATGGCTCTTTTCGCACTTGGTTGCATTCACACCTGTCCTTGCACACATTTGGAGAGGAACTAGTCTATTAACTAAGGGGTTCCAATGTGTTTTGGCTCGTGTTTTGAGGGTTTCCACACATATTTTGAGGAGTGCTTCATCATTATTTACCATGTTCCTAGAGTGTAGTCCTTTTGGTACTTGCATTGAGGTGGTGTGATGGCTTCACACGTGGATCTAGGGTATTAGCACATGGTTTTGGATATCATATGATTATTTCGGAGGAACACTCTACCTTTTATGCATGATGATTTAGAGAATTCCACTCTCATTTCCTTATTTGAAGGAGATATGGTGGCTATGCACATGGACCTATGCTTTTTGCACTAGTTCTGAGGTTGTCCCATCCTTGAAGAGGTCGTTTTAACAGCCATTTACCATTTTTGCACATTGTTTTAGGAGGTCTTCATTAGATCCATTTTTGAGGAGTTTGTTAGGCTGCCCTAGTTTTGAGCAGATATATTTTGACAGGGTAACTAGATTGTGGCCAAAACAGTGCCGATAGATGTAGAATGGCTGTAGCATTTCATAATGGTGGTCATAATAGAAATTCTAAGAAGTAGTTATGGTGGTTGCAAATTTGCTGCCTTAAAGCCCTTACCACATTTGACCATTCATTTTAAGAGATGTCCTGCTTTTATTGCATGAGTGGTTTCTGTTATTTGGGATGAGTATCTTAATGAATGCACATTGGGGAGAATGCCCTACATTTGGTGCTGAAATTTTACATGTCTTAAGGTTTTTCTAAGAAGGGTGTTGCATGAGAGAAGGACTATGATCCTTAACCCTTCACATTTGGTCAAAGAAGCCTATTTCAGGAGGTTGTTTTGCCTAGGAGGATGACAAGTGGCATCAATTCACTGAAAGACTTAGTTTTGCATATTTTATTATTTTTTGGAGTGACTTGCCTTGAAAGGTTCATAATGTAATATTTTATTGTTTTTCTTGGAGAGAATAGTGGATCTGGAAACCGGTCAAGAATTTATTTTTACATATCAATATACAATTTTTTCATTGTTTAAGTGCTCATAGGAGTTTTTTCCTAGGGGAGCTGCGGAGCAGAGCTGAAACTAGGGTTTGCAGGTGCAGTGTGATCTCTGTAGCAAGCTCTGGCGGAGGGCAGGGCCCTTTTAGCAGAGTTTTTGAGGCGTGGGTCTGCTCTGACCACCCAAATGAGAAGAGCGGGGGCCAATGGGGCCCCTTCTTACAAACAAGTCACCTTGGACAAAGGGAAAGGTTCGAGTGAAGGACTGCAGATTGTCGGGTCAGACACTGCAGGAAATGATGAGCTAGGTAAGAAGAAGAAAGGGAGCGGGATGACCAAAGAGGTACTGGGTCAGAGGAGGTCTACGGGCGTTAAAATAATGAAGAATAAAGACAAAAAATGCCTTAATCCCGAGCAAGAATCTCTTGGGACAGCTGAAGGGACAAAAGATGCTGTAGACAATCAAGCCCAACCCCAAGAGCGCTTGAACCTATCAGGATCGGCCACAGAGAGTAAGAATCAGGGGGAAAACGGTAGATGCAAGCCGAAAACCTCAGAAAGTCTGCGAGTTATCATAGCTGATCCGAAAATGCAGAATTATAGGGACCATATGGCAATACATGCATTGATTTGCAAATTTATGGGCTTTTGGCCAACTGAAAAAGCTTTGTGCCTTTGGATAAAATAGCAGTGGAAGCCAAAAGGAGATGTTAGGCTCCATCTTGGGGCCAAGGGTTTCTTTACGGTAGTTTTTGCCAATTTGGAAGACAGAGATCGTATCTTTGATGGGGGTCCCTACTTCTATGCCTCGGCTGGTCTATATGTGAGGCCATGGAAGCGTAACTTCGCCCCAGAACAGGAGACTTTCACGCATGTGCTGGTTTGGATCTGCCTATTCTCTCTCCCTATTGACTATTGGAGACCTTCAACGCTTGAACAGATTGGCAATAAACTGGGAAAGTTTGTCCAAGCCTCGGAGGCCACCTTACAAAAGAGATACACCTCCTGTGTGCGGATCTATGTGGAAATGGACGTCTCAGGGGCTCTGCATGAAGGTCTATGGCTTGAATTTAGAGATGAAGTTTTCTTTCAGGCCATTGATTATGAGCAGATCCCCTTCCGATGCCGAAGATGTCACGAGCATGGACATCTGTTCAGAGAATTCCCCCTAACGAAGCAAACAGAAAAGAGTAAAGGAGCGGCGAAAGATCAGGAAGGTTTTTCCTGCCCAAATGGGAGACAGAGAGCAAATTGAAGAAACCAGCCAAAGGTCGGGATATCCAACAAGGGTACCAACAATGCCTTTGAAGCTTTGGGATCTAAAGATGAAACAACCGAAGAATCCCATCAGCGAGATTCTGTTCCAGAAACTTTGGGTTCTCTGAAGCCGACATCACTAGATCCGAATATGGTCACTCTGGAAGATAACCTAGACGACATCGGTTATGATGAGGATGCAGAGGGAGATGCGGAAATGGCAATAAGTGAAGTGGGTACGGAGGACCTTGAACTGGGGGATATCCTAGAACGGGAAGGAATGGACCTAAATACTATGGTGGAATAGTGGAAGCAAAAAGGAGTGGAACAAATCCCGGCAAAAGAAGTTGATAGGATAAATTTCCTCTTTCTGGCCCATCAGGAGGCAGAGAAGAAGGGTTAGAAAAGAGGATACATAGCGACAAAGGGCTTGGGAATCAAAGTCCAAGGATTGCATCAGATGAACCAGAAGGCCAAGCACAGGCGCAAGAGAGGAAGAAAGACCAACAATGAAGCCCTCCAGGAACTAGGTCAAATGCTCATAAATTCAGATAAGATGAAAACCCTTGAGGCTTTCACCCCTTCTTCTTAACTCAATCTATTTATTATGAAGATTTTATCATGGAATGTTAGAGGGTTAAACAGCCAAAGAAAAAAAGACTTCTGAAGAAGAAAGTCAAAATGGAAAACCTAGATATGATCTTCCTACAAGAAACTAAATGTTCGAGTAAGAAGCTACAAGAGATAAGTAGGAAAATTGGAAAAAGAATGGAATACCTAGAGGTGGAGGGCAATGGGATGGAAGGAGGTCTGGTAACCTTTTGGAACCCCCACTCTTTCCATCTGATTAGTGCAGAAGCATCAAGATCGTATGTATCACTGGAGATGCATATTATAGGAGAACCTGGCTCCTATTTATGCACTAATGTTTATGGACCCCAAAGATTAGAAGAAAAGATGCTTTTGAAGGATTGCCTCTCGAATCTCCAACTTAGATACTCTGGTGTTAAAGGGATCTTTGAGGGGGATTTTAATATGATAACCTCGTTAAGAGAAAAGAAGGGGGGATTGAGGAGGCTTAACTGGGATGCTGAGGCTCTCAGCCATTTCATAAGGTCCTCCAGGCTTATTGACATTCTCCCAAAAAGTGGATTGTACACCTGGAATAATAAGAGGGGAGGGGACAGGCAGATCGCCTCGAGACTAGATCGATTCCTCATTACTGAAGATATCCTCCTAGCGGGGGTCACAGTGGAGTCTGACATTATTCCAAGCAGGGGGTTTGATCACTGGCCCATCACACTGGACGCGGCTATTTTGGGCACTCCTAAAAACAAGCCCTTCAGATTTGAGCGTTTCTGGCTTGACCACCTAGATTTCAAATAAAAAATCAAGCAATGGTGGCATGAACCCCTTACGGTTAGGGGTACGAAAATGTTCCATCTTCAAGCTAAACTGAAAAATATAAAAGCCCGACTTCAAACTTGGAACCAAGAGGTTTTCGGTAACATGTTCAAGGAGAAGATCGTCTTGGAAGAACAACTGGAACGGATCCACAGGGCTTGGATCAATGAGGAAATTTCCCAGGACTCTGTTCGTGTGGAGCAAGATCTCATGAAACAATGGGAAGAAAGGTGTCTGCAGGAGGAAATCTTGTGGAAATAGAAATCTAGGGTCCAGTGGCTTAAGGAAGGGGAAAAGAACACTAAATTCTTCCACAGATCTGCAATTGACTATAGACACACCAACAAGATCATCAGGTTAAAAGATGGTCAAGGGAACTCTTATGAATCGCATAAGGACATCTTTACCGTGTTGGTTGACCACTGTGCTCAAATTGCCATTGAACCAGATATGGACAGAGAAGGGGCAATTTGGGAAGTTGTGGCTTCCATCCCTTGGATTTTATCAGAGGATCACAACCTGAACCTAGACCGGCCTGTAACTATGATTGAAGTGGAGGAAGTGGTTCATGAAATGCCTAATAGTAAATCACCAAGCCCGGATGGCTTTACTATTGATTTCTTCAAAGCTTGCTGGAACATAGTTGCAGTTGGAGATTTGGGAAGTGGTGGAGGACTCCCGTAAAACCTCCTCTATTTTGAAATCCCTAAACTCAACTTTTATAGCTTTGATCCCCAAGTTAGAGGCGGCCTGCACCCCGGAGAAGT
The DNA here is from genome assembly GCA_034641835.2 of Pinus albicaulis. Taxonomy (NCBI): domain Eukaryota; kingdom Viridiplantae; phylum Streptophyta; class Pinopsida; order Pinales; family Pinaceae; genus Pinus; species Pinus albicaulis. The sequence continues at coordinate 81,322,177 of CM076572.1, forward strand.
TTAGGCCCATAGCCCTCTGCAATGTCTTGTATAAAATTATATCGAAGGTGATGGCCAACGGATTGAAGTATCTCCTCGTGCTGATTATTTCGGAGGAGCAATCTGGCTTTGTTGAAGGGAGATAGATTATGGATAATATCATTCTAGCGCATGAAATGATCCACTCTTTTCAGTCTCAAAAAAAAGCTGGCATGATTATCCAACTGGATCTGTCCAAAGCCTATGATAAAGTTAGCTGGAACTATTTGGAAGCAGTCTTGGAGGCAGTCAGAGAGGCCAGGGGTTTTAAAGCTATTCTCAACCTCTTTGGACTTGCTTGGGGAATGGACCTGAACATAGACAAATCTTCAATTTTCTTCTTTAATACTCACATGTCTATCCAGAGGAACCTCACGACCATCCTTGAGTTTAGCAGGAAGAGCCTCCCATCCAAATATTTAGGGATACCCTTAACGGAAAAACCCTGGCAGAAAGGTCATTGGGAGAAACTGCTTTCCTCCATGGAGGAACGGGGGAAGTATTGGACGAACAGAGCTCTAAATTTTGCTGGTAGGTTGGTCATGACGAAGGCGGTGCTACAAGCGATCCCGCAGTACATGCTGTCCATTCTTCCGGCTCCTAAGGGCGTCCTCCAAAAAATCAGAGATATTCAAAGGACGTTCCTTTGGTTAGGTAAAGTTGACAAAAAAAATGGGCCCTGGTGGCTTGGGAGAAGATTTGCAAACCCAAGACCCTGGGAGGTCTGGGGCTTCATGATCCAGAAACAGTGAATAAGGCGTGTGGAGCCAAGCTCTGGTGGAGATGGCTGAAGGAACCCAATACCCCTTGGGCGACTCTTTGGTGGGCAAAGTATGCTGATGATTGGCGTCCTTCGGACCTAGTCAGAATGACTGGAGTGATCACTGGATCCCCAATTTGGAACCTTGCTTGGGCCAACATAAATATTATCCAAGACCACTGTTTCTGGGAAATTCGAAATGGCAGAATGACCTTCTTCTGGGAAGATGCCTGGCAACAATTACTGAAGCTGGAAAGCCCGGAGTATCTTCTTATTCAGCAATCTTCTCAAAGGCTTGGTAAAATTAAGGTTTACCAGTACTGGACCAATGATCATTTGGACCAGCAATGGTGCCATTGGGCTCTCACCCCCCCCTCCCAAGAGACCCAAGTGGATAACCAGTGGATGTCTTTACGACCGTGTGTGGAAAAACGAAGAATTCGCCATATGCAGGAGGAGGATCAACTCCGGTGGGGAAAGATGGAAGGCGACACTTTTAACCTCAAAGAAGCGAGGCACCACCTTGAACAAAGAGACTTAGCAGAAAAAGTTCACTAGCATAACAATGTATGGGATGCTATCTACTGGCCCAAGGTAAAAACCTTCCTGTGGCTTCTTATGCATAAGAAAATTCTCACTTGGGAAAATTTACGTAGGAAAGGGTTCATTGGGCCATCGAGATGTAGTCTATGCCGGATGGAGGAGGAAACCATGAACCATCTCCTGAACTCTTGTGATTGGGCCAATAACTTATGAAATTGGTTAGCGGAAATCTTCAGGCAAACCGACAGAAACAGAGACTCTATCCATGAGAGCATAGCTAGGTGGAGGACCAAGTATACTGACCAAGAAACTATTAACCTACTTTGGCATCTGAGCCCGGGCTTCATTGTGTGGTCGGTTTGGAAGGAAAGGAATAGAAGAATCTTCTAGGATGAAATCCGCCATCTCGATAGCATTAAAATAGGGATCATGAAGAATATGAGGGAAACCATCCTTACCAAGGTCAAAGATGTTCACAGTGATAAGCCTTCAGCTAACGACCAACGTATTATGAACCTGTTCAGGTTAGAAGGTGCCCCTAACTCTTGCTGTCCTATGCGCCAATTGCCGCCTCCTCCGTCTCTTCTGGTCTGGCAGCTCCCTTCCCTAGGTTACTGTAAGCTGAATTTTGACGGAGCTTTGCGTGGTAACCCTGGTCTGGCTGGTTTTGGAGGAGCTATCCACGATGACAAAGGCGAAATTAAGCATATCTACAGCTTCCCATTAGGTGAAGATACGAATAATGAGGTAGAGTTCACTGCTCTGGAACAGGGCTTGCAAATTTTGATTAGATTGGGAATTGGCAGAGTTATTGTGGAAGGGTCGATGCTAGCGATCAACGCAACTAAGAGACTGCAGAATGGGTTGAAGCCCAGCAGGGTCACTAAACACTGGCGCCTTGCGTTAGCCACGACACTCATCTCGAACCTTCTCTCAATTCTCCCAGGAGTAGTGTTCCAGGCTGTTAGGCGCTCAACAAATTCTATGGCGGATGTCCTTGCTTGCTAATCATGCGGTGGACAACCCAGACACTGTCCTTGACACCTATTGGCAAGAGTTGCCTTTTGATAATTTAAGAGAGGAGTGTGATCAGATGGCCATTAAGGACCTAACTGGTTGGTCAGGAGGTGCGGACAGGTCCCACGGAAATGATCATTAATGATCGATGAAGTCCGACCCATTTAGTAATTCATGGCAGTGGTTTCCAGGACCGAGGTCCTTTGGCTTTTGTGGTCGAGTGTGGGAAATTCACCTTACTGACAAAGGACAGTACCTCGATTCTGATAAAATGAAGAGGTGGCAAAATCTAATTAAGAATAAGCATGGCAACTAGTGCGAAACAGACCGAGTGGATCGGCATAATATCCATCACCTGTCAGTTGCTAAGTTTGTCAGGCATAAGGTAGAGAAAAGGAGATCGTTCCACTTCTTGATCCTGATTATAGGCAACAAAATTATAAATACCAGTCAGGGGAGCAGAGGAGTCACAAGTTATTTTCCGCGGCCATTCCTCTATCTTATTCCGATAGCTCGAGAGTGGAGTTGTGGTTTTAGTGAGTTGAGCGTGGGAGGGAGGCATTGCAATATGGAGAAGCGCATCCTGCAGAGCTCCAAATCTGCCCGTGAATTGAAGGAGGCGGAGGAAGGCTTTAATTCCTCTGTTTCCCAGAGAGGCAAACAGAAAATCGACATGCTCCAAGTCGAAGTGGACAAAGCAAATGAGAGAGTGGATGACAGGGATATTCTGGAAGAAGTGGACTGGCTAAAAGACCCGGGTACCCCGACCACTAGGTCTACCCAATTTCTGTGCACCCAACACACGGCTTGGCAAATGAAGACCATGTTAGCCAAGGCACTTAATATGCAAGAGGCGGCTCACAAGGATGCGTACCAGGCCAGTACCCTCGCGTCGGCAAAAAACTCGGCTAGGCTAGACAGCCTGGAAATTACGTTGAAGTCTTTGGTTGAAGAGTCGAAAGCCCAGTCGAAGAGACTTGAGGGGTACGTTAGGCTTTTCGAGATTTATCTGAAACATGTTCTGAACATCTCGATCCAGCTGCCGGAGGAGAGCAATTAGACCACTATCATCCGTCGTTACAAGCCTCGTAGCACTCAGAATCGCGTGGACAAAGCTGGCCCAAGTGATGGCGGTGATCCTGCGAAAAAGAACAGGTACAGCAAGGATGAAAATCCTGGATGTTAGTCTCTTTATTGGGGTCTTTGGCACTTGTTGGCCTCTGTTTAAGCTGTTAATGTATGTCAGGCTGGGCCGATCAGTTTCTTAGTTTCTTGGTCCTAGAAAAGGATCAATTTTGTAATATGTTACAGTTTGACTCCTGGCCTGCTATGGCTTATAAGTGTCTGTGTCTGTATCTTTGGTTGTGTCTGTGTCATTGGAAGTGTCATGTTGGTAGGCCTTGCCCTTTGTGTCTCCCTTTGTCCTGGGACAGGCAGGCCCTTTTTGTAACTCTATGTACTATATTGGTGATCTAATACAACTGCTGATTTACACCAAAAAAAAAATAGTGGATCTGGAAACCACTAAATTATTATTTTATTTGTAAGAGAGACTGAGCTATATCTCTATAAAAATAGTTGAGGCATGGTTGGATTAATGGGAGATTCCCTATGAGCCTAGTTGACTATCTATTTGGAGAATGAAAGTTTTAGGAGTTTCTTTCTGTAATGTGAGGTTCATAATTTCATCCCGATTGCTGTTTTTTTATTGCTGGAAATCATCAAAATTCTGTTGTAAAAAAGAGCTTCATACTAGGGTATATCTGTCATTTGAGGAAGGGCTTTTCCTGAGGTGTTTTCTATCCATTTCCCTTGCTGATTTTTACTATAAAGTTAGATAATTTGCTGTTGTCATTTTAGTGAAAGTTAGAGTAGATTTCTAGTTTGTAGTACAATCATCCCTTTGTTGTTATGCTTGTGTATTAAGGAGCACCTTTATAAGATCCCTCTAAGTAATTTTTTACAATTTGGAAATAGCATTCATAGGCTGATTTTAGCATGTTGTAAAAGCATTATCATGCTGTATCCATTCATAATTTTGAACCCTCTAAAGGTTGCCTCTCGGTTCCATTTACGTGAATTGGATAGGCACTAGTCTTGGTACTCTATTCCATTGTATTTCTAAAGTTGATCTCATATTTTAGATAGGGAAACCCCTCTTGTGTTGGAGAAGAGCTGGCCTAAACTGAGAGAGGGTGTTGTTGTGGTGACAATGGATAGACTCTCTTAGTTTCCCTAAGGTTGCATTTGTGTTTTAGGGCTTTTCCAATTAAAGTGCAAGTTTGGTGGGTAACAATTCCATAAGAATATTTTCAACAATTTGATCCATCTTGGCAGTGGAGTTCAATTGCACCAATTACTGATGGTGCCTTCCTAACTTGTCAAGGGGCTAGGCTGATCGTGAGAAATCCTATTGCCTTGTGATTAGTTGTTACAACTTAAGACAACCTTCAATTCAATGTGTATGTCTGCATTATTAGAAATCAACACTCACATCATTGACACAGAGACTAACCACATTATGTGTAGAAAGGAAATATTTACATTCACCTTCTTTTTAAGAGCAAAAAGTTACATAGTTAAATTCTTCATCTTCGCATGCTTGTTGGAATCTTTATCCCAATTGCAGGATATGAATTACAATTTAAGACTCTCATGTCTATATTTTTATTTATGATTACCAACTCTATCTAAACTGGAAATTGACTTGATATTGGGGTTAAACTTGGGATGTCAATGTGATGATCAACATGGTAACCCTGTCCAACATGAGATATACTATTGCAGAAAATTTTCTAAAGATATATGCCAACCTTTTTCCTAATCAACTTTTTCCTAAAAAGTTGGTGTTTGATTCTTCACTCCTTATTCTTCAATCCATGTTCCTGCTACAGAGTGTCCAGAAACCTCCTCCAAGTTTCTCTTGCTTCTTGTCAATGATGAGTATAGTGATGGTCTGTGACTAATTTGGTTATTTGTCACTTCAAGCTGTGCCTGTCATGTTAATCTCATGCACTTATTTGGCATCAGTTTGTGTCATGTCATTGTTGACTTGCTGTTGTTTCCAATGGTGTTTTAATGTTGACTAATGAATGATGTTGACTTGATGTTGTTTCCAATGGTGTTTTTGTGTTTGACTAATGAACGATGTTGACATGCGGTAATCCCAATCAATCCTCCCAGATGTTGGTTTGCAATAATCTCAATCAATCCTCCCGGATGTTGACTCTCTAGCTCTCAACTCTCCAGTTGCAGTAGGAAAATCTGGGGGGTTAACACTGAGCTACTTGGTCCTCTTGCTCCCTGTGGAAATTAAAAATTTGATGAAGTGCGACTGTTATCTTCTCGTTTGATACTTTATTACAAGTTCAAGAGCATAGTCCAAGTTCAGAAGTCTGAGTTTTCTGCCCTTGTTGCACCCCTAAAAATTGCAAAGTAATCTTTGGGTCTAGAAGGGATAATCAGATTGATTATTCTTTGCTGTGTAAAGGCGTAAGTGCTTGGTCCAGCTCTAACATTCCATCTCAAGGATTCAATCATTGAGAAAAATTGACAAGCTTGAAGTCAAGAGGAAGATGCAAAAGTGGCAGATCTCAGCGCTCCATGTGGGTATGTTGGTAATTTTACACTTATCCCCCTAGCTCGATGTGGAGGGTTACTCAATGCCAACCTAGTTGTACCTTCATCCCACGCAGAGATCGTCCTTTCCAACTTGCTTGCTTACCTAGAGAATAAATTGATAGCATCAGTGAATTTATGAGGCTGTGATGAACACACTTTTCAATGATTGAGATTATTCCAATGAATATAAGCCTGCCATCAATGATGGGCTGTCCCTTAGGAAAATTTATCATTTTTCCGTCCAATTGCATGATTCCCTAGGGTGGCAGGGCCACAAATAGGCCTTTGGATTAGAGATTGCTTCATTGGCCAAGCAGTTAGCTATTTATCTCCCAGAAATTTTGGCGTTCAAACTTGCTTCGTTCAAGATTTTCAAGTGCTCACTTGATCTATTTCACTTGAATAGAATTTTCCCATGATTGATTACGAACTTCGTAAATGATTTGATTAATATTAAATTTAGTCTCTTTCAAAGATGATCTTTTAAATACCCCTTTTCAGAGATGCAGATATAGCCATGGTTGGGGCGTCAAGCTCTGGTTGATTGTTGGATTTCCTGCTTAAGTATTTAACTTCCACAACCACGACTTTTGCTTAATGATTTCTAAAGACTCCCCCAGCTCTTGTTTGATGTGAGTTTCCCATGGAAGCCACACCAAAACTATATTTTCTCTATTCTTATGGGGGAGATGACTAGAGCTGTTGGCACATTCGTGGGTTACTGAAATCCTGTTCTTAAACAGCTAAACTATTTAAATACATGTATATCGCCTATATTAGCCAATTACTAAGTTACTAGATCCGGCACGCGAGGGTCCAGGATCCGTGGATCTGATCCGGATCCGCCTTGAACTGTCTAAGAAACCTCGATGTGGTGGATCCATCTTTTCTAGAAACGGATCCTGTGAAACAAAGCCGATTTGAAATTAATAAAAACACGGTTTTTAAATTTAGGTTCTTTTGCGGTTTTTAATTCGATCAAGTGGTCCCTTTTTTTGTTCCATGAGTTTGTCAGCCGCGATAGCAACAGTGCAAGGGGCAGCAGATAGGCAAGGGCGTTCTCCAGGCAACGACCCCACAGTAACCAGTGACTCCACATCAACCGGCATTCTCTAGGCAATGGCTGTTGACTCCACAGCAACAGTGGACAGGCAAGGGGCAGCAGACAGGCAAGGGCATTCTCCAGGCAATGACCCCACAGCAACTGGCGACTCCACAGCAACCAGCGTTTTCCAGGCAACAACTGTCGACCCCACAGCAACAGTGCAAGGGCATTAAAAAAAGTTTAAATTACAGGGACAGGGACAGGGACAGAGCAAGGGTCTGAAATATATATCGGAAGTCCTGTAGGTTCGTTTCTGCATTAATTAATTTAAATTTTCACTTCCTTATATCGTAATTAATTAACAGGGTCAACTTAAATTAAATTTTCAGATAATCGTACAATTAAATGAGGTTAGGCGTTCAAGTCCAGCAGCTACCACTATAAACCCTGCATCTCATTACCGAATCTGGGCCATGAGGACGGTGACAATGGGGTACGCCAGTTTTGAAAGATTAACCTCCCAATGACAAACACTCTGCCTGACACCTGCTCTACTCTCTTTCCTCTCTCAATCTTAACTCCATACCATGCCACTTTTAATAGGTGGCCTTTGAAATGGTACAGTTGTGGAGGAATCTTACAAGTGACAGCCCAGTGGTCTTAATGACTTTGAGGCATAACTAAATTTCCTCCAACATGAGCAAACATCCATGTTAATGTATATTTTTTATTTCTCAGTCTTTATGCCAAATAATGAATTCTGGAAATATGTTGATGGTTTGAATAATATACTGACGAAACATGCATGTCCACCATTCCAACTGGTAATATTATTACGTAAACAGCATCCTATCGTGTCCCTAGTTCTGGAAGATTTTATTTCTGCAAAAGCCCCTCAATTAGATTCTGGGAATTAATTTGTTCTGGGTTCCATATTAAAAGGATTCTAACGTCATAATGGGAAAATAAAATTGTAGGATCTGTTAATTAACAGGATTGTAGGATGAGATAACAGGTAAATTAATTAACAGGGTATATTTCAGATAATCTAGTTACATTATTATTTTATTTTATTTATATAAATTTAAAAAATATTATTATATTTTTTGTACTTGATGTATTCTTGCCGTATCCGGATCCTGGATTTAAAAAAATCAAGCGAATCCGGATCTGTATCCGTATCCGAATCCTGGTAACTTAGGCCAATTATGTGCCAAAAAATACTTGTTTCTACCATATAAACTATTTAAATCCAATTTGAAAAAAACAATTCACCTGTTAACCATTTTTGAAAACTTGACTTTACCAGCCAATTTTTGCAAGAGTTGGTAGTAAACTAGTAAACTATATATTTTTTGTAGAATATCCATATATATATATATATATATTTCTATGGATGTTTCTTTCCTTAAAGTTTTCACTGTTTAATCCAATGTTCCATGCAGGACTTTGATCCTTTCTCCTTGAGCATTGAAGGTGATAAATTGCGTGGGCGGGGCACAACTGATTGTTTGGGTCATGTAGCCCTCATTACAGAGCTCATGCAGCGACTGGGAGAAGTTAAACCAAAGTTGAAGTCTAGTGTGGTGGCTGTTTTCATTGCCAACGAAGAAAATTCATCAGTACTAGATGTTGGTGTGGATGCTCTTGTAAAACAAGGCTTGCTCAACAAGCTCAGGGATGGACCGTTGTAAGTTAAATTCATTTTGTGTTTTCCTACAGTTTCAATTACAGACATTGTGATTTAAAAATTGTTAACTTCATAAAAACATTGATTTGCATAGATACGTTTTTTGCGTAATTAGATAACTTTTTATATATTTTCTATTCAGATATTTTAAGGAAACATACAATTTTTTGAGCTTCCTCAAGAGTGTTGTTACACAGGTGGATAGATGCCAAAATAATCCAAATTGTCTTTCAGCTTTAATCCTAGTTTGATGAAAATTTCATGCTTAGCTTCAGGCTCATGGTTTGCTCACTTTTTTCCTTTATACTGGTTACTTGGAGAACATTGTGACGTGCTGCTTGGTTTCCTATTCAGAATTTGGTTGCTGGCATGCCTTTCAAATATCATCATTATCCTGCTTTTCTTCCCTCCTAACCCACTTTGGGAGAGGCTTTGGTAAAATCCGATCCACAAGAGAAACTGGAGGCATGGCCTTGCTCAATAGACGTTTGTCTATTTGAGCCTGAAATTTCTAACAACCCTTACTGCAAGAGACAAACTTCCTGATTGGTCCCTTACTGCTCATACCCCTTTGCCCACTTTGTATTTTTTTCACTTACTCCACAGGTCTAGAGTCATTTGGAAGATCCTCTAGGTTACTACTTTCCAGGCCATGATCTTCCAGAGATTGGAAGGAGTTCAGATCTGCAGCGAAAGTTTTGTCTACTACTTTCTCCTTCTTGTTCCATGACTTAGTAGATTTAGATCTGACATTGACTTGTTCTGGCAATCTGATCAGGACGAGGCACATATGATTCATTTTCAACCTTCTATTTTGGGCAAGTGCTGGACAGATGGGTTTCCTGAGAGCATATTTAACAATTAAATGGAATGTTTTCATTCTCAATCAGCGACCTCAGTAACAATGGTGAAGTCTTAGGTGAACTGAAGCTGGCAAGGGTTTTCTAAGATCCATGTCTAGACTTTATACATAATGGAACATAAGATAACTTAGATATGTCAAAAGTAATCTCTAAGATATGAGTCATGACAAAAATTTGAGGGGTAATCCATGAAGTCTGTTAAATTCTTTTATACCAGATCTGAAACAATTTATTAAAAAACGAGAAAATATTTATTGCAAATATTTCTGAAATTGCTGATAAAATAAATGCACTGGCATATTAACTCAGAAAATAAAATGCAGTGGAAAATATGGCGAGATGAATCACACTACAACAGCAAATTTGTACTCAACACAATCTTCCTTCATAATAAATTTCTTAGGAAAATCTAGGCCTAGAACCACAGAGAATAAATAGAAAAATACAACTGCTGGGAACATGGAAAATCGATCCCATTGGGAAAATCATCCCTTGGAAATCAATCCTCCTAAAGAAACTCAGCCCAGGAGAATTAGACCTGTCCAAAAATGGAGAGATCAATCACACTACAACAACAAATTTGTATTCAACACAATCTTCCTTCATGTTAAATTTCTTAGGAAAATCTGGGCCTAGACCCACAAAGAATAAATAGAAAAATACAATTGCTGGGAACATGGAAACTCGTCCCCATTGGGAAAATTGGCCTCAAGGAAATCAATCTCTAGAAATCGATCCTTTTGAAGAAACTCAGCCCTGGAGAATTAGACCTGTCTCACCAGAAAATCAGCCCCGTTTCTTCTCACCTCGTATGGCCCCTGCACACTTGAGAAAATCAACCTCTCTGGATATTTAGGTCTCACGACCCTAGGGGCTCCGCATGGTTACAAGGCGTGCTCGGCGCATCGTGACCCCTCGAGCGTGCAACACTGGCATGTTTCACAACTGGCTAATGCAGCACAATGTTAATGCACCCAGATTACACCTCACAATATATTAATGTTGTTAGCTTCTATATTATATTAAGTCGCGAAATTCATCAATATAGAGTAGTAATCATATTGTCACATCTACCACATTGTGTGGCTTATTTGCAATAAAAGACATCCACAAATAATCATACACATGTATATAGAACTTATAAGGAAACGACCCTCCAACCTTCTTCTTTTATAAATGAGTCACAATACGTTATATGACAAATCCCGGAGGCAAAGGCTCGGTCCTTCAAAGTACATAGCCAAAACACATCACAAAGATACAAAGAAAACTTATCACTTGAAACCACCCTTACTCGAGTCACCCTAGCACCCAGTTTGTTCTCCTCTCGCTAAGGTTTGCACGACCACAGACTACTCGAGCTACCTCTCCATCTCATCTTGGCTTTCTTCATCTTACTGCGCATTGCACTATGACTCTACGCCATTCAATGGTTCCTCTCTTCTCCATCTGGTGGCTATATATATGGCATGAGGTTTCCCTTTGTGCCACTCTTCCTTGCGTCCCTTCATTCGTTGTCGGGTCGGCTTGTCACATGTCTCGTGCGTCTTGGGTCTAGCACTCGACTAGTTCATCCTTTGGTTCGATTCTCCTCTCACTCAAGTCTGCACAACTGCAGACCGCTCAAGCTATCTCTCCATCTCGTCTTAACTTTCTTCATCATACTTCACACTGCACTATGACTCCGTTCCATTCGATGGTTCCTCTCCTCTCCATTGTGCTGCTTTATATATGGCACAAGGTCTTCCTTCGCGCGAGTCTTCCTTGTATCCCTTCATTTGTTGTCGAGTCGGGTCGATCCTCGTCGTCCCACCCCTCCTCTTTGTTCCAACGTTCGCTCGTTCTGCCCACTGATTGGTCCCTCCTTGTCTTGGGATGATATGCCACTCGCTCTCGGTTGGGTCGACTTGGGGTGCATGCCCTTGGTTGTGCCACCAAGCCGACATCCAAAGATACCATGTGTCGGTTTTTCGACACTTGCTTGTTGGCATGCTCTCGCCCAACCTTCGTTACTGTCGCATTGCTTGCAATACTTTTGCCACAATTCTTGCAATTAGGGTGTCGCGGCCCGCCCATGGCGCTTCATCTCAGCAAGGCTTCTGAGGCACACCTTGGTGCCCTAGGGATTGACATCTTCCCCCACCCTAAGTCGTTGATGTCCCTGGCAACCCTGGGATTCCCAACTTATGCTTCCTCTCAAAAGCCCTCAACTCCTTCTCCCATCTCCATAAGGAATCATGTGTCTCCCATCTATTTTCTTGAGGAGCATCCTTCCATTTGACGAAGTATTCCCTCTTCTTGTTGCTACCAATGGTCGAAGTCCATTAGCTTGCCATTTCCTCAAGCTCCAACTTCGAATGATCAATGATGGGGCACACGATGGCTCTGCTTTGCTTGGATCCTCTATATCCACCCTACACTTATTCAACTGAATGATATGGAACATTGGATGATAGGATCTCAAGTGGAAAGATAGTTCTAGCATATAGGTGGCATCACCAATCTGCTCCACAACTCAAAATGGCACCTTAGTCCTCTTGACCAGTGATTTAGACATCTCGGTAGGCGATGGGAACTGCTCCTTGGTCAACTTGATGAAGACCATATCGGCCACACTAAACTCTACATCTCCTATTTTTGTCTGCCTATTTCTTCATCGTCTTTGCTGCATTAGTTAATTGCACTTGAGTCATCTCCAACATCTCTTGCCATCAGTTCATGAACTTCAGAGCCAAAGGACTCTCTTATAATAACCCTACATGACCTTATGTGGGGGAATAGGCATCTGCCCTTTAACCAACTATAATGGACTATATCCCGTAGAAGCACTCTTATGCAAGTTATAACTACACTGAGTTGCATCCAACAAGCTCGACCAGTTATCTTGATTGACTTTCACATAATGCCCTAGGTAGTCCTCCATTAGGGAGATGATACGGTTCCTTTGTCCATTTGTCTGCAGATTAAAACTGAAACTATGTAACAACTGTGTCTCCACAAGTTTGAATAGTGAGGTCCAAAACTTCCTTGTGAGTCTCGTATCTCTATCCGACATAATGCTCAAAGGAAAATCCTAAGACTTCACCACATTTTAGAAGAACTTCTTTGTTGTCTCCTCTGCAATGCATGGCACATTCATAGGCACAGAGGTGGCATACTTAGAGAATCGATCTACAATGACCAATACTCCATTATACCCTTGCACCATCATTAATTGTGAGACGAAGTCCATTGAGACACACATATGGCCTCTCTAGAATCGGTAAAGACTGCAACAATCCTGCTTGTCCTCTGGTGTCGAGCTTATCTTGCTGACATATAATGCATGTTTGTACATACTCTTCCACATCTCGCTTCACGCTTCCCCAAAAGTAACCTCTCTCTAATAATGCTAATGTTCTCTGTTGTCCTGGGTGGCTAGCCCAAGGCAAGTTTGACACTCCTTCAAGAGTTCCCTCTTGAGTCCACCTGTTTTTGGAACATAGATGCGAGATCCATAGAACAAGAGATCATTTGCAATAGGAATTTCCTCGTCTTTCCTTCCTTCACTTGCTTCATTATGTTCTCGCTATAGTGTCATTTTGCAAACCATCACAAATTCTTCTCTGCAACTCTTTAACAAATTGGATTCGACTCTCTCAGAGTAGGAAGGTTCTCTTCCTCTTCCTCAAGTGCTGTTAAATGTGCCTTCCTGCTCAAGGCATTTGCAATTGCATTGAGTTTCCCTGGCCTATACTCAATCGTCATGTTAAACTCATCCAAAAGTCTTGCCATCGAGCCTACTTCAGTGAAAATTTTGGTTGGGTAGCAAAGTAGCTCGTTGCGATGTTATTTGTCTTCACCACAAACAACTTCCCTAACAGAGAGTGTCTCCACACTTGAAGATAGTGCACTATTGCTATCATCTATTTCTCATAAATGGGATATCTCCTTTCTCAATCTTGTAACTTCTTGCTCTTGAAAGCTACGAGGTGCCCATCTTGCATCAAAACTCCTATGGTGAAATCATATGCATCTGTCTGCACCTCAAACAATCTCTCATAATATGATAGTTTCAACATAGGTGTTGTGACAATCTTACGTTTGAGCTCTTCAAACTTAAGTCTACTCTTCTTTGCCCACTTCCATGTTCTATCCTTCTTCAGTAAGTTTGTCAATGTTGGAAAAATAGTTAGGGCAACATTTAATTCATTAGTCACAACAATTATTTGTGATATTATGTTCTTCTTCTTCTTTATTATGCTTATATTCTTATCATCAAATAAATGGCAAAACAATGAAGATCACAACCATACAAAAATGGACACAAGATATAGGCTCCAAGCCAGGGAAAACCCAGAAAAAACTTCTCCTTATAGAATCAACTTCAAAGGAAACTTCCAAGACCAAACCCTAGCTCAGGCTTCCCACTAAAACCAAGTCAACAAGCCAATCTGCGAGACAAAATCTTCAAGGGCAGCGAAACAAGATCTCTTCAAGATGAGGGTTCTTCTAGCCTTTCAAGCTTGCCAAAACAACCTACAATACCTCTTGCAATTTCAGACCTGAGGTAACCTTGGAAACCCTAGGGTACTCACATGTGTGACCAGTAGAACACAAATTACAGACTTTCGAAATTTTCTAGGGCTTCTTCCTTGCTTCACTATCCTTCACCTTGCTTTTCAAAGCCTTCACACCTTTCTTCCAACTTCAGATCAGATTCAAGAGATGTATGCTTGAGTGTGTCAAATAGGTTGAGGTGCCTCCTTTTTATAGCCTTCCAAGTGGCTCAAACAACCCTCTCTAGGTTGACTTCTCCTTGGCCGGCCAACTTGGTCTAGGGAGCCTTCTAGACACTTCTAAATTCAAAAATAATTTTCCTTTTCTTGATACAAGTTTCGAAAGGGTCTTTTACAGTATGACAAGGACTCTTGACTCATGAAAAACCCTAGGAGCATCAATGGATGCTTGACCTAACGACATGACTTGAGCATGAAACCCATGCTCTGCATAAATAATTTTTCTTTTGATCATTACATCGTTACATCATTCCATGAGTCAAATGACAATTATGAAGACCGAAACTAGTTACATTTTCAACACTCCCTCTTAACTAGGGAGGTATTCATAATTTTCCAATCGGTACAAGGACAATACTCCCTTTGAAAAGTTCTCATAAGAAGAGTCAGATTGATAGGCCAACTATGTTGTGAGTATCAACATTATGATCAACCAACACTATCTTTGAGGCCTAACTAGACAATATCTACTTCATTTAAGAGTATTATGTTAGGAGGCTTTACGTGTGATACCAGACTGCCTATACAAGGCACATACCCCATTCGGATGTCCACAAAGTATGTCCTTCTAGGACTATTCTTATCTTGGATTTCCAATCCTGAATCCTCAAAGAGTATCGATCCTCTTTGACCACTCTTATCTTGGATACTTGTCTTATCCTCAAAGAGTGTCGTTCCCTTTCCTTTCTTGGATATTCTATCTTCAAGGAAACCTCAAATACTTATCCAATCCCTCGCTATTCTCTCTTCAAGGCCTTCACTTAGACTTCCGACTATTAGTCTTGGTTAAGTGCATGACACATGAAGGCATGAATGCACATGTGATGTCCAACATCACTCCCTCTCAACCAGAGAGGATATCCCTATTCTCCTTTTAACTCAAGTATAGATCCTCACTCCTATTCAAGGAGACTCCTTCACTCCCTCAAATCTGGAGGAGATTCTTGACTTCCTTTTTAATTGGGAAGTCATATCTACAAGCTCTCTAGTTTGTTGTTATATGAGTTTCAGCTACAACACGACTCCCTCTTTCTTTCACATCTCATCATATTGAGGCTGCTTCCTTCTTGGTATCATAGAGGCATCTTCTTTCCTTAATCTTGTGACAAGTTCTAGATCATTAGTTTTGCACAACACTTTCATCTTGTCATCAATAATGAAGGCATTATATTGAGCCTTTCCAAACTTCAAGCTGATCATAGCTTTCTCATGAAAGTGATCTCCTTTGACCTTCAGGTTATCTTCTCGCACTGCTACCTTTCAATCCCAAGATGAGCGCATCTTGACTTCATAGTTGCTAGGTACCAGATATTGAACTTCCCTCAATATTCTTCCTACATTCCATCCATATTGTTGAACTTGCCTCAAATGTCATCATGTATTCCTGCGACATTCTTCCAGGTAGCAAAACAATATGTTAACCAGATAACTAATAATAATTATTAACATTAGACTTACCTCATCGTGACAACTCTCTCATCATCAACATCCTTAAGGTCCATCTCCACATGAATCTTCCTTCAGGCATTAGAGTGCCCAAGGATCGAACTTGATTATCAAGTTACCATTTTATTCTGGAGATTATACTAGATGTTGATTATTATTCTAGCGAGAAAGTATTGAAATTCCATTCATTCTAGAGTAAGTCAAATTCATTCTATTAGGCATTATATAACCAAATGAAAGGTTTATCATGCATGAAATGACCAACTTTTCTTACAAGATTATATGAATCCTACCCAAAAGTTACTTCAAACATGCATTCTTAATATTTCACATAGTCATCCAACTATATGTATCTTGCAACATAACCAACAACACTCCTTCATCCCTTTATAAGAGTATTGTTTCCAAACAATATGGAATATATACTAATCTTTGTCATAGTGCCTTTTCCAAGAACCTCCAAAGTGATGGTTCTTACGGAATCTTGAGGATCCACCTTGGCAAAATGCTAAGTTGCACGAAATGGGGAAACGGGTATGAGTTTCCAAAACGAGCACGGCTATGAAACGTGACCCCCCCAAATTTTGGAAATAGGGAAACACGATATATATATATATATATATATATATAGATATATATATATTAGGACATTTAAGAAATGTTAAGTCAATGTGCAATCATAAAGCATACATGATGCATTATAATTTATTACATTTAAATTCTAAACATTATGATTAAATTGTCCAATGTCAATGCATAAACTATAAGTCTCTAAATTTACATTACATTTACTCATGAATGATCACAGACACATAATGAAAATGGCAATATCAGAATATCCAAAATCAACCTTTATTATATATCCAAATCTCAAAATCAACCTTTATTATATATATGAGGCTGCAAGTACTATAAAGACGAAAGACTAATATTCATCATCATAATCCTCATAAAAAATAGAAGCAGAAGCATGCTCAACAGTGGATGGTGGCGCTGAAGAAGATGATTGGCCAATTCCACTTCTAGGCTGCTGGTCCTCAATATTCATGGCAGCAAGAGAGAGCTCCAAATCTGGACTTTCTGGATCCACATCCCATTCTTTAGAAGGACCATTGCTATTTTCTGGACCCCTACGAGATGCGAGGTGAACGTTGGAGTGCACATAAACAAGATCCTCTTCCCTCTGTGAGCCCAACTTGTTGCGCTTCACAGAACGCATAAAAGTATAGGTGCTCCAATTCCTTTCTGCAGATGAAGAGCTTGCCACTCGTGAAAGGATACGAATGGCAAGGTTTTGCAAATGTACACCATTTGCTCCATGACAAATCCACCACCTAACTGGATTCATGGTGATTCTCAATTTGTGTGATGAGGGAATGAGGCAAGAGTCTTTTTATAACTTGCGAGAGCCGTTTAGAAGCACCCAAAAGATATTTTATTCGCCAAATAAAATAATAGAAAAAAAACAATTAAAAGGTGGAAACGTGGCCGTACGGCCTGGAAACTCGTTTCCGACAATACTAGGCCACGTTTCCCCAATGTGAAACGCGTTTTTAGAGTCAAAAACTCGTTTCTAGGGCGTTTTTGCTTTTCCGTATCGTTTCTGCCCTTAAACGACCCCCAGACCTGCGTTTTCTGCAACATAGGCAAAATGAAGTCCTCTAACATAATGTTAGACAATTTTATGGATGAACATTATGCAAAATGGTCCCAAATTTATCATTCTTGAAATATTAGATGACTCTTATAAAACAAGTCTATCAAGTAGACTCTCAATATGCTACTATCTATGATGCCATACTAAAACAAGATATGCTAACTCCTTCGATGAACTTGTTAGCGTCAATTTCTTCAAGGTCCTGACAATTTCCTCCTTTCATCATTACCAAGCACAAGGACTGCTTTGCTTATCCATACTTCTCATTTTGCTTCCTTTATTATGTACCTGCAACATTCATTGACAAGTACAACCAAGCAAAATATATACAAGTATAGGAGCATGGTGATGATCTAGGGTTTTCATGGTTTCATAAAGGGTATTCTTCTAGGATTCTTAGACACACACCTTAAATTTCTTTGATATTTCTCTTGGAAACCTTAGGCCTAGGGTTTAGATGTCATATCCTAGATTTCATCCCAGTGTTGTAGGAAACGTCCCCCCTCCAAGGATCCAACCAGGAATCGCGTCCCAGACGGGTGCATGGGGGATCCGCCATTGGATCCGCAGTTCGGAATTTCGGAACCGTAGATCAGGTCGGCGAAGATGGTTCCTAGAAATTCGGAACCGTATCGGCCCGATCCGCGGTTCCAAATTTCCGAACCGCGGATCTGCAGATCGGGAACGGATCCATGCGGATCCGAAGGGAGACAAGCAGTTCCATAGGGTTCCACAAAGTTCTAAATATTTTTATTTTATTTTTTATTTGACTTAAATTGGGTTGGGGCTTCTCGGACACTCCAAAGGTGCCCATGTGATGCTCCTTAGATGCTTCCTAGATGCTCCCTCATGGTAATGTTAAATTCTTAAAGTAAAAGTGACATTCTCCTTTATTTTTCATTTTCATCCCTTTACTTAAATTTTTAACATTACCATGAAATGACTCAGGATGCTTGAGAGGTTCTAGCTTGATCGGACTTCATATGGAGAAAATAGAATTTCATATCCTATTCAAAATTCAGCAGACTTAACAGTTTTCAGGAATTCAGGATCAATGGTATTGTGGCATTTCATTAGATTATATCATGTATGAGGGTATGTGATTAGCATTTAATCAAGAGCACCAAGCCCTATATGTATCCTAGTGTTGGTGGTGTTAATTGTTGAACTCCTTTGTCATGTCGTTAGCAAAAAATTACATTTCAATCAAGTCAAAATCCTCGATCAAGCATGTTAAGTTCTTTCTACCATATTTTAAGGCTTGCATCGGGTAGTTTGATCAAAATTGGGCAATTTTGACTCATGTCCCTAGATAATCGAGGTAGAGGCAAAGGCTAGACAAGAGAAGAAGAATCTAGATTCTAGATGGTTGATGCTCGAATAATTAATCATTAATGTACAATGGATGTCATATCTATCTTGATTTATGTACAAATATGCATGCTTCCATATCTTCTACAATTAATTTGGTATTTTGGATGTTTTTTTAATATAAATGCAAAAAAATAAAAATAAAAAAATATATATATAGTAGACGCTTCCGAGACGCTTCGCTTCCTAGATTTTTTAGAAATGACGCTTTCGCGTCCCCGCTTCCGAAAAACGTCCCTGCTTCGTGCAACATTGGTTTAAACTTTTATTTTCATTGTACAATGTTAGTGTTATAGTTACATTTATGATTGTATCATGCTTTTCGTTTTAAATTTGTTTCAATTATATGATTCATTGATTTATCCTTCATGATGTAAGTGTAATATAATGATAAAGACAATTAAATTATAAAATTTCAATGATATATTTATAATTTTTTAGTTTTTTACTATTTTTGTCAGGGTCGCTTGTGTTAAAGACCCCGATGTCCCCCCACGTTTCGTAAAAATTGGTGGGGAGCTTTTACATAGGCCACTCCTGCGTTTCCCAGGTCCCCCGTCCCCACGTCCTGGAAACTTGGTGGAACACTGATGTAGCCTCCACGTGCATAGAGTAGCAAAAATAGAAAATGCGGGTTGGCTTAAGCCAAAACACCCATTATCATAGTGTCAAGAAACACCCATTATCATAGTGTCAAGAAAAGAGTGTTCATGAAACAACAAGGGGCATAAGCCTGAGTGCAGCAAGACTAAAAAGAAACCATGCTAGCTGGAGGAGGCTAGTCACGGTCATCCGAGGCAGGGCCTATCCAAAAACAGGGGGAGCACCATCAGCAGGTTCCTTCCATCCACGGAGGGCTCTAGGGGCTTAGGGAAGACTAATTTTTGGTCCTCCGGGTTTGAGAAAAACACTAGGAAGTAGTAAGTATCCTTGAGGAAGGAGCTTGATTACCAGATCATTTTTAATATTCCATTAATTAGGAACCCATTTGATGATCATCCCAACTGATGGTAAGAGCCATCTGCAACATATTTTCAATATAACCCTTGAGAGGCCATGAATTTAAGAAAGTCATTAGGATCTCCGCGAGAGGAAAAACGCCATGGTGGCCAGGAGTAGGTGGCAACATTATGCCACCCTTTTCTCTTATCCAGGGAGCCTAAGATTCAATACGAGAGTCATAAACAACCATGCTTCTGTAGGAGCAAAGATGACTGATTATAAATAGCTCCCACACAGCTGGAAAATAACAGAAACTATGAACTGAAAAGTGAAATGAAATGGGGAAAAATGTTAAATTGGACAACTAGGTCCAAACTCCATGTTGTGATGCTCAGATGAAGATACCAATATTTTTATTGGATTCCTCTTTCAGAGAGGTGCAAGATCTATCTAAAGATCATCTTGATCCGATGAGCAGAACATTTATTTTGAATTTATTTTCTAATATATTCAAATATGTGTAGGTCGGCTTTAAGGTTTTGTACCCCAGCAAACGTGTCACACACCCTCATTGATGGATATAAATAAAGTCAACGTTGGAGGACATTTCACTCATCTCCTCATCACACATATTTCTCTCTCCACTTCTGATTGGTTCGAGCTGCTTGGAGGCAAATCTGCGGTTCACACATGGGAGAAGGACAAAGACAGTTTCTGCTGCAGCTAGGGTTTCCACTGCAGGTTTGACCAGCATTGACTTTGGTCAACGCATGGTCAAAAGGAGCTGAATTTTGGCATAGACTTCAATTTCTGCAGTCCGTACATTTTGGCACAATAACTGAGGTCAAAGGTTAATCGTAGACCGTGCTGCGTTGACTTTTACTTGCTTCTGTTCTGCGTTGACTTTTATGGGCAGCAATGAATTTTCTGTGTTGACTTTTGAGTTGATTGTTTGGCTGATCAGAGGGTTGTGTGACATTGCTGGTTAGCTGACCAACTAAGACTTTGCTGGTTGAAGCATCCTGTTGACCGCTGTAACGCACCAACACACTTATTTGTTTCTGGCTTGTCTTCTGTCGATCTACTGGTATGTTCTATCAACATTTTACTTAATGATTTATGTGATTGCTGCCTAGTATTGAAGAGAAAGTAAAGTTGCATCAAGGATAGAACATCTACATAAATTTACATGGTATCAGAGCTGAGGTGATGACAAGCCCTAATTTGTAGCAATCACCGAAGAAGAAAATGGGTTCCACAAACTATGGCTTCAAGGAGGATGACAAATTGACTGGGAAGGATGACTTCCATGCTTGGAAGTTGATATTGGATCTTAAATTGGAAGACCAAGATGTCATGGACTATGTGCAGGGTAAAATCCAAGAACCTCCATCCACCACTACTGCTGCTGCCAAAACAAAGTACAAGAAGGGGGAGATCAAAGCAAAGCTGATGATCAGGGACTCCATTCATAAGAGTTTGGTGGCCTACATCTCTGAGCTGGGCACATCCAAAGAGATGTATGATAAGTTGGTCCACATGTTCAAGGCCAACAATGCAAATCAAGTACTATTCTTCAAGAATCAATTGAAGAATTTGAAGAAAGGCAGGGATGAGTCTGTTCAATCATATTTTCTGACGCTGATGGAGATCAAGAACAATCTGCTGGCTATTGGGGAGACAATAGTTGATCGAGAGATGGTACTCACCGCACTTGGAGGGCTCCCATTCGAATGGCATGTGTTCAACACTACCATTCTAAATAATAATGTGATACCTGACTTTGACGAAGTACTATTGAGATGCGTTCAAGAAGAGACAAGAATGAATGAGTATGAAAATGAAGGAAATGCTGCCTACGCTGCTCATTCTAGAAAGAAGAACTTTGGTGGTCCAAAGAACAAAGGAAGAGCAGGGGCCCAAGGAAAGAAGGGCAAGTGTTACACTTGTCATAGGCCAGTTCACTATGCTAGAGAATTTCCTTTCAAGAAGGATTCTCCCGATGGTGATGACAACAACAACCGGAGGAATGGAAATCAAAGGAACAACAGGTCCAAGGGAAAAAGGAAGGCTCCCTCCGGCGGAAATGGTTAACCTTTCAAAAGGTCGAGAAACTCCAGGTATGAGGAATCAAATGTTGTTGATAAAAGAAATGAATATATTCTTGTATCTGCCCTCTCTACTGCATCTCACCTGACACTATGGATGTCTGGTTGATAGATAGTGGTGCCCTAAAGCACATCACTGGGTTCAAGGAAGCACTCTCTGATATTGTTGAGAAGGATACCAATCTGGAAATTATCCTTGGAGATAAAGCCACATATCCCGTGAAAGGGACCGGGACCGTGACCCTCCACTTCTCTCAAGGACAAGTCCTCCACTTGCAGGATGTACTCTATGTACCAAATTTGAAGAAGAACCTTGTGTCTATATCGGCCATGGAAGACAAAGGTTTCAATGTGGCATTCATTGATGGAAAGGTGCGCATGTGGAATAAAAGCTTCAAGGAAGCTATCACGATTGGGTTTAGAGTTGATACACTCTACCAGGTTGGAGAAAGTCCACTGGAAGCGATGACATGTGATACTATCCGACAGACTGAACTATGGCACCGGAGGTTTGGACACCTTCACTACAAGGCCCTTCCCGAAGCAAGGAAGGTGGTGACAGGGATGCCCGAGTTTTCAAATAATCATGAAGGTGTATGTAAAGGTTGTGCCGAAGGAAAGCATACAAGGGGACCTTTCCCCTCAAGTGTCACAAAGACATCTGATGTCTTGCAATTGATCCATTCTGATCTATCTGGTATGCTGCCCGTGACATCCTTGGGAGGATGTTCTTATTATATGACGTTCATAGATGACTTCTCTCGCAAAACCTGGATATACTTCTTCAAGAAGAAGGATGAGGCTTTCATGTGGTTCCGTACCTTCAAAGCCTTGGTGGAAAATATGACAGGGAAGAAGATCAAGATTTTGAGGACCGATAATGGCACTGAATATGAGACAAACGAGTTTAAGGACTTTTGTAGAGAAGGTGGCATCAAGAGGGAGACCACAACTGACTATACTCCTGAGCAGAATGGCGTTGTTGAACGAAAGAACATGACCATTGTGGAAGCTGCCCGTGCCATGCTATGTGACTAGGGTCTACCGAAGTTTCTGTGGGGAGAAGCTGTGAACACTACTGTGTACATACAAAACCGATGCCCGCATTCTGCTCTGGACTCCAAAACTCTCGAAGAGGTTTCACTGGTATGAAACTTGGCGTCTCACATTTTAGAGTTTTTGGATGTCCTATTTATTTTATGTGCCGAAAGAGAAGAGGAGCAAGTTGGATGCTTCTGCGAAGAAAGGAATGTTTGTGGGCTACAACGAAACTTCGAAGGCCTATAGAGTCTATGTGCCTGGTCAAAGGGAAGTGGAGATATGCCACGATGTCACTTTTGACGAAGATGCTTCCCTGAAGAAAGTAGTCAATGTTCCGAGATCTGAGGAAGATCATGAAGCAAGGCTTGGAAATCAAGAAGAACTGAAGGATGAGACGATGCCTGATGTTGATGGACCCGATTGATCCACCTCCTTCACTGGGGAAGAGACCATCATGGCTCAGGGACACTCTCGAGGATGCTGAGGGACATATGACCCCAAGGGGGACATTCCGTGAAAGCAAGAAGCCGAGTAGATCAGCCATGAGTACTGTTGTACAATCTGAGCCTGGATCTTTTGAGGAAGCCCTAAAGCATCAAGTCTGGAAGGATGCTATGCACGAAGAGTATGAGTCCATAATGAAGAATAATGTTTGGGATGTGGTTCCAAGACCGAAGGACAAAGCAATTGTCACTTCGAAATGGCTCTACAAGATCAAGCATGAATTTGATGGAAGTGCTGAAAAGTTCAAGGCAAGATTCGTTGCCCGTGGCTTCTCTCAAAAGGAAGGCATAGACTATGATGACATATTTGCACCTGTGGCACGATATACCACCATTCGATCTATCATAGCCCTTGCTGCTACGCAAGGATGGAGTTTTCATCAGATGGATGTAAAGACCGCATTTCTGCATGGTGCTATAAAGGAAGAGGTGTATGTAGAGCAACCTCTGGGGTTCGAAGTCCAGGATCGGGACACCCATGTTTGCAGGTTGAAGAAAGCCCTCTATGGGCTGAAGCAAGCACCGAGAGCTTGGTACGAGAGGATAGATAGCTACCTGATGAAGTTGGGCTTCACTCGTAGTAATGCTAATCCGAACCTTTACTTCAAGGTTGATAGAGAGAAGCCTCTCATTTTGGTGCTGTATGTGGACGACCTCTTCTTAACAAGTGCTGACCGTCTCATTCATCAGTGCAAAAGGGAGCTCGCTGTTGAGTTCGAGATGAAGGACCTAGGACTGATGCACTACTTCCTAGGCCTAGAGGTCTGGCAGAGACCCGACGAGATTTTCCTTTCTCAAGGAAAGTACATTGTGAAGCTTCGGGAAAGATTTAGTATGGTGGACTGCAAGTCCGTGTCGACACTAATGGAGCTCAACTTCAAGAAGTTGAGTGGCAGCGCTGCTGTCTCATGTTAGTAAATCCTACTGAGTATCGCCAACTCGTAGGGGCCCTGATGTTCTTAGTGAACACCCGTCCAGATATATGTTTTGCAGTGAACAGTTTGAGTCAACAGATGGTTGAACCTCATCACTTTCACTGGGTTGGTGCCAAGAATCTTTTGAGATATCTTCAGGGCACGATAAACTATGGGCTGAGATACATTGCCAGGAGCGTGACACTCCATGGATATACTGATGTCGATTGGGCTGGCAGTGTGGTGGATCGTAAAAGCACATTGGGATGCTGCTTCACACTTGGATCTGCTTCGATATCATGGATGAGCAGGAAGTAGAAGTCGGTGGCTTTGAGCACCATGGAGGCTGAATACATTGCAGCAAGTATGGCCTGTTGTGAAGCAGTTTGGTTGCAAAAGCTCTTCAGTGAGCTGTTCGGGCATGTGCTAGATACCACGGTGATACTCTGTGATAACCAAAGTGGGATTCGCTTGTCCGAGAATCCTGTGTTCCACGATTGATCCAAGCATATTGATATCAGGTACCACTTTATCCGGGATATGGTACAATGAGGCGCCGTAAGGCTTGATCATATAGGAACTGATGAGCAGGTCGCGGATATTCTCACAAAGCCCCTGGGGAAGGTCAAGTTCCTAACCTTCCGTGAGAGTCTTGGTATCGTGGAACGACCCTATTTTGAGGGTCCTGTTGGACGATGAGCTCTGGGAGCTCTCGGGGGCTTTAGGGATAGTTTCTCGAAGCTATAAGCAACCACAGGGCCAGGCTTGCCGAACCTTGTTGGTGTGCTTGGGCCCCACCATTGTGATGATTGAGTTGGTTCACCTCTCATTATTTGTGCCCCGTATGCATCCTACCCATTGAGTTCAGGGCTCATGGGAAGTACCTCTCATTTGGCCAATGAGGTTGGAAAAGCTAGAGACTAGTAGCAAAGACTGATGGATGCATTAGAGATTGTCGTACTCTCTATCTAGGATGGTACAGTCCAACCACTTGATCTGGGATCAAGTCTAGTGAGGTTTCAGACCTCCTACTGACTTTGGGTCAGATAAACCAACTTCGGGTTGGTATGGGACTCTTTGTGAGTCCTATAGAGGTTTTAGACCTCTTGGCTGAATCTGTCAGCCGGGAACGATGTCTTTGTGACTGACCCACTTCTGTTTCGAAATAAAGAGCTTGCAAAGCAAGTTACGGTGGGATGACGCACGATGTTGAGTTGCACAGGTGGATGGAGTTCTCCCTAGTTGAGAGGAAGTGTTAAATTGGACAACTAGGTCCAAACTCCATGTTCCAAACTCCATGTTGTGATGCTTAGATGAAGATACCAATATTTTTATTGGATTCCTCTTTCGGAGAGGTGCAAGATTGATCTAAAGATCATCTTGATTTGATGAGCAGAACATTTATTTTGAATTTATTTTCTAATATATTCAAATATGTGCAGGTTGGCTTTAGGGTTTTGTACCCCAGCAAATGTGTCACACACCCTCAGTGATGGATATAAATAAAGTCAACGTTGGAGGCCATTTCACTCATCTCCTCATCACACATATTTCTCTCTCCACTTCTGATTGGTTCGAGCTACTTGGAGGCAAATCTGCTGTTCACACGTGGGAGAAGGACAAAGACAGTTTCTGCGGCAGCTAGGGTTTCCACCGCAGGTTTGACCAGCGTTGACTGTGGTCAACGCATGGTCAAAAGGAGCTGAATTTTGGCATAGACTTCAATTTCTGCAGTCTGTACATTTTGGCACAAGAACGAGGTCAAAGATTGATCGTTGACCGTGCTGCGTTGACTTTTACTTGCTGCTGTTCTACGTTGACTTTTCTGGGCAGCGTTGACTTTTGAGTTGACTGTTTGGCTGATCTGAGGGTTGTGTGACATTGCTGGTTAGCTGACCAACTGAGACTTTGCTGGTTGAAGCATCCCATTGACTGCTGTAACACACCAACACACTTATCTGTTTCTGGCTTGTTTTCTGTCAATCTACTGGTATGTTCTATCAGCATTTTACTTAATGATTTATGTGATTGCTGCCTAGTATTGAAGAGAAAGTAAAGTTGCATCAAGCATAGAACATCTACAGAAATTTACAAATAACCATCAATGTAGAGCAACAAAGCAGGAGCAAATAACTGTCTGGGTCTAAACATTGCCTTGAGAGAGGCCGGCAAGAATTTGAGCTGATGTTGAAAAATGGAGAGGAGAAATTTGTCCCAGATAATTGGGAGCTAAATGAACTTGCAAAAATATTAAAACCACACAAACAGCAACATAAATGTCGTGAACTAGTTGAATTAGAGGTTCCATTGATGAAGATCAGAACTGCTCCTCAATACCATGGCTGTCTGTAGCCCTTGGTGATGCTATTCCAAACTGTAACACCATTGCGATACCAGTCCATTATCCTTGGTGTTAACAACAAATTTCTGCTTGCATGGACATACTTATTTAGCTTACAGTGGGATACATAATTCAGATACTCAAGTCCTATTTTATAGGATTTCTAACTGGTTCACTAATCTTGAGCTTTACTAGGAGCATACTTGTGTATCAAGATTATGCTGATCAAATATGGCTTTGATTGAACTGTTGTAAGAAAAGTGATTTTGTAGCTTTCTACTGTGTTGCACCACTAAGCTTTGTCACATCTTTTACAAATGAGGTAACTGGTGTTCTTGTGCGTGCTATTTTCTTTGGCTTTTTCCTGTGAAGAATAGTCATGATTCACAAGTCTATCTACAACCAGTGGCTACAATGGATGTAAACTAGGATATAAAATATTCCATTAAGGCAAAAGATGTCCAGGTTTAATGTGCTATGCTAATATTAATCAAATCTTTTCGGGCACAAGATGGAGATGTAGTAGCTCCAAACAGAAATCCGTTGTGAGCTTACTCTTGTAATTGTAATGCCTTGCAAATTGGTTTACTGGCTTAAATAGTCCATTAGACCAAAAATTCCAAATACACTACCAACTAACATTGTTATTCTAAAGTAAAATTTAGAGTTCAGACTCGTTACCTTTTACATATTCATGCATGAAGATATCTACTTAAAAAATCGTAGCCAAAATATGTGACTTGGGCCTTTTCCATCCAGGAAATGTTCCGAGTATGGAACTGCCTGTGAAATGTTTTGCGAGAAGTTCACAGGCAGATTCAAGGATGGATATACTGTTTCTGTACTATAAATGCAGTTCCTTTTTTCTTTTTGTTTTATATTAGGGTGTGGGTGGACCTCACAACTTAAAAATTGAAAAAAGGGAAAAAATAATAAACCAATAAAAAAACAACAGTTTTGAATAATGAAAAATGGAAGTTTCTACATGTACATGTTTATGCAC
Source organism: Pinus albicaulis (assembly GCA_034641835.2). Taxonomy (NCBI): domain Eukaryota; kingdom Viridiplantae; phylum Streptophyta; class Pinopsida; order Pinales; family Pinaceae; genus Pinus; species Pinus albicaulis. The sequence goes on from CM076572.1 coordinate 81,349,838, forward strand.
ACATGCATATAAAAAATTTCCTTTCTACTACTACAAAAATTTATAGATATACATTTTTCCCATTTTCTAATAGTTTATGTTTCATTTCAAAACCCATAGTTGTTTCCCCATTCTGGTGACATGAATTGGAACATTGACATATTGCCAGAAATAAATATTTGAAGACAACATATATTCGTTTGGAGACATTATGCAAGTTAAACTATTTCCTGTCATATTCAAGGATGCATCTATGATAATTGTGTCTAGTTAAATTTGTCAGTCAATGGCTCTTAATAAAAGCATCGAGAGTTTTTGTATTGTCACCTGCTCACAGTCATATTCAAGGATGCATCTATGATAATTGTGTCTAGTTAAATTTGTCAGTCAATGGCTCTTAATAAAAGCATCGAGAGTTTTTGTTTTTGTATGTTGTCCCGAAGCAGTCCAGATGCTTGCATTTTATGTTTATGTTTTCAGACAGTATCGTGCTCAATTGAATTCATGCATGAATGCATTTGAAAATAAGAATGGAGGTTTGATGCATTGTCTCTTGCAAAGTAACAAAGAAGGCAAGTACTCTTGTTGAGTCCTCAAAGCAATTCAATTCTTGCCAATCATATTTAACAATATATCTTTGAAGTTTCCATGTGTATTATGGTTCATGAATATACATGATCAATGGTACATTTCACACTATTAAAATCTATTGTATCCACAGATTTTATATATCTGGAGTCACCAGTAAAATCTATTGTGTCTAGTAAAATTTGTCAGTCAATGCCTCTTAATAAAAGCATTGAGGGTTTTTTTACTGCCACCTGCATCTAGACAAATTCACTGTCATTTTTTATGGAGTCCCTAAGCAGTCTAGACTCCAAATGCTTGCATCTTATGTTTACCCTGTCAGACAGTATTGTACTTGATCGAATTCATGCATGAATTCTTCTGAAAGGAAGAATGGAGCTTTGATTCATTGTGTCTTGCAAAGTAACAAAGAAAACATATACTCTTGCAGAGTACTCCAAGCAATGGAATTCCTGCCAATCTTATTTAATGATGCATCACTGAAGTTTCCATGTATATTATGGTTCATGTATCAGTATATCCATGATCATCCATGATCAGTGATACTTCTCACACCATTAAAATCTATTTTGTCGACAGATTCTAAAGGATTTTTCACGAGGTTCTGACTTTATTACGTCTTTTTGATGTTTATGAAGGTACTGGATAGATACAGCAGACAAACAACCTTGCATAGGTACAGGGGGAGTGATTACATGGAAACTTCATGCAACAGGAAAACTTTTTCATAGCGGTCTTCCACACAAGGTATATTGCCCTTATTTTCTGTTATATTTGTTTCCTCTAATATTGTTTACCACTTATCTTTCATATAGTAGGTCGTGCAAACACTCACTGTTGAGAAGCTGTAAAGGATACTTGAAGAGGATGGTTTGAGTCATGATCAATTCAATATGTTAGAGATGCCTATTGCAGCAATGCTTATATTCTGATATTTGATGCATAATTTTTTTCTATTGTAATCGTTTGTTGTTCTTGTTTTCCTGACATGCAGCACTTTTAAGTTTTATTAACGTTAGCTGCCACAATCTCAAATGGGTGGTATGCTGTCAACTAGGAAAGTATAGCCTTTGAATCTACAATTCTTAAACTGTATGTGTTATTGGCTATTGACTGTATTATAGATAGACAGTGGACACTGAAAGGTAATTTGGAATTCCTGTTGGAACACTAAGAATGATTCTGCCATTTGCAAAATCTAAGACCCTACATTTATTGATATGGGAAAAGTCTCAGTTCACGCAGGTAGCTCAATTGATTCCTAGACTCTACCCAATACTACTTCTTGCGTAAAATCCAATACTTACTTCCTGAAACCTCTTTTTAGGTTCAATGGCGAAGTGGCCATATAGGGATTTTGCCTATATTAGTCTAGGGTTCTGCTCTTTCAATCAAAGTTACCTTAACTGGAAGTGAACCAGGATTGGTTTGCCCCAAAATTACCAACTGGACTGGAACTGACCGAACACACAAATATATAAGATATTCTAAATTTTCTAAGAAAAATATGAATTCATGTGCATTGTGTGAAAATTCCACAATTTGGAATCCTACTGCAGAAACTGATTAGATTTCTTCTATTTGTTAATTTACTGAACAAACTATTTACTGTTTGCTATGGCGAAATCAATATGCTGCAGCCGTCACAAAATAAATACAGCGGAATAAATACAATGCAGGAAAGATAGAAACACACACACAAATAACCAGGTTATTTTTGGACTAAGTCCCTGGAAAAACCCAACTCAGGAAAACCGGTGCAGCAGCTGAGGGTTTGTATATTATGCAGTAGTAAATTATGAGTACAAGTACAAGTCTATGGTTGTCCAAACTGACGAACCATACAGAGAAAAATCTGACAAAAATTTAGTGAGAAAATTCTCACTCACACCCGCTGGCCCGATCCGACGTTGATCCGGGCTACCGGATGAGCTGCTGCGAAGAGTCGCAGGGGTCAATCACCACAACCACGGCCTTCTCTGATAGAACATATAAGTAGATCTTACAGAAGACAAATCAGAAATAGGAAAAATGTGTGTATTCGTTTCGGCGGTGAACAGGATGCTTCAACCAGCAAAGTCTCTTTTGGTCAGCCAGCCCAGCATGTGTCACAACAACCCTTCAATCAGTAGATGAGTCAACCCAAGTCAACTCTGCAAAAGTCAACGCTGTCCTGAAAAGTCAACGCAGGGGCAGCAAGCTAAAAGTCAACGCAGCAGCAAAACGGTCAACCCTTTGACCTCGATTTTTTGTGCCAGGTAGTACGGCCTTCATAAATCGAACCTTCCACAAGTTTTCAGCTTGTTTGGACCAAGCGTTGACCAAAGTCAACGCTGGTCAAAGTTTCTGCGAAACCCTAGCAGCTGGTAAAAAGAAGATTTCACTGCCCGCACAATTTGTCCTCTTCGTTCTAGCTTGCAGGGCTGAAACTTGTCTCTGGAAGATCGTACTATTCGATGAGAAGAGAAGATGATGAGTTGTGTTAATGATGAAATGTTTCAACTTTTCCCCGTATTTATATCAATCACAGGGTGTGTGATGTTCTGCATTAGACAGCCCACATTACAACCGCTGCTGACTTTCCTATAATTTATTCAAAATAATAAATTCAAAATATAAGTTCTGCTCATCGCATTAAGACATATTTTATATGGATTTTACACCTCTCAGAAAGAGGAATCCAACAAAAATATTAGCCTCTTAATCTGAGCATCTTAATATGGAGTTTGGACCTAGTTGTCCAAATTTAACACTCCCTCTCAACTAGGGAGAACTCCATCTATCAGTGCAATCAACATCGTGCGTCATCCCGCCGAAACTTGCTTTGCTGGCTTCTTTATTTCAGAACAGAAATGGGTCAGTCACAAAGACATCATCCCCGACTGACATAATCAGTCCAGAGGTCCCAGACCTCACAAATCTTGATCCCAGATCAAGTGGTTGGACCGTGCCATCCTAGATAGAGAGTACGGCAATCTCTGATGCGTCCATCAGTCTTTGCTAATAGTCTCTAGCTTTTCCACACCTCATTGGCCAAATGAGAGGTACTTCCCATGAGCCCTGAACTCAATGGGTAGGATGCATACGGGGCACAGATAAATGAGTGGTGAACCAACTCAACAATCACAAGGGTGGGGCAGAAGCATTATGAGTGCTTATAGCTCTTGAGAAGCTATCCCCAAAGCCCCCCCAGAGCTCCCAGAGCTCATCGTCCAACAGGACCCACATCATAGGGTCGTTCCATGATTCCAAGATTCTCACGGAAGGTTAGGAACATGACCTTCCCCAAGGGCATTGTGAGAATATCCGCGACCTGCTCATCAGTTCCTATATGATCGAGCCTTACGGGGCCTTGCTGTACCATATCCCAGATAAAGTGGTACCAGCCATCAACATGCTTGGATCAATCGTGGAACCCGGGATTCTATAACAAATGAATCCCCCTCTGGTTATCACAAAGGATAACGGTGGCATCTAGCACATGCTCGAACAGCTTACAAAGAGCTTTCGCAACCAAGTGACTTCACAACAGGCCATACATGTTACAATGTATTCGGCCTCAGCGGTGCTCAAGACTGCCGACTTTAGATTCCTGCCCGAAGCAGATATACATGTGAAGTAGCATTCAGATGTGCTCTTGCGATCCACCACACTGCCAGCCCAATCGGCATTAGTATATCCACGGAGTGTCATACTCCCGGCAGTGTATCTCAGCCCATGGTCTATCGTGCCTTAGAGATATCTCAAGAGTTTCTAGGCACCAACCCAGTGAATGTTATGATCAACCATGTGTTGACTCAAAGTGTTCACTGCACAGCATATGTTCGAACAAGTGTTCATTGAGAACATCAGGGTCCTTATGAGTTCGCGATACTCAGTAGGACGGGCCCAGCAACGTTGCTCCTCAACTTCTTAAAGTTGAGTTCCATGGACTTACAGTCCATCATACCAGAACTTTCCAGAAGCTTCACAATATATTTTCCTTGAGAAAGGAAAATCTCTCCAGGTCTCTGCCAGACCTCCATGCCTAGGAAATAGTGCATCAGTCCTAGGTCTTTCATCTCGAACTCAGCAGCAAGCTCCCTCTTACATTGATGAATGAGAGGGTCATCACCAGTCAGGAAGAGGTCATCCACATATAATACTAGAATGAGAGGCTTCTCTTTCTCAACCTTGAAGTATAAGTTCGGATCAGCATTACTTCTTAGTGAAGCCCAGCTTCATTAAGTAACTATCCATCCTTTCGTACCAAGCTCTGGGTGCTTGCTTTAACCCATAGAGGGATTTCTTTAACCTGCAGACATAAGTGTCTCGATCTTGAACTTCAAATCCCAGAGGTTGTTCCACATACACCTCTTCCTTTATTGCACCATGCAGAAAAGCGGTCTTGACATCCATCTGATGAAGACTCCATCCTTGCGTAGCAGCAAGGGCTATGATTGATCGGATGTTGGTATATCGTGCCACAGGTGCAAATATATCGTCATAGTCAATTCCTTCCTTTTGAGAGAAGCCACGGGCAACAAATCTTGCCTTAAATTTTTCAGCACTCCCATCAGATCCATGTTTAATCTTGTAGAGCCATTTAGCGGTGACAACAGATTTGTCCTTTGGTCTCGGGACCACATCCCAGACATCATTCTTCATGATAGACTCATATTCTTCATGCATAGCATCCTTCCAGACTTGATGCTCGATGGCTTCCTCAAAAGATCCAGGTTCAGATTGTACAATAGTAGCCATGGCAGCTAGATACCCTTGGTATCTACACGGCTTCTTGCTTTCTCGGAATGTCCCCCTTGGGGCAGTATGACCCTCAGCATCTTCGAGGGTGTCCCTGAGCCATGATGGTCTCTTTCCTATTGAAGGGGGTGGATCAATAGGGTCCATTGGCCCTTCAATATCAGGCATAGTCTCATCCTGGGGTTCTTCCAGATTTCCAGGTCTTTCTTCATGATTTTCTTCAGATCTAGGAAGATCTACTACTTTCTTCAGGGAAGCATCTTCGTCAAAAGTGACATCATGGCTTATCTCTACTTCCCTTTGACTAGGTACATAGACTCTATATGCCTTAGAAGTCTCACTATAGCCCACAAACATTCCTTTCTTCCCAGTAGCATCCAGCTTACTTCTCTTTTCTTTCGGCACATGAAAATAGACAGGACATCCAAAAATTCTAAAATGTGAGACATCAGGTTTCTTACCAGAGAAAACCTCTTCGTGAGTTTTGGAGTCCAAAGCGGAATGAGGGCATCGGTTTTGAATGTACACAGCAGTATTTGCAGCTTCTCCCCACAGAAACTTTGGTAGACCCTGGTCACATAGCATGGCACGGGCAGCTTCCACAATAGTCCTATTCTTGCGTTCAGCAACACCATTCGGCTCAGGAGTATATGAAGTGGTAGTCTCCCTCTTAATGCCAGCTTCTCTGCAAAACTCATTTGACTCATATTCAGTGCCATTGTCAGTCCTCAAAATCTTGATCTTCTTTCTGGTCATATTTTCCACCAAGGCTTTGAAGGTACGGAACGACATGAAAGCCTCATCCTTCTTTTTCAAGAAGTATATCCAGGTTTTGCGAGAGAAGTCATCAGTAAATGTCATATAGTAAGAACATCCCCCCAGGGATGTTACAGGCAACATACCAGAAAGATCAGAATGGACCAGTTGCAATATCTCAGATGTCTTTGTGACACTTGGGGGGAAAGGTCCCCTTGTATGTTTTCCTTCAGCACAGCCCTTACATACACCTTCATGATTATTTCCAAAATCAGGCATCCCTGTCACCACCTTCCTTGCTTCGGGAAGGGCTTTGTAATGAAGGTGTCCAAATCTTTGGTGCCATAGTTCGGTTTGACGGATTGTATCACAAGTCATAGCTCCCAACGGACTCCCTCCAACCTGGTAGAGTGTACCAACCCTAAAACCAATTGATATAGCTTCCTTGAAGCTCTTCTTCCACATGAGTACCTTTCCATCATAGAAAGTTACATTGAATCCTTTGTCTTCCATTGCAGATACAGACACAAGGTTCTTCTTCAATTTGGGTACATAGAGTACATCTTGTAGACGGAGGACTTGTCCTTGAGACAAGTGGAGGGTCACAGTCCCGGTCCCTTTCACAGGATAAGTGGCATTATCCCTAAGGATAATTTCTAGATTAGTATCCCTTTCAACCATGTCAGAAAGTGCTTCCTTGAATCCAGTGATGTGTCTTGAGGCACCACTATCAATTAGCCAGACATCCATAGTGTTGGGCGGAGATGCAGCTGAGAGAGCAGATACCAGAATGTACTCATTTCTTTTATCAACAACATTAGACTTCTCATACCTGGTATTTCTGGACCTCTTAGAAGGTTGATTGTTTCCTCCAAAGTGTGCCTTCCTCTTTCCTTTGGATTTGTCATTTCTTCGGTTGTTGTTGTTATCGTCACTATCGGGAGAATCCTTCTTGAAGGGGCATTCTCTAGCATAGTGTCCAGTCCTATGGCAGGTGAAACATTTACCCTTCTTCTCTTGAGTCTTTGTCCTTCTTTTGTCCTTAGAACCACCAAAGTTCTTCTTTCGGGAATGAGCACCATAGGTAGCATTTCTTCCATTATCAAATTCCTTCATCCTTGTTTCTTCTTGCATACATCTAGACAGAAGCTCATCAAAGTTAGGAATGGTATTATTGTTGAGAATGGTAGTTGTGAATACTTGCCATTCATATGGAAGTCCTCCAAGTGCGGTGAGAACCATTTCACGATCAACTATTGTCTCCCCAATAGCTAGCAGATTGTTCCTGGTTTCGGTCAACTTCATAAAGAAAGTTTGAATAGACTCGTCTCGGCCCTTCTTCATATTCTTCAACTTGTTCTTGAGGAATAGCACTTGGTTCACATTGTTTACTTGGAACATAAGTATCAATTTGTCATACATCTCCTTGGATGTGCCTAGTTCAGATATGTAGGCTACCAGAGTCTTATTTATGGATTCCCTGATCATCAGCTTTGCTCTGATTTCTCCCTTCTTATACTTGTTTCTAACAGCAGCAGATGCATTGGATGGAGGTTCTTGAATCCTCCCTGTCACATGATCCAGGAGATCATGATCTTCTAATTTGAGATCTAATATCATCTTCCAGGGATGGAAGTCATCACTTCCAGTCAGCTTGTCATTCTCCTTGAATTCAAGACTAGTGGAACCCATTTCCTTCGATGATGATTGCTATAGATTGAGTTTGTCTTCACCTCAGCTCTGAAACCATGTAAAGTTTTGTAGATGTTCTATGCTAGAAGCAATTTCACTTTTATTTCAGCAATCATACAAGTAGGTAAGCAAAATGCAGATAGAACATATAAGTAGATCTTACAAAAGACAAATCAGAAACAGGAAAAATGTGTGTATTCGTTTCGGCGGTCAACAGGATGCTTCAACCAGCAAAGTCTCCTTTGGTCAGCCAGCCCAGCATGTGTCACAACAACCCTTCAATCAGTAGATGAGTCTACCCAAGTCAACTCTGCAAAATTCAACGATGTCCTGAAAAGTCAACGCAGGGGCAGCAAGCTAAAAGTCAACGCAGCAGCAAAATGGTCAACCCTTTGACCTCGATTTTTGTGCTAGGTAGTACGGCCTTCATAAATCGAACCTTCCACAAGTTTTCAGCTTGTTTGGACCAAGCGTTGACCAAATTCAACGCTGGTCAAAGTTTCTGCGAAACCCTAGCAACAGAAAATCCGTACTTCAGCTCAGCCGTACAATTTGTCCTCTTCGTCCTTCACATGTGTGGCTGAAACTTGTCTTTAGGTAGCTCGTACTATTTGATGAGAAGAGAAGATGATGAGTTGTGTTGATGATGAAATGCTCTTCAACTTTTCCTGTATTTATATCAATCAGGAGGGTGTGTGACACATCTGTTGGGCATGCGAGCCTACATTACAAAACTGGCCGACCTTGCACATATAATTTATTAAAAATAATAAATTCAAAATATAAGTTCTGCTCATCGGATTAAGACATATTTTATATGGATTTTACATCTCTCAGAAAGAGGAATCCAACAAAAATATTAGCTTCTTAATCTGAGCATCAGAACATGGAGTTTGGACCTAGTTGTCCAAATTTAACACGATCCGACATTGATCTGGGCTCTGGATGAGCTACTCTGCGTTGCCTCTGTGCAGTCACTGCGTCACACAACTAGGAACTGTGTCACCTTTGCTATATGATCAGTTGCTGTTTGGAAACTTGACCCTCTTGGCCCTTCGGCCTCTCACTCCGGCCTCTGGCTTTGAATCAACTTTGTCTCCCAGCAAAAATGAAATCTCCTCCTGAAGCTCTGCGCTGCCTCTACGTGGCCTCTGCGCTGCCTCTCTGTGGGACTTGTTGCATCTCTGCTTTGCACTCACAGGATCTGGAATAGCTTCCTTTGGCCTTACTATCCCTGCCCCTCTCTCACTACAACGAGCTCACTGACTCTCTCTCCGGCAACTTAGCGTTGCTACTCTGGAAATTGATCTACTATTGATTTCGATTTCTCAAGTGTATTCTCCAAGCCCCATCGAGTTTCTTTTTATAATCTCTCTTTGAGACATCAACGACCATGATTAATACTTAATCGATGGCTAAGATTAACTAGAACTCAATCCATGTATTTTTCTAGAAGATTCACATATGACTTAATTAATACCCTTTAATTAATCATATTTCCTAAGTTTTGACTTAGGAAATATTAAAAACTGATTAATTATTTTAATTAAGTCGTCTCTAGATGGAATTTCCAGAAACGATTTGTGGGTTTTGGAGAATGCATGTATTCTAACCTCTCTGCCAAATCTTGAGGCTAGAACACATCCAATGCTACAAAAACCAACACTCCCTCTTAGCGAGGAAAGTGCTATAGTACAACAATTGCAAAATACTGCCTCTGCACCATCTCCTACTGCGCTGCTGATGTTTGGCTACTGCTGCCCACCAACTACTGCGCAACTCTGATATGCGCTGCATCTATGCTGCTGCTGACTGTTGCTAACTACTAATTCTGCACTGCAACTTTGTTGCTGCTGCTACTGCAACATTTGCAGCCATCTCTCATCTATTGCTGCTGCAACTGCAACATCTATAACCGAGAACTGCCCATCATACTGAACCAACTGTGTTTAGTTTGATGCATCTATCACTCGAGTCTTGACTGCTGCTAGTCTCTGCGCCATTACTGAATCTTCTGCTCTGTTGCTGACTTTGCACTGTGCCAACTGCACTTCTGCTAACTTTGCTTTGCGCTGCTTAGTCTCTGACTGCTACTAGCTACTGCATCTGTCACTCTGGCACTTCACTGCACCAACTGTCACTAGTCCATCCTGCTACTGCTGCTATGGGCTCCTGTGGCAAGGTATTGATCCAAGAGGTGGACTCCTCAAGGATCCTACCCATCTGTAGCTCTCCGAGGCTACAAAACCAAATCACCCCACCTCTCCCTTGGAGGTATATCAGTGATCATGGAAAACTCTTCCTCCAGCCTGGAGGATAGCGTATCAATCTCCGCAGATGCAGCTTGCTGATCCCGCTTCTCCTCTTTGTCCTTCTTCCTGAGAGGACATCGAGTGTTGTAGTGACCAAGTTCACCACATCTGAAGCACTTCACCTTGGAAATGTCCTTTCTCCTGCGCTACTCCTGCTACCTCTTTGATGCAAGGGTTGTGTTCTCCTCCTCCTTTACTTCTGTCGTCCCACTGCTGTTGCTACCATTGATGGTGCTCTTCACCAAGTCTCGCCTCATCTCCTCTTGTTGCAGATCTGCCCACATTTTGTCCCAATCTGGCAAGTTTTCTCTGCCGAGGATACTTTGGACGAATACTTGCCACTCCTCTGAAACGCTATTCAGGGAAAATCGTACAAACTCTATAGGTTGGGGCATTGACCCAACTGTAGAGAGCCGATCCCGGACATCTCGAAGTTTAGAAAGGAAGGGGTCTATATGCTCCCTTTTATGCATCCTAATACACCTCAACTTCTCCTCCAAATACATCTTCTGTTGCTCGGATATCCCTGGTATATCGTAGCAAGGGCATCCCACATCTGCTTGGAAGTGTCCTTTCCAGCTATGTGAGACACTACGTGATGTCGAACTCCATCGAGAATCAACCTCTTTGCTTTCGCCATCTCCTTTTTGTAGGCCTTATGTTGATCTGGGTCCGTTGGGTACAACTACGACTGAACTGATATAAGTTTTGAGATCATATTTGTCTAGAAGGCAGGAAATATTGGCCTTCTAGATCACATAGTTTGCTGAACCATCCAATTGGTCCTGATCTCTCAACCCTGTTGATGCCATCTCGCTTGAAGTGTCGAACTCTACCTCTTCTCCTCTGCGCAACTGCTAACTGGCTCTACGCACTCCCTGTTGGAGTGGGCAAATCTTCTCACGACTACTGCTGCTCTTCGTGGAGAATTTTAGCTTCTTGGCTAGAAGTTCCCTGAGGAAAGAATTCCCTCAGTGTGTGCTCTTCTTCCCTTCTGACGCTATTCTGCCAACAACTGCTGCAAAATAACTACGTCCTAGGTGAAGATCTGCTTTGCAAGAAAATCTTTGTTTCTCCCTCTGCATCTGACAATCTTTGATCTATAAATTTTGTTCTCTGTTGACTCACTCAAAGAAACAAATTTTACTCAAAAACTGCCTTGCTGGCTAATGGACCGCGCAACCTCTTGGGGTTTCGAGTAGCTACCTACGCAGTGCCTTGAAGCTCCCTCTTTCCTTCTGCAAATGAGCTCCTCTGCTTCTTATCTGTGCTCTGATACCATGTGAAATTCCATAACTTGGAATCATACTGCAACAACTGATTAGATTTCTTCTATTTGTTAATTTACTGAACAAATTATTTACAGTTTGCTATGGTAAATATTGAAATCAATACGTTGCAGCCTTTACAAAATAAATACAACGGAATAAATACAATGCAGGAAAGATAGAAACACACACACAAATAACTCAGTTATCTTTGGACTAAGTCCCCGGAAAAACCTAACTCGGGAAAATCGGTGCAATAACTGAGTGTTTGTATATTATGTAGTAGTAAATTTTCAGTACAAGTCTATGGTTGTCCAAACTGATGAATCATACAGAGAAAAAATCTGACAAAAAGTTTGTGGGAAAATTCTCTTTGCCACTAGCGATCCGACATTGATCCGGGCTCCAGATGAGCTGCTCTGCACAGTCACTGGGTCAACCTACGCAGTACTGTGTTACACAGATAGGAACTGCATCACCTTCACTATTTGATCAGCTATTGTCTTGAAACTTGACACTCTTGGCCCTCCTGTCTCTCACTATGGCCTCTGGCACTGAATCAACTCTGTCTCCCAACAAAAACATAATCTTCTCCTGAAGCTCTGCGCTGCCTTTGCATGGCCTCTGTGCTGCCTCTCTATGGCATTTCTGTTGAAAAGTGTAACTAGGATCAGTCTTCATACTGACTATATAACTATGTATTTATGAAAAGAAGAAGATAGATAATATATATATTTTTGATATGGTTGTCTCATGGGTTTCATGAGCAAGGTTTGGGTCAAAGGACTTTTTCTTGATGTCCTCTAGGTTTTTGTTTTCTGGTCATAAATGTCCTATTTAAGAAGTCATGTATGAAGTGTCTAAGTATGCTCCAAACCATGTCACATAAGCCTTGAAATTCCAGTGTTAAACCCTTCAAAAGAACAACATATAAATAACATATAAAATCGGCCTACATTCAGTGGAGAATTCGGCCTACAAGGTGACTGTAGGGTCGGCCTAAAAGGCAGGAATATGCACTATATATATATGGTCCTGCGGCCCAGTTCAGAGACAAGAAGTGTGGATTCCTCTACGGTTTTACAGTGGTCCACAGTGCGGATTTAAGAGAAGAAAACAGTGTGTATTTAAGAGAAGACACTGTGCGGATTTAAGACAAGGAGAAGCTGCAGAATTCAGGAATAGAACGAGTCTACTATATTCGGATAAGTGTATAGGATACATCTGTGATACATATATGCGGATACATCTGTGTGATATACGCGGATACATCTATGGTAAAAGTTCGGACACGTACAGGGTTTAGTAAGGACATATCTGAGATAGATACAACATAATAAAGTCTGGTTAAATGCGAGTTGAAGACAGTATAATGTGGATCTATTGTGAAGCATTCTGACTCAGTGGATAAAGTTCCTACTCAAAGGTTCCTACATCTCTAGTAAACAAAGTCTCAAGTGCATGCGAAGGATGAGATCTCGAATTATCTTGTAAGAAATAAGGAGTATCTCAATATAAACTTAGAGATCAAGTTCTTTAATGTTGATGTAGGTTAGTGCACGTTGGTCAAGAAGAGAAAGATCAGCGTTGGAGGAAGACTTAGAAGCAATGACAAGGTTTTGGGAACATACATAGGTCAAGGGTCTAAGTCTTGGTCCTGGTACTTGTCATCTGAAATGTCTATAAGAAGAATTTCTTGTGGGTTTTCCTCTCCAAGAGAGAGAGGTTTTGCCCTGGCTCAAGGAGCCTAATTTTGTGTTTCTTGTGTTTTGGTAATTGACTTGATGAAAGAATAAATAAGCTAAGAAGAAAAGGACATAAGTAAATCAAATAAGCTCACAAGTAATTATCAAGAAGAGAATTTGAATTAATCTCCAACCCTCCAAATTCTCAACAATTTGCTGCCTCTCTACTTTGCACTCATCGGATCTAGAATAGATTCCTCCGACCTTACTATCCTTGTCCCTCTCTCATTGCGACGAGCTTACTGACTCTCTCTCTGAGCTTCTGCTTGATAATCCATACTACCATTTTTTGGTTATCTATTATTATCCACCTTCATTCTTCGGGTTGATTGTTATCTATCATCGGTATTTTCTCCCATTTATCCTCATCTTTGACCAAGGGCACCTGTCAAGGGGATTGTATGTTGCCAAGGGTTTCCATTTATCCTCATCTTTGAGCAAGGGCGCCTGAAGGATAAATGGGAGGCCTCGATCCGAAGGTGATCTAGTGAAGCCTCCCTTGTGGTCAAATACCACTAAAGAGTAGGAGAAAGGTTGTTGAGGTGACAATGACAACCCTTAATATTGTTGCCATAAGGTCTAGCCCTGCACAATGAGGCTTTGCACTGGGCCTGCTAGATTTTGTGGTAACTGTCCACAAATGATCGAAAAACATAGGTCAATGACACTCAAAAGTATAATTTAATAATGAGAAATTATGAGTGACAAAGCAACTCTAGAAGCTAAAAGATAAAGTATATAATAAAATAAGCTGAATTATGAAATGAGAGTAAGTAAAAGAATAAGTGGATAGATACAACCATAGTTTTAGAAATCAGCCCGTTCAAACCAGAAATCGGCCAAACTGGCCAGTTAGCTAATGTCGGGATCAAACCAGTCCCATAAATTCGATCCATAGGCCGGTTAGGACTGGTTAGGTGCCAAACTAGTCGGTTTGGCACCTAACTGGATTGACCGACCGATTTCGTAACAAGTTGGCCGGTTCGGGTGTCGCGTTGGTGGATGGAAAGATGGGGCCTGCGGGTGGTTTTTAGCAAACCATTGGCAGATTTCCCCCCAAATCTGCCCCCCTAAACTTATAAAAGCAAGTCCAAGGTCCCATTTGCCTCACACATTTGATTTTTAGTGTTTGTGAGAATGTTGCAACGACCTTGAGTTTTGGAGCAAAAAAAAACAAGTTTGGAGGTTCTTTGTTATCTCAGAGGAGATTTGTAGTGGAGTTGGAATCTTTGGGAGGCGGCTTCATCAAATAGTTTTCATTTACAACCGTCTAGGTATGATTTTTCCTTAAAAAATTTCCAGATTTCATTGTTGTCTATGTTTTTAATTTTTTCCCCTCTTTCAAGTTATAAAGCATCAAGGAAGAATGATAGTAGTTGATCATAGGTTTTGTATTTTTCTATTTTATTTGTAGATGTATTTCCTTCCAAATCTGAAATTTCACCATCCATTATGGTCCCAAAAGCCAAAGACACTGCATGGGTTCAGTGTGATGTCCTCGATGGCAAAATGTTGTGCAAATATTGCAAGCACCCAATGGGAGGAGGGGCTATTTATAGGTTGAAACAACACTTGGGTGGTATAAGAGGCCAAGTAACCCCCTATGATGCACTAGATAAAGTGATAGGGCTTATTAGGAAAGAATACCTTGAAAAGTTTGAGTAGTATCAGGAGGCAAAGACTAGGGAAAAGGTTATTCATGATGAAATTGCAAGGAAGAAGGAACTTGCAGAAGTTATTGCGAGGAGAGAAGCAGGGGGGTATGATGATTTTCACCTTGAAGACTCCTCTGCTATCCCTTCCACCAATCTCCGTGACCCCTTCCATTATGTTTCTCCCTCTCTTGGGTCTCACTCCCAATTTCATGGCCAAGCCAAAGGTAAAAAAAGGATGAACATTAAGTGCTATTTCACACCTTCCCCCACCTCAGCCTCTACTACTACTAGTGCCACTGCCTCCTAACCAAGTCTAAGTCAACCCACCTTGAATGCTCATTGGAAAAAGCAATGCAGAGATGTTGCTTTTGAATACATTGCCAGATGGTGTTATGATGCAAATATCCCCTATAATGCTGCTAGTTAACCTTATTACCAAGCTATGTGGGATGCTGTTATTGCTGCATGAAAGGGCTTCAATGGCCCTACTATGCATGACTTGACGTGAACTCTTTTCGAAAGAGAGATTGCATCCATTGGAAAATATTGTAGAAATTTTTAGTCAACCCTGGTTTTCAGTTTCTCCTTATTACTCCCATGTAGTTAAATGCCCATTCCCACAACCATTCATTCAACAAGTTGGAAATAATAAATATTTTTTGAAAATACAAATTCTGGAAATTTTAAAGTGGTGGAAAATGCAGAAATAAAAACTCAGAAAATATATCTTCCACACACATAGAAAATGACATGTTGATTTTTGGTTAATATGACCCTAGAAAAACCCCCTACAACTCTTGGGAAAACTAGTTCGAAAGCTCTTCTTTATTTCTGATAAATAGCTTTTACAGTGAGATAGAAATACACAGAAAATTTCAGCAACCAAACAAATACAACTTATCTAGTTTTCCGTGCTTAACCACTGCCTCGGAAATTGTGCAAATAGTAAAACAAGAACAACAATAAACACTGTACGGACTTCCTTGTTTTTCGTGCCCAGAAACATATCAATAAATGTTGCTGTACGACCTCATTTTGCATGCAGAACAACAATAAATGATGCTGTATGGCCTCCTCGAATTGCATGCAGAGGAGCAACAATAAATGTTGTATGAAATCTGCCTCGATTTCTGTGCACAGGGACATCAGCACACTGTACGGTCTGCCTCAAAATCTGTGCCACAAAAACAACAATCTCCTCCCTCGAAATCTGTACCAGAAACTGTACGGATGCCTAGGAATGCGTACCCAAAGCTGCTGTACGAAAACTGCCTTGAAAAACATGCCCAAATCTGCCTTGAACTGTGTGCCAACTTTGCTGTACGGATTTGTTGAAATGTTGCCTCGGTATGCGTGCCAAGGTTCTGCTCTCCTTCACCTCACTGCTCAGAAATCTCCTTGCTCTTTTCTCCACCTTCTTTCAATCTACTCATGAAAGACTAAATGATCTTTTCCCTCTTTTCCTCCTTTAACCTAACCATAAGTGACTTTTGGATAATCCCTAAATCCAATGGTTGAGACAGCTTTAGATCTAGGGCTGAGATTAAATGTGTATTTAAATTTCACTTACTATTTTTTAATTCACCCCACTTTAATAAAGACCATCTTACTCATTTATTTCCAAAGTCACTTTTCACTTTCTAATTTCACATTGACTTTGTTAAAGTCACTTTAAAATTAGACTTAATAACTTTACCACTTAAAGTCATTTTTAAATTAGATTTGACTTTACAACTTATAAAGTTACTTTAGGAGAAAAAGTTAAATACATTTGGACACTTTTCCCTAGACCAAAGATTAAAGCTTTAGGGAACCACTTGTCCTTTGGTACCCAAATTTCAACACTCCCTCTTGCCGAGGAAAGTGTTCCTCACCACACCCATCTTGTTTATGAAGTAGACATGATTGCCCCATGGTAAGGCTTTGGTGAAAATATTTGCTACCTGCTCATCTGTGGGAATATACTCAAGCTTCACAGTTCCCTTCTGAACATAGTCTCTGATGAAATGATATCTGATCCCGATATGCTTTGACCTGTCATGAAATACTGGATTCTCCGTGAGTTTAATGCAACTCTGATTATCATAGTAAATCACTGAAGGTCTCAACGGCTAACCAAATAAACCAAACAACATGATGTGAAGCCATATGGCCTCACAACTAGCTAGATTGGCTGCCATGTACTCTGCTTTCGCTGAACTCAATGTATTGACTGCTGCTTGAGGCTGAACCACGACACAACCGCCGAACCCAACCCAAAACAAAACCCTGAAGTGCTCTTCCTATTAGAAGCACAACCTGCCCAATCAGAATCAGTGTACCCTGCCAATCTCACTCCATTTCCCTGTCTATAATCCAGACCATACTCCACTGTCCCCTGCAAGTACCGCAAAATGTGTTTTGCAGCAACCCAGTGCACTCTTTTGGGCTCACACATGAACTGGCTCATCATGTTGACTGCAAAACATATATCTGGTCTATACGATGTGGGATCCACCAACTCGGAATCTAAAGCGTGAAGCTTCTTCCAGTTAGTGATCATAGGTGTCGACATGGGTCTATAATCCTCCTCCATGTGGAATCTGCTAATGATGTCCACAATATACTTCCCCTATCCCAGGAAGAAATGCCCCTCCTCCTGCCACACCTCCAAACCCATAAAGTAATGCATCAAGCCAATGTCATTCATCTTGAACTCCGAAGCAAGATCTCTCTTGCAGCTCTCTATGAGTCTCTCTGCACCCGTAATGACCAAGTCATCCACATACAACACCAGAATGAGAGGCTCCTTACCTATCACAATAAAGTATAGGTTTGGATCTGCATCACTTTTTGTGAAACCCATCTCCTGCAAGTACGTATCAATCCTGGAGTACCAAGCTCTAGGAGCTTGCTTCAGGCCATAAAGTGCCTTATTTAGTCTGCATACATGGGACTCCTTCCCATGCACCTCAAAGCCCTGTGGCTGCTCAATGTACACCTCCTCCTGTATGAAGACATTGAGAAATGCGGTCTTCACATCCATCTGGTGGATCTTCCAACCCATCTCAGCTGCTATCGATATAATGGAGCGCATGGAAGTATATCGAGCCACGGGAGCGAAGATCTCCTCATAATCTACTCCCTCTACCTGGGAGAATCCTCTAGCCACAAAGCTTGCCTTGAACTTCTCAAAGCTGCCATCTGCAGCGTGCTTTACCTTGTAAAGCCATTTGGAAGTAACCACAGATTTGCCCTCAGGCCTCGGCACCACCTCCCAAACATCATTCTTCATGATAGAAGAATACTCCTTCTGCATGGCCTCTCTCCAGACCTGCTGGCTGGCTGCCTCCTCATAGATAGAAGGCTTGGAGTCAACAATGCTGGCAACCATTGCCATATAGCTACAAAACCGCTTAGGTGGTCTTCTCTCTCTGACCGGTCTCTTTGGCCTAGCAACAGATGTGGCCTCTCTTAAGGTATCCTAAAGCCACTTGGGCTTCTTCTTCCCTGAGCACACTTCTCCCACTGGAGAGTGCAACTCCTCATCCTCATCAGAAGCCTGAACTCCTGAATGTCTGTCTGCTGTCCTCCTGCGTGAACCTGTACCTGTAGATGCTGAAGTACCTTGTGAACTGTTCATCAGTGGACTACCTAGTGAACTGCTCTGCGGACTGCTCTGTATGCTGCCCGAAGCACCACCCCTCTGACTCTGCGAGCCATTGCTCACTGATGGACTTGACATCGTAATCGATGTACCTCCTGATCCCTGTCCACTGGATTCCTGTGATTGACTCAGCTGCGGCTGAGGGTCTGGTTGATCCAGATACTCTAACTCCCATGACCTCCTGAAAGCCCTATCCTCCTCGAACTTCACATCTCGCTTGACAACAACTCTCCTCTGTGCACGAATATAAATCTGAAAGGCTTTTGAGGTCTCATTGTAGCCCACAGAGATACCCTTCTCTGCGGTGGGCTTTGGCTTGGTCCTCTTCTCCTTGGGTATGTAGGAGTATGCAATACACCCAAAGATACGGAAGTGACCAACATCATGCTTCTTCCCAGAAAAAGCCTCCTCCGGAGTCACATGCCCCAAGGCACGATGTGGACTCCTGTTTTGCAAATACACAACAGTGTTGCAGGCCTCTGCCTACAAAAACAATGGTAACCCCTGATCATGTAGCATGGGTTTGGCAACTCCTTTGACTCAATATAAAACCTAGAAGTCCTTAATGGGGACTTTCACCTATAACATGATGACTCAAGCATGAAACCCATGCTTTAATAAGTCATACTAATAATAATAAAATTTTCTTTTTCATTCTTTTGATAAATACATTTCATAATGACTCAAATACAAATATGAAGACCAAACCTAGGTACATTTTTCAACATAGGGCATACTGGTCCAAGTGCATCATCTCGTAAATAATATGTGGGAAAAGCACAGATTGCTAGGGTGCTGTAGGTTCCCATGGAATGGAGTGATGCTCTGCAAGTAGATAGAGTTTTGTGTTTGAGGCACAAAATGGGTTTCATGGGTCTCTTGGTGATAGAATGTGCTGGGTCTGCTCCAACGGTGAGGGCTTAGAGAATGGTGTTATACCTCCCATGCCTCAAAGGGTGAGGCAAACCTCATTTGGGCCTCAGATTAATTGCCAATGCATGTGTACACTGCTAAGCCAGTTGGGGTATACTGGTCCAAGTTCATCATCTTGTAAATAATATGTGGGCAAAGCGCAGACTGCTGGGGTGCTATAGGTGCCCATGGAATGGAGTGATGCTCTGGAAGTAGATAGGAGTCCCATGGCTCTCAACGCTTCACCTGTAGGGTGTTATATGCTCCTCTAGTGGACTTAGGCCACAGTTAAGTTGCCTAACCCATGATGAAAACCACCTACCAATCGCACATAATGTCCAGTGTTGCATCTTCATCGTTAGGTACAATTAATCATTAGTGCATCTAAGTGAACCAAGCTTGTTAGTCAAGGGCAAATTGAGACTTCTTATGGTGCTTCTCTTCCAAATTTGGGGCTTTGATCACCTCCCTAGATAGGAGTGGCTAATAGATGATCCTATTAGGTGTTCCCAACCCCTAAGGGGAAAGACATGTCTCTGATACATCCTTTAGTCAATAGGTGACATATGAATAATGATGAATGGGGATAAAGGGGTCTCAGGGCCAAAGGCCATGGGTATCGTTCCCACACAATCTAGCAGGGACCCTAGGAGAAGGACCTATGGGACAACTACTAGACCAAATGACAACAACGGGACAAAGACCCACTGTCCCGGTATGAAGGAAATCACTTGTAATAGTGGGATCAATGATAAGATATGAAGTGATTCCCAAGGCCTATTAAATTTGAGGCTCAATTAGGGTTCAATGCTTCAAGAGAAGCTAAAGGCTCTCCAAGAAATACCTATGAGGAAAACCTAGACCTAGGGTTAGAGATCTTGAAAAATGATGAGTATGCCTATGGTCAAGGTCTCCAATATGATATAGGACCTCTCTAGAAACATTACAAGATGATTAGTCACTAGAAAGAGGATTTTTACTTTACTAGATAGACCTAGAAAGAAGCCTATGCGAGACCTAGGGTTTATGAGTAATCGTGGGAGGAGTTCCTCCAATGTGCTCACTAGGTCAAGATAGGATAGGGAAAGGGTCAAGAATGATCAATTCCTTTGAATTTTAAATGACCCTCAATAAGACCACCAAATGATGATTTTCAAGATGGGCTTGCAAAGATGCAACTAGGGCTTGAGTTTTCTTGCAAACCAACCATGAGAGTCACTAGAGGAGACACCAACATAGATTCTTGTCCAATTACTTTTGCAAGACAACCTCCTCTAGTGTAATTCGCAGGTAGCCCTAGTTGGCCGTCTAGGAGTGGCCGAAATTTTTTAGAGAGAGAAAAAGAAAGGTGAGGAGAAGGTGACCACCAATTTTACTTGGATCAGTGCCTAATACTTGGGTTATGGAGTCTATGATGATTTAAAATTTCACCAAAATTGTCTTCAAGGAGGCTAAAGAGCGATGCCCTAGCAAACACTCTTTAACATTTACCCACCCAAGCTCTATGGATTTTCATGGAAGAGATTCAATTCTAGTCCACTAGGAATATTCATTTACTTTCCATACAATGAGTAACATGTGCAATTGCCAATCAAATAACCTTTTACAATGATATTAAATAAAACTGGGCACAAAAAACATTAATTAATTGCAACAATTCCACACATTAGACATTATTCAAGATAGATCTTCAACAAAATATAGCGCTTAGAAGATGACAAGAGATATATCCAACCATAGAACAAGAAGTAGCTCCAAGATGGAACAAAATTTCAGCTCCCAAATATATCAAAATGCATCAATAGATATCCAATAAACATCCGAGAAGAAGTGCGAAGTTCGTACAAGAGAAAGAATCCAAGAAGTGATGATGATGCTCTCACAAATGAGAGTCTCATCTATTTATATGATCCTCTAATTGTTCAAATTAGCCTAATAACCCCAACAATAATAAAATAATGTGCAAATAACAGGTCCTTGGTGACAAGCCCACCAAGTAGCTCAATAAGTGATGAAGAAGCCATCAAAGTGAGCCGAAATGATGAAATCTGGGTGTACAAGGGCCGTTGGAAGGCTGAAGTTAGTCCTCAATGTTCCATAATGAGGCTGAGGGCTCCATGAATGATGAACAAGGGGTTGGCCCCTTAATCTTTGTGCAAATGATCATGTGGTGCTCCAAAGTGGCTCTGGGGCACAAGTTATAGTCTCATGGGTCTCTTGATGAAAAATAAGCCTGTAGACCGTTCCAAATGAGGGTAAGGAAGATGGTGCTTTCCCTCCCATGTCTCAAGGATGAGACAAACCTCCTCTGGGCCTCATATTAGCTACCAAACCTTGTATATAGTGCTAAGACGACTGGGGGCACTGCTAGTCCAAGTGCATCATCTTGAATATAATGTGGGGCAATGAACAAGCTGCTGAAGGTGCTGAGGCTGCTCATGGCATGAGATAATGCTCTGTCACATGATGGAAGCCCAGGGCTTTCAACGCTTTCCCTATAAGTGTTAATATGATCCTCTGGTGGGCTTGGGCTCTAATTAATTTTGCTAGGCCATGATTAAACGACCTGCCAATCATGTATAAGATCCAATGCATCTCCTCACCTTCAGGTACAATAATTCATTAGTGCATCTAAGTGAATCAAGCTTGTTAGTAAAGGGCACAAATGAGACTTCATAATGGGATTCTTTTCCAAATTTGGGGCTTTAGGCATGTAATGGTGTTACCTCCCAAGGTAGAAGTGGCTAATAAACAATCCTATTAAGTGTTCCCAATCCCTAAAGGGAAATACATGTCCAAGGTACATCCTTCAAGTGGTATGTGTCATGTGGATAATGATGTAGTGGATCGAGACACAAGGGTCCCAAGTCCAAATGCCATGGGCTCAAGGGTGGTAATGATGAGGGATGCCCACATATTTAGGTGTATGAATGTAGGAAGGGGCAATTGTGGTACACGAGTTACCCTGACCTTTGTTTTTCCAGCCTTCTTCATTTTCCTTTTGCCTTTTATTGATTTTTTTTTTTTTTTTTTTACTGCTCAAGGCTCCAGGGGATGAGAGCATGTTGTGTATGATATAGCAACGATTACTGCCTTAAGGTTTGGAATTTCATCGCCCACTAGAGGTTGGGACATGCATGGGTTCCTTATAGATGCAAGGGGGCACTCATAGGGGCCTTAGGAACTAGGGTGATGGCCATAATGTTAAGGGGTAGAGATCATGTTTGGCTTTTTCCCACGTGCTAAATTTTATTGCCCCAACCATCTTTTGCATTTTGTGGTATTATTTCCTTTTATATGTGGCCATGATATGCTTTTATCTTTTTTTAGCTGCATCAATCTTCGGGGCATCGTTCCAGGCCTTACCCATACGTGTGGACAAAGGGAGGGGGTGCCAAAGCCTTGTGGACCTAGTGATTATGTGGATCTAGAGAGGGAAGATGATGAAATAGGGCATGTAATGTGCGAAGGGGAGTGAAAAGTGTGGATCAGGAAAATGGGACTGCACTACCAAAATCGGGGTGTCCCAAGTAGTTCCCAACCTGAAGCTATAAGCCAGTAGGGGAGATCCCACGAGAGTAGGGTTGAGGATTAGCCCCCCATTTAAGGTGAGGGAACATGACTACAGTTGAAAACCTTCATCCTTCCAAGTCACCTAGTAATCCATACCCAAGTGTGCTCCAGAAAAAGAAGCATAAGCACCTGATTGCACAATGAAAGACATACCTTTAAGATTGGATGGACCATCTTCAAACACGCACTCTCGACAGATGGGCGAGGGGACATATGATTGGCTCTGGGAGCAGAGATCAACTGGCACAATATCAACTACACTGGTGGCTGCTGGGGCTGTTGGCTGAAGATAAATCTAGGATAAAATTCTCTTAGGGGGTCACCCACTGGTGGTGGGTAACAGGTACAAGGATAACAATAATGAGGAAGTCAACACATTGGGTATATAGATGAGAGAAGGGAGCAATCGTGGGTGCATGAGCTAGCCCAACCTTTGTTTTTCCACCCTTATTCATTTGCCTCTTGCGTTTTATTGATTTTTCTTTGTATTACTGTTCGAAGCTCCGGGGAATGAGAGCATGCCGTGAATGATGTAAAGCAATTATTACCCCCTTAATGGTGGGGTAGTTCATTGCCCACTAGGGGTTGGGACGTGCATGGGTTCCTTTAATGATGTGATGGGGCAACTATAGGGTCTAGGAACAAGGTTGATGGCCATAATGATAAGGGGCAGAGCTCATGCTTGGATTTTGTCCACGTGCTATTATTAATGTCCCGATCATCTTTTGCATTTTATGATTTTCTTTTTCTTTTGTTTCTTGCTTGTGGCCATGATACACTTTTAACTTCTTTTAGCTGCATCAACCTTTGGGGCAACGTTTCCAGGCTTGACCTAGATATGTGGACAAGGGGAGGGGGTGTGCCATTGCCCTATGGACCTAGTGGTCATGTGGACCCAAAAAAGGAAAATGGTGAAATAGGGCTTGTAATGTGTAGAGGGGAGTGAAAAATGTGGAACGGGAAAATGGGACCACACTACCAAAATTGGGGTTTCCCAAGTAGCGCCCTTCCTAAAGCCATCAGATAATAGGGGAGATCCCACAGGACTAGGATTGGAGATTAACCCCCCATTTATGGTGAGGGAACAAGACCACGATCAAATCCATTCCTTCTTCATGTTGGGAAATCAAAGTGGATGTAGATTAATGTTGATTGTCCTTAGCATGGTAATTACTTGTGAATTTTGTCGGCTTCTTATTAAATTATTTGTGTTTTCTTTTTCATCAAGCAATTATAAAAAATGTAAACCTAAAGATCACAAGAGACAATAGACACAAGATATAGACTCCATGACAGGTTAAAAACCCACAACTTGGGGAAAATGCTAACAGTCTCCTTATAGAATCAGATCAAAATGTGACCTCCAAGACACAAAGACAAAAGTGAAACCTCCTCCAAGCTCCAAGTCAGTTCTTCAAGATTCTTTTCCAAAAGAGTCAAGGTCAACAAAGGTTGAAGTGCCTTCCTTCTACAACTTCCAAAGTCTCGACCCTCAAGATTAGGTTTGCAACTTCAGCCTGTAGTCTCGGTCCTGCAGCTACACTAAAAATCCTAGAAGTTTCCCACGTGTGAGCCAAATAGGTCAGAAATCAGACTTATCCTCTTCGCTTGGGTTTTCCTTCTTTCTTCTTGCCTTCGCTCTACTTTTTCTTCTGATTTAAGTACAAATCAAACTTCAGATGTAACTTAATGTCTCCTACAATGAATCAAGTCATCTCCTTTATATCTATACTTCACATGTGATCGAATAGCCTGTTATTAGGCCTACTTCAACTTGACAAGGCCGAGTTGAGCTTGGAGGGTTTCTTGACTTTATAGACTCAAAAATAAATTCTCTTACATGATAAAATATGCCCAAATGGTTCTTATATAATTGAAATTGACTCTATTGATTCATGAAAAACCCTAGAAGCATGAAGAACATGCTTAACCTATTTAACCAATCAAAAGAAGCATGAAACCCATGTTTGAAAATAATAAATTTCTTTCTTCTTTTGCTATATACATGAGTACAAAGACAATTATGAAGACTGAACCTAGTCACTTTTCCAACACTTCCACGTCACCCAATAATCCATGCCCAAAATGGCGAAATGAAAAACAAGTATAAGCACCCAATTGCTTAATGAAAAACATACCTTTTGGGTCAAATTGCTCACCTTCTAGCATATGCTCTTGACAAATGGGAAAAGAAACATACAATTGATGTAGGAAGCAGAGATAGAGTGGCACATCACATCGACTATAAGGTGGTTGTCAAGGGCTGCTAGTTGTTGGGTGGAAGAAGATGAATAGGAGAAAAGCTCTCCTAGTGGTAACCACTTTTGGTGGGTAACAATACCTTGTGATAGATGACCCACCTTCCTTCAAGAAGCATGCTAGATGGGAGAGAGCATTGACCAGAGCATATGTGGATATCTCTAAGTATCATCATAGGGTTGTTGGCTGGGTGGCCTACCAATGGGGAGAAGATTTTTCTCCTAGGGGTTATCCATTTTTGGTGGGTAATAGGGCACACTTTATTTTTCCAAACACAAGATTTTGGGCTCCACAATCCTTTGAACATTGTTGTACCTGTATTTATGATAGAAATTTCTCCTGAGGTATCCTAAATTTTTGAGGAGTGTTCCAAAAACTTCCCTTGACTGTATCCAACCAAAATGGTGGGTAACCCCTCCCAGTGATGGTAATATCATATACATTATCACACCAAGTCACTAGGAAACATCGATAAGGTCATGAAACTTTTGCCTCCTAACATAATCATCCAAACCCTTGGGGGGCTAGAACCACCATCCATATCCAAGATAAACATATATACCAAACCATCATAATGAGATAACATGCTCCACAACCATCAAATATGAAACCAAGGGGTGATCAACAAGGAAAGCATATGTAAGAAGACCACCAAGAAGCAAGCACAATCTTCTAACCAAGGAGAAGTTAGATTTCCCCAAACCAAAGAGCTCTATGAAATGATCCAATGGCATGAAGAGAATGGGTTCCATGAAGATAGATCCCCCCAAGTCAGCCCAATGCTCCACGGAACTAGTAGCAAACCTTTGTCATTGTAATACAAATCACAATGTGGAACCTCATAAATATGAGACAACAAGCATCACTTAATGCAATGAGTGGTAAGTGGATTATTTGAGCTCACAAGGAATTGGTTATTGTGACTAATGTTCATGGGAGATGGAACATGCATGGATGACTTATTCTATGCATTGAATCCAAAACAATCATATTTCATATGTTGGACTGTGAAAGACCTTCACATGCTTAAACACATGGTCAAGGGAGCTCTAAATGAATAGTTCTTAAGAAACAATAAATGCTAAGATTTTACAGATGAAGCAATAAGCTATGTGACATCAACTATGAGGAAAAAGTCTATATTTAAGTGCATGTGAGTAAGAGGAGTATTGGGATGGGTGACATTTCCAGAAAGTCTTGGTTACTAGATGCAAGTCTTGAAGGTGATGGTTGATGCCATGTGAATCATTTCCCTTGTTCTAGTTCTTCATCTCCATGAACATATAGTATTGCAATGAGGGCCAAGTAGACTATTCAAACTCATGAGCAATTAGTCTTTGTGATTAATGCTCGTGGGAGATAGGTCATGCATGAATGCCTTACTCTACATAGTTCATTCCCAGAAAATGATATTTTATATGTTGGATTGCTAAAGCCCTCCACATCCTTAAAATGCATATTTAGGTGAGTGATAATGTTTTATTGGATCACCTATGAATTATTTACAATGGAATAGGAGAAATACGAAGGATAAAGTGAAAAGGTGTATAATACGTAGTGAAACGAAGCCTACTAGGATCTTAGGAACTAAGTCTCATCATAGGCACTAGTATCATTTTATGAATAGAAATTAGATATCATGAGATCGAGTTATATCCATTTATTGAAGAGACTGGTGATGAAAATGCTATTTCCACATCTGTTTGAGAAAGATATGTGGCATTCACAAAATGCGATTTTCTAAACATTTGGAAAGACATGAATACAGGCCTAGTTTTTCTTAGAATTTGTCTTCTAAGTCCTCTATTATATGCACCTATGCTACTACTATTACAAGCTTGTAGGTTGTTGGAGATATTTATCTTTAGTTTTTTGATGTTTTGTGCACTCTGAATAATAATCGTTTCCCAAACTTTTTGAAAACTTAATGATGGAAATTATATTCCATGGGTGTTTGTGTTTTGGAATCAACCATTTTTAGCATTGCATCAAGCTAGTTTGGTGAATATCATGTTAGCTTCCAAGCTGTGACATGAGGATTGGTTTTTCAACTTCAATTTGAGCTTGCTAACTTGTCTTCATGCATATGTGATTTGTTGTTCAAAATTCATGTTTATTTGCTTGATTTTAGCTTGTAAACTTCAAATTAGGCTCAATCCTTATGTGTCTTTCAAATTAAACCCTCATATTTAGAACCATGATGGTTTCAACTTAGGTTTTATCTTCGCAGACAATTTTAGTTCATTGCATATGCAATTATAGAACATACAGTGATATCAAAAATATTGTGTGGAAAATTTAATATTTGATATTAATATATTGTTACAACTTACACACTTTCTATGAGAAGGTATGTTGCTACAAGTAGTTGTTACCTCTGATATGTTCTTATAAGAGATTTTATTGTACAAAGAAATTGTCTCAATATGGGAAAAGACAAAACTGAAAGCATTTCAGTCTCTAAAGTTTTACATTTGATATATAATGTACAAGTAATCTTATACAGATGCTTCTTGTGTAGGCAATCAATGCTTTGGAATTGTGCATGGAGGCACTTGAGGAGATTCAAAAGCGGTTTTACAATGATTTTCCTGCACATCCCAAGGAAGAACTCTATCAATTTGCCACACCCTCAACAATGAAACCAACACAATGGAGTTGTATGTCTTATAAAAATACTCTTCCAAAGTAATATAAATGCCACATGGATAGCTTCCTAAATATTTCATGATCTGCATTTTTTTTCTCTGTTGCCAAATGATGTGATCCTTTTGCACTTGTTTGTATAATTGCACTTGTGACTTGTTACACTAATGCTTTCAGATTGTGGATTAAGGGGTTTCAAAATTTATTTTAAACCAGAGCTTCTTGATGCACAATACTTTACCTTTTTCCACTCTATAGATGTAGAATCAAATAGAATAATGGACGCAAATTGGATACATTACACAGTCAAACTTTATACAAGAAATACCATACACGATTTTTTCTTATTAGAGCATACTGTAGCTTTGACAACTATCCTCCCCGCTTGTAGTTACTTTTCCTTAATATATATGTATATTTTGTTGTTAAATTCAATCTCAACAGTTATGGAAAGTAGCTTTATTTTCTGTAGTTGTCACAGATTCCATAATCTGCAGTTGGGTCATGCTACATTTCAGTATTCCATAGTTGAGACTTATTGGCTTTGTGTTGTTGTGGAACTTCAGTTTTTGGAAGAGCGCGTTACAAGTCCCATGCACTTGCAACAATAGGTTGCAGATCTTATGATTCATGCAATATGAATCTTCATCTTCACAACTTTGGGCCTTCTCTTTTGCAACATGAGTTGCAGTGTTAGTGAAATTTTGTAATTTTGTCTGCTAGCTCAATTTTCCCTTCATCTTAATCTTGCAAGGTGCTCTTAGCCAAATTTGCAATACTTGGAATCAGATCAGACTCAATGAGCCGTATAAATCGAGTCAGCTCAGACTCCATCATAAAACTCAGAGTCGTCTTTAAATAAAAAAACCCATAAAATATTTAAATCTTAATTAAACAAAAATAAATTTATCTACAAGAATGGAAATAGGAACAATTAAGGACCAAATATACAACTTTGATGGTTTATATGGCATGTGAGGTTGCCAATAGTAAAAATCGTGGAGATATCCAAAACCAATGAATGTTTAACATAACTAGTAAATACTTAGTGGTGGAGTTCATCATTGGTTGATAACTTGATTCTTTAGGAACATCCTCTGGATCTGTCAGTTTACCTGTGTTATAGCTGAGACAATGCTCCAGCCACACTGTTCTTTCTTTCAGCAGAACAGGCCATACCGCAGTCTGTACAGCAGAGCTTCAGATGCAGCAGTGTGCCTCTCTTCAGCAGTCTGTTCAGCAGAGTGAGGGTGCACTAGCTCTTATCGAGGGGAGACAGAATGAAGGGCACATGCATACCATGCACCATATCCAGTTTATTTCTTGTTTTAATTAAATTGACAGACGGTTCTATTTCTGAGTTTGCTTTATTTAATTTTGCTTGCACAGTTGGAGGGCACAGATCCCTAGAATCTCTTGCGTGAGGATTTTCAGCTGAAGCTAAGGGCACCGATCTATAGGAGGGCACTTCTTAGTTTACCGTGGTTTTCCTGGATTTTCTCTTTGTCGCTAGAGATTCTTTCCCACAGGCCCACCCACTGGCTTGTGACAGACAGTAGCTTATCCACTTGCTAACTCCTCATGACCTAGACACATGCACTTGCAAAATGGAATTGGGATTGCCATTCAATTATGTTGTTTCTTCCATGGAGCATGCTGGTGGATGTGATCTGGGACTTGTTGCCTCAAAATCTAGCAAGCCTTGTGAAAGGCCTTGCAAGGCAAGGTCCAAACCCTTATGCAACAATGAGGTGGCTTCTGTTATCACCTTAGCAATCCACCTCCTGTGCTTTAGTGGAATCTGACAACACAGGAGGCTTCCTAGTATAGATCACCTAGGAATATTTTGTGTTGATAGGATCAAGGTGTTCAAGATGCTTGATCAAGGTACTTCTCACTTGGAACTAGGCACAATTCTTTCTACAAGGGGACAACGTACCTATGAAGAAGACTATGGCATAGGGTTTGGAGACTAGGGTTTCAAGATGTAGCTCAATAATGGTATACCTAGGCATACAAGTACTAGGAAAAGGTTTGCTTTGAAAAATATGATCAAACAATGGAATGGAAAACCGTCAAATAGCCCTAATTTAAAACCTTGTATAGAATTAGGGTTTTGTAAGGCCCTAAACTACCTAGGATTGATGATGTTAGCCCTAATGAGGTGCTTTTCACCATGTAATATGCTTTATTTTGAGTTTATGAGGTCAAGCAAGGTGGGAGAGTGCCGAATCAGCTCCAACGTTCCAATAATTCAAGCCCTAATTGAATTCATCCCTTCGCCCTAGCCATAGTGGCCTGCCTTGAAGGCCCGAAAATACGAAAGTAGAGGTGAAAGGTAAAGTTTTAGAGGCTTTGATCATCAAGATGGTTGCCAGTGTCTCTTCCCTACTTGGGTGATGGAGTCCTATGGACTTAACCATGGAATATCAAATCTTTGAAGGGAGTAAGGAGGAAAACCCCAGTTTTCACTTTCTAACCCTAGCTCTCATTTTAAGAGGGGAGAAACTCACTAGAAAAAGGCTCTCTAGGTAAATAGAAACCTTAGCAATATTCCATTACATGCAAAACCATAAAAGAATCAAAGATATTCAACAAAATACTCACAATATATCCAAGAACATGCCTTCTTTCAATCCCAAAGTGATGTCCCCACGAAAAACACTAGTCTCCAATAGCAAAAGTCCACATAAGATCATATCTCCACAATTAGCTAAGTACAACAAAGCAAGTCGAGTCCCTTCTAGAGAGGATGAATTCCACAAATGACGATGAACAAATGATATAGGTGATCCTCTACTTATAATGAGCTCTAACACCTCTATTTAATTACTAAAAGCCCCTACACAAGTTTGATTTTTGAGTAGACAGTATAATTCGGCTACATGCCAACCCACTAGCTTAACAACAAAATATGCCAATAGAAGCCCACACGTGTTAGTTGTAAGCCTCAAAAAGGGATGATGTCATGCTTGTTGCCTCAAAAACTAGTAGGCCTTGTGAGAGGCCTCACAAGACAAGGAGTAGACCTAGGGAGAACACCATGAGGTGGGGCCCAATGTTACCACAATCACCACCTCCTGCTCTTTAGTGGAACCCTTCCAAAAGAAAAACATACTTACTCTAGTTGAATTAAGCCTTAACCATAGCCTAGCAACTTGCCTTAAAGGGTTGAAAATTTAAGGAGAAGGAGAAAACTTTGGTTTAATGGAATTTCTATGGTGTGATCACCTATGTGGAAAGGCCAGTGCTTGATATTTGGTGATGGAGTCTAGAGGGAGATCTACTTATGGAAAAATCAACCCTAGAATGTAGTAAGGGACATTGAAAAACCCTAGTTTTCAAAACGCTAGTTATCATTTTATGAAGGGATTGTTGAAAAATGTGTAACTTGGTTTGGTCTTCATAAATATGAAATGTACTTTTGATTCTTGTATATTGTAAAATGAAAGAAAAATTATTATTGTTATTTTTGAGCATGTGTTTCATTCTCAAGGTCTTTTATTTTAGAGGTCAAGCAATGTTATCAGAACCGAACCAGAAAACCTTGTGGACCGGGAACCGGTCGGAACTAGAAAAAAAACTGGTTTACCAAAAACACATGAAATATTCATATTTTAAAGAAAAAACAAATATATTCATGTGCATCCATATGAATCCAAACCATTTATACACAATTATGCAAAAGTTCTTATTTATATAGCAAGTAATAGTGCATACAACCAAAATAGCACTTAGTGCAAAACATTGTTGAACCAAAAATGTTACAAACATCAAGCAGCAGGCTCTAAAAGGCCTTTATAGTCCAAAATAACATCATAGATCATAGTATTATACTACAACCTACAATACTACAAGCTACAACTACAACGAATCAATGATCAAATCATCAATCATCAATCATCAATCATCATCAGAATCATCATCCTGATCATCCTCTTTATTCTCATTTGAAGAATGAGTAGCATCCAAGTCTACAATGGGATTATGGCTTCATTTCCATGGCCCTTGATTCACCCTCTAAAATTTTGGAGAAAATCAGCTCCAAAATCTTTTGAAATCATCTATGTAGCAACCCTAACAAAATAAAAAAAATATTTCACTAGTTGCAAAAACCACTGAAGAAAACCCAAAGATTTTGGGAAAAAAAAATCTTTGAAGTATCTCGAAAATCTGCCAACCCAACAACTCTGCAAGACTCCAATAAACTCTTCAAATCTGCAAAAAATCTCCCTTAGAACAACCCTACAAAAAACTCTCTGGATTCTCCTCACCGAACTCGGCTCAAGAATTACAGGAGACTCGAATGAATAGTGTGAGTGAAATATAGGGGGTGGGGATGTTTAAGTAGCTTTAGGGGGGCCTAGGGTAGTGTCAGTAACTAGGAAAAATAATAATTTAAAAAAAAATTAAAATTAAAAAAAAGAAGAATTTTTTTATTTATTTTTTATTTTTTAATGCCTAGGCTTGTGAACCG
The DNA here is from genome assembly GCA_034641835.2 of Pinus albicaulis. Classification (NCBI taxonomy): domain Eukaryota; kingdom Viridiplantae; phylum Streptophyta; class Pinopsida; order Pinales; family Pinaceae; genus Pinus; species Pinus albicaulis. Next base: position 81,382,089 of record CM076572.1, read on the forward strand.
ATGGAACCAGTCTCTGAACCGGTCCGAACCAGACCGGTACAAAACCAGCCGGTTCGGTGACGGAATTGGCCGGTTCGGTACCGAACTGGTCATTTCCGTCACCGAACCGGCTGGTTCAGACCGATTTTGCCTCCAAACTGGTCGGACCGGCTGGTTTTTTAGCACTGGTTCGGTTCTGATAACACTGAGGTCAAGCACCCATTGAGTGCTTCTAAAGGTTTGTCCTAGGTCAATAAGTGAAAAGAATCATTGTCATAAGTTGAATACCTCAACGGGCACATTATAACTTGTAAAAAGAATTATTTTTGATAATTAAAATTGCCCAAATACCCTTCATGACTAAGTCGGCCTGGCAGCTTAGAAGTTAGCCTATTTTGAGGAGCCACGTCCACCTTAGAAGCCTATATAAAGGAGGAAACTTGACCTCCTTTGGATACACTCACGTTTCTCATCATCCAAGCAAAGGAGAAGCACAAGAAGGCTAGTGAAGAAGGAGGACGAAGACAGAGGTTTCTGGGCTAATTCTCTCTCACACGTGCGAAGAAGGAAGGCTAGGGTTTTTTGCTTCAAGGTCGAAATTCTCTAATTGTTGGAAGGGGATCAAAGTTGCTGGAAGAAGGGCCTAATAGGTCACCTACTAGCCCTAGACAAGGAAGCAAGTCAAGTAAAGTTGCTGGTAGGCCTTGAAAGGCTAAATTTCGCTCAAACGTGTGGATGCAATAGCAGTTGCAGGGGACTGAAAATTTCGGGCTTGTAGTAGAGGCTGAAATTGAAGCTGGGGGACGAAGTTGTGCTGTTGGAAGAGATTTGATTGGGTTTGACTTGGACAAAGGAAGCACATCATCAGGATAGGTCGAATTTGGTCTTGGAAGGGTATTGGTCTTGGTCTAGACGTCTTGGAATTCATCAATTGAAGAATCTATAAGAAGAGAAGAGATTTACGAGTTTTCCTCTCAAGTGGAGAGGTTTTGGCCCTAGCTTGCAGCCTATATCCTATGTTCTTGTGTACTATTGTTCTTCTTGTTTTGGTAGCTGTTTGATGATAAGAAAAAACATAATAATAAGAGAAGAATCTAATAAGAAAGAAAAAATAAAAAGATATCACAAGCAGTTATCATAGAAAGAGAAATCATCCTAACTAATGCTCTATAGATTTCTCAACATGGTATCAGAGCTAAAGTTGGCTAAGGGCATAATGAATATCTCTACTACATTGAAGAAGTTCCTAGTGAACTGTACAATGGTGGCTAGTCATCTCAAGAAGGGCTTCAAAGAAGTATGGGATCTCTTATTTCCTCTTAAAGAGGAAGTGATTAAGACATATACAAAGGACGAAGGACTATTCTCAGTACTACTGGCACATTTCAAGATTAGAATATTTGTGTAATCGACAGTGGAGCATCAACACATATGACTGGTCAACACAAGCAACTAAAAGCATTGTCAAAAGGAAAAAGTCCTCTTACTCCGTTGAGCTTGGTGACAATAAGAGCTACCCTGTGAGAGGAATTGGGTCAACCTCGCTAGAGCTGGAGAATGGAGGAAATATTCATCTCAACAATATCCTATTTGTTCTAGGTTTTCATAAGAATTTACTTTCTATTTCATGTCTAGAAGATAAGGGTGATAGAATTGCTTTCATAGATGGAAAGGTTGTAGTATGGGATTAAAACTCAAGCAAAGAAGATGCAAGGATGATGGGATCTATGACGGGAGACTTTACATATTGTTAACTCCCCTCAGTCAAGCTTTGGTTCACATTGAAGTTATCTCATGTGAACTTTGGCATAAAAGATTTGGTCATCTTCACTACAAAATATTACCAACCCTAAATTCAATGTGAATGGCATCCTCGAACTAAATAAAGATCATGAAGGAGTATGCAAGGGATGTGCATTGGGTAAAAACACCAAGAGACCATTTGGCAACAATGCTTCAAGGTCAAAATAAATTTTGGATCTCATTCATTCCGATGTCTGTAGTCTATGACTCTAAAGTCTCTTGGAGGTCATCTATGTTAATTTTTGGTAGCATCGGATGTGCTCTAAGTCTCAAAATTTGTAGGGAGGCTTGGACACACCCAGAATACCCAGAAATCGTTTTGGGAAATTCCACCTGGAGGATGTTTTATTAAAAATAATTAATTATTTTTAATGGATGCCTAAGTCTAAACTTAGGGAATTAAAATAATTAAAGTGTATTAATAGAACTGGGTGTGAATCTTCTAGAAAAAGACGGAGATCGAGTCAATATGATCTATAAGTGTTAATTTTGGACAACTAGGTCCAAATTCCATGTCGTGATGCTCAGATGAAGATGCCAATATTTTTATTGGACTCCTCTTTCGGAGAGGTGCAAATCGATTTAAAGGTCATCTTGATCCGATGAGCAGAACATTTATTTTGAATTTATTCAAAATATGTGTAGGTCGGCTTGAAGGTTTGGAGCCCCAACAGTTGTGTCACACACCCTCATTGATGGATATAAATTGGTCAACGTTGGAGACATTTTCACTCAACACATCCTCACACATTCTCTCTCATCATCTGACTGGTTTGAGCACCTTGAAGGCTCTTCTCTTCACACGTGGGAAATTTCAGCAAGGAGAAAAATTTGTTTTCGGCCTAGGGTTTCTACAGTAGCATTGACCAGCGTTGACTTTGGTCAACGCATGGTCAAATTGACCTGAAACTCTTCTCTATCTTTTGATTTCCTCAATCCACATTTTTTTGGCACAATTCTCGAGGCTGGACATTGACTTTGACTTAGTTGTGTTGACCTCGCTGCTGTTGCTATTTGCGTTGACCGTTAACTGACAGCGTTGACTTCTGTTGACTTTTGGGGTTGAGTGATCTGGCTGTCCTAGAGGGTTGTGTGACACTTCTGGTTGGCTGACGTATTGAGACTTTGCTGGTTGAAGCATCCTGTTGACCACCGTAACGCACTAACACAATCAATGTTTTAAAAAACGGAATCGGTCAGCTACCAGGTCGAGGTAATGACTCGGTAATGACTCAGAATCGGTAATGACTCAGTCGACCAGGTTTCAATGACTCGGTAATGACTCGGTTTTTGTAAAAAATACATTAAATATTAATTTTTTTGTACAAAAACATAAATTTGCAGCAATACAACTCTTGGCATATTTTATTCATTATTGCATCAGGAAGATCCACTAGCCCCAGTTTTCAATGTAAGATGAATATTAGTTGACCCAAAGGATAGTTGGGTAGGAAAATTTCATAGTATTTGATCCATTTGGTTGTCTTCTAAATTGAGAGCATTTGTTTGGCCTTTTATCTACCAAGGGATCACCTCTAAGGTCAAGGTGGAAAAGAGTGAACTCTTTGATGGCCTTTGCCATGTTTATTACCATTTTGAGAAAGTGAAACACGTCATTTTAGGGTGCTAGTTTGCCAACAACTGTTGGACATACAGTTAGGACCATTACTTTGTTCTCCTTCAGGGTAGGATTTACTAGCAAGTAGCTTTGTTTGGTGATTGCAATCATTGTTATGTGGTGCACACCTTCTTCACTGAGATTTGGCAATGCCTCAGATTTTCTTCCTTTGTTTCACCTCCCAAAGATCAGGTTAGTATGTTTTTGAGCATGCACTTAGTGCTCTGTTTGTTTTTAGTGCCATCACACATGATGAGAGATGTCATCAATTGTTGGCCAAAGGTGTTTTTTTTATCAAGGATGCCCAAGCTTTAGATCCTGTAGCTTATTCGATTTATTTCAGCACTAGTAGCTTTACTGAAGGGGAAACGAAGGCCATGATATATACCCTTCCACTTTTTGGTTACTACTGTAAATATTTTCCGTAAATATAAGAAAATGTATTTCAACGAAAGAAAGATCTATAAAATTTATTTCAGGATAGATGTTTAATAAAAGAATCCCCAAATAATAACACCGTTTTGAAATAGACAAGTAAGGATAATCATATATGGTTCTCTTTCCTTCTTCCTGGATATAATTATTATTTCTGATCTATTGTTTGGAATCTTGATTTGCTAAAAGTTTCACAGTTAGCCCATTGGTTGACATCCCAAAAACTAAGAGCTTCAGCCTTGCATGGAAATTTAGCCTTTTAGCCTGTCGAGTGCCTAGCAAAAATGCTGAGAAATTTACTACTGGGTGATGGCCAGACTAAATCACAACTCCATTTGTTTGGTTCATTGATCATCTAGGAAATCCAAGCAGTCTCATTGTCAAGAATTTATATTTAGATTGGTAAAATTTCTGATATTTTGCATCAGTCAGTAGTATCATCCATAAACAGGCATTGACTAAACCATCTATCTTCTTAAATCTTTTAACATCCAAAATACAGTGCCTTCACTTGATCGAATATAAAACTTATTAAATCTTTTAACATCCAAAATACAGTGCCTTCACTTGATCAAATATAAAACTTGAATAAATCACATTTTTTTACACCAAATTTTGTCGGTGATTGTTTGAAGACTCCAAGTCCTACACGACCAGAGTCTGTATTTGTAAACATCATATAACTAGCACCATGCCTTTGCAAACATTTGGACTACATACCTTTTGTGAACCTTACCTAAAAAATTATGATGAGGTTATATAAGAGAATTACCTTGTCACTAAAAGGTAACTGCAAGGAGTTTTAGTTAAAGGAATCCTTCTTGCATAGATAAAAATGGAAAAGCAATACAAATAAGAAATGATTAAAGGAAAACAAAAACCCTTGACCATGTATCAGGACTCGGGAGGGCTTAAACAACCTAAAAAAACCCTAACAGCGAATTAAAATTCATTTTCAAGTCCACAAAACCGACTTTTTTGGGCCCACCGGCCGGCTGTTATGGCTCGACCTGGTTGAATCGGGCTCGGCCTGGTCGGCCGGTTTGTTACCGAGTCGGTCGAGCCATTACAAAAACCGGCCGGCTCGGTAATAAACCGGCCAGCCTGGCTGGTTTTCTACCTAGTCGGACCGGCCACCCTACCGGCTCGGTCGACCAGGCCTGGTCGGTTTCGGTCAGGCCGATTTTTAAAACAGAGAACACAATTATATATTTTGGCTTGTCTTATGTCGATCTACTGGTATGTTCTATCAACATTTTACTTTCTTGTTTATGTGATTGCTGACTAATATTGGGATAAAAAGTAAAGTTGCATCAAGCATAGAACATCTACAAAAATTTACATGGTATCGGAGCTGAGGTGAAGACAAAGCCCTAGTTTGTAGCAATCACCGAAGAAGAGGATGGGTTCCTCAAACTACAATGGGCTTTAAGGCTGATGACAAATTGATTGGAAAGGAAGACTTCCACGCCTGGAAGATGACACTGGATCTTAATTTGGAAGACCAAGATGTCATGGACTATGTATAGGGTAAAATCCAAGAGCCTCCATCCACTGCAACTACTGCTGCCAAATCAAAGTACAAGAAGGGGGAAATCAAAGCAAAGTTGATGATCAGAGACTCAATTCATAAGTGTTTGGTTGCCTACATCTTTGAGTTGGGCACATCCAAGGAGATATATGATAAGTTGGTCAACATGTTCAAGGCCAACAATGCGAATCAAGTCCTATTCTTCAAGAACCAATTGAAGAATCTGAAGAAAGGTCGTGATCAGTCTGTTCAATCATATTTTTTGAAGCTGACCAAAATCAGGAATAATCTTCTGGCTATTGGGGAGACAATAGCTGATCGAGAGATGGTTCTCACTGCACTTGGAGGTCTCTCATCCGAATGACATGTATTCAACATTACCATTCTCAATAACAATGTCATACCTGATTTTGACGAAGTACTATCGAGATGCGTACAATAAGAAACAAGGATGAAGGAATATGAAAATGAAGGAAATGCTACCTTCAGTGCTCATGCTAAGAAGAAGAACTTTGGTGGTCCGAAGAACAAAGGAAGAGCAAAGGCCCAAGGAAAGAAAGGCAAGTGTTACACTTGCCACAAGCTTGGACACTATGATAGAGAATGCCCTTTCAAGAATGATTCTCCCGATGGTGATGACAACAACAACAACAACCGGAGGAATGGCAATCAAAGGAACAACAGGTTCAAGGGAAGGAGGAAGGCTTCCTCTGGTGGAAATGGGCAACCTTTCAAAAGGTCGAGAAATTCCAGGTATGAGGAATCAAATGTTGTTGATAAAAGAAATGAATTCATTCTTGTATTTGCCCTCTCTGCTGCATCTACACCCGACACTATGGATGTCTAGTTGATAGATAGTGGTGCCTCAAGGCACATCACTGAGTTCAAGGAAGCACTTTCTGATATGGTTGAGAAGGATACTAATTTGGAAATTATCCTTGGAGATAATGCCACATATCCCGTGAAAGGGATAGGGACTGTGACCCTCCACTTGTCTCAAGGTCAAGGCTTCCACTTGCAAGATGTGCTATATGTACCTGACTTGAAGAAGAACCTTGTGTCTATATTGGCCATGGAAGACAAAGGTTTCAATGTGGCATTCGTTGATGGGAAGGTGCGTATCTGGAAGAATAGTTTCAAGGAAGCTATCACGATTGGGTTTAGAGTTGATACACTCTACCAGGTTGGAGGAAGTTCACTGGGAGCGATGACGTGTGATACTATCCGACAAACTGAACTATGGCACTGAAGGTTTGGACACCTTCACTACAAAGCCCTTCTCGAAGCAAGGAAGGTGGTGACGGAGATGCCCGAGTTTAGAGGTCAAGCACCCATTGAGTGCTTCTAGGGTTTGTCCTAGGTCAAGAAGTCAAAAGAGTCAATGTCATAAGTTGAAGACCCCATTGGGCACATTGTAACGTGTAAAAGGAATTATTTTTGTATTTAAAGGTGTCCAAATACCCCTTCAAGACTAAGTTGGCCTGGCAGCTAAGAAGTCTGCCTATTTTGAGGAGCCACGTCTACCTTAGAAGCCTATATAAAGGAGGGAACTCCACCTCCTTTGGAGACACTCACACTTCTCATCATCCAAGCAAAGGAGAAGCACAAGAAGGCTAGCGAAGAAGGAGGAGGGCAAAGAAAGAGGTTTTTGAGCAAATTCTCTCTCACACGTGCGAAGAAGGAAGGCTAGGGTTTGCTGCTTCAAGGTCAAAATTCTCTAATTGCTGGAAGAGGATCAAAGTTGTTGGAAGAAGGGCCTAATAGGTCACCTACTAGCCCTAGAAAAGGAAGCAAGTCAAGCGAAGTTGTTGGGAGGCCTTGAAAGGCTAAAGTTTGCTCACACATGTGGATGCGATAGCAGTTGTAAGGGGCCAAAAATTTCAGACCTGTAGTAGAGGCGAAAATTCTGAAGCTGGGGGTTGAAGTTGTGTTGTTGGAAGATATTTGATTGGGTTTGACTTGGATAAAGAAAGCACATCATCAGGATAGGTCGGACTTGGTCTTGGAAAGGAATTGGTCTTGGTCTAGAGGTCCTGGAATTCGTCATTTGAAGAATCTATAAGAAGAGAAGAGATTCACGGGTCTCTCAAGTGGAGAGCTTTTGGCCCTGGCTTGCAGCCTATATCCTGTGTTCTTGTGTACTAGTATTCTTCTTGTTTTGGTAGTTGCTTGATGATAAGACCGAACATAATAATAAGAGAAGAAGCTAATAAGAAAGAAAAAGTAAAAAGATATAACAAGCAGTTATCATAGAAAGAGAAATCATCCTAACAACTGCCCTATAGATTTCTCAACAGCGATAAAATCAATGAGGAGAGCTTAACATGAAGGACCACTCAAGGGATTTTCATACATTCTTAAGGCTAATGCATACAGTACTTTTCCAAGATTTCATAGAAAAATATTCAATAAAAACTAGCACATAGATATTAGAAACCCTAACAATAACCATTCCATGCAATAGCCATAAAGATATCCAACAAAATAGAATACTTACAAGAAAATGCATGAAAATACTAACATATGAGATGAAATTTATAGGGCACATGAGCTAATATATTACTATATGATGAATTTGAAGAGCACAAGTATATGATGGAGCTGTAACAAAGAAGAAAGCCCAGATTTGAGAGGGTGGAACAAGAGCCTTGTCAATAAAACATCGTCACATCCAAATCAATGTGTCTTGAAAGGGCAATACTCTCCGAGAAACGTTATTGACCCACATATGATAAGGGCGCACTCCCCAAGAGGGTTATTGAGCTATGTTGCAAGAAACCTGGCCCCTCTATGTATTATCTACGCTTCTATATCAAAACTTTGAAACATGATTGAAATGGGTTTCCTTTTATGTTTCCTTTTCATTCTTTTACTAATTTTTTTAACATTAACATTAAATGCTTCAAGATGTTTGAGAGTGGTTCCAACCTCGTTGAAATTCATATGGAGAAAGTAGAATTTCATATTCCATTCAAAATTCAGTAGAGTTAACAATTTTTAGGATTTCAGGATTGGTAGGATTGTAGCATTTCATTAGATTCTAGTATGTATGAGGTTATGGAATTGACAGTTAATAAGCGCACCAACCCCTTTATGTACCTCGATGTTAGTGATATTTCTTGTTGGACTCCTTTGTTCTATCCCTAGCAAAAATGTACCCTTCTCACAAACCAAAATCATTGATTGAGCATGCTAAGCTTTTTGTACCATATTTTAAAGCTTGGATTAGGTAGTTTCATCAAAAGTGGGTGGTGTTGACTGATGTCGCTAAAGGATTGAGGTAGAGGCAAAAGGTGATAGTAATGATGAAGATCCCAATATAAGCGACGGTGGAAGATTGCTTGTCATTTATTCAATATAATGTGCTATATCTATCTATCTATCTATATATCACATTTCCCTGTTACCAAACTTTTTGGGGGTCACTTTTTTGGTGCGTTTTCCGTCTCAAAAGCATGTACTTGTTTCCTTGTATCATGAAACTTAGTTATTTAGCCTACATACCAAATTTGACTAGGTCAAATAAATGATCACATTAATGCCAACCAGTTGCATTAATGATACAGTAAGAGTTGTAGCCGAATGTGAGATTTACACCATTCTCAAGAAGTTTTCCATCAATATATACATGCTGCAGTAGTTTGGGAAGCACTTTACCTGGGTATTCATGTTGCATATTTGGATGAGAGTGCCATATTTAAGTTATTTTATTTTAAATGACAGAGTTCTGAATTAAAACTAACTATCAACAGATTGGTGGCTTCTTCTACTTTTCATATCATCAGTTAATAACAATGAAAGCTTCCTCCTTATAAATAATTTATATTTTTTTATTATATGTGATTTATCTGTACATGAGATTTTAATTATTTTCCTCTCGTGTTATGCTTGTTAACTATTGTTTATTCTACAACTGTGTTATGCATATTATTTTGAAGACCCTGGAGGTGGTCTCAATCAGATTCCAGGAGAATGCACCATATCAGGAGATGTCAGGTGGAGTGAATTGCATCCCCTTAAGCGCTATTTTTTTCCTCATATATAAATATTAAGGAATTTTTTTCCTCGTTTGTAATGAAAGCTGCATTCAAACCCTGGGTTATTAGTTTCCGGCCTTGAATAAAACCTCTTAACTGCAAATAAATTTAATTTTTGTTTTTTGAAAAAACACTATTTCTGTTAACACAATTATTAAGGTTGCAGGCAATTATTACTTGTCAATTGATTGCTTTCTTGTATCTTGGTGGTAGAGCTCCATATACACTTGAGTAATTGTTAAGTGTCCATTATAGTGCACATTGCTCTCTCCCTTGTATAGGTATGGTGTTTTCCTCACATGTTTGTCGTGTAACTAAATGTTTCAAAATATTTTAAATGCCATCTTTCCTTACACCTTTTACACTAATGTTAAGAAATTGGATATATCCATCGATTCATATCTATTATTATATAGAACCGTTTTCATACTTTTGTGGAATGTGATAACTGAGTTGTGCATTCTTTGTGCAGAGGACAACTGACATTGGTTGAGAGAACCATATCGTCATGTCTTCACACAGCATAAATAGTCCCATATTTTTTGTTTGTTGCAATGAATACAAGGAAGATTTCATCCCAAAATGCATATTCTGGAGCATGAAAATTGATTCATTATTGTCATTAATATCTTTACAGACATCTATTTTTTCTATCAGCTGTATACTCTCTTCGTCTTCCTTATCTGTCTTGAATTCTTCATTTCACTATTTGTACTTTATTTCCTTGCTGTATCTTGTATTTGGTATTCCATGTTTCTTAATTTTTATCTTCAATTGTACATTTGTATTTCTGCAAATATTGTGATATGGTTTTCCACCAATCTAGCAGTTTTTTTTAATTAAAGAATTCGCATTGTTTTTTCACTTTCCCTCTCAATTCTACTTCCAGTTGTTTCTTATTCCTTCTTCCTTTGTCGTCTTCACAAACTATCTCTGCTAGGATTTTTATTGCCCCATGTAATTCCACATATTGTAGCTAATAATCTTACTAAAAGAATGTTTGTAAGACTTCAAATTTCCTCAAAATTAAATTAAATACGTCACTCTCCTCTGCCTGAGTTTCTGTGATCTCATAGTTCCTATACTTATCTATGAATGATGCCATGTCATTTTCTCAAGTTCTTCCCTAGTCTAGTCTCCTCACTCTCTTCCCTAGCTATGTCCTCTAACTTATATACTTTCTTCCAGTGCATTCGTCTCTAGCCGCTAGTGTTTATTTTGCTATTCCTAGTCATCTTTCTCAAGTTTATGCTTTTCAGTAAATTCTTACGTGTCCCTGGTATTCATAACTAGTTTATTGTCATCTGTCCTCAGTTTAACCTGTACAAATCATTTTGCAAAATATTTTGTTACACTATGTTACCTCTAAAATCTGCACTTTGAAAGATAAGTCCCATCAAATACAAACTCTAGGGAAACTTGAGGACATCGCGTATTGTCACCTTGCTAATCCTCATTGCCTTAGGTTGCATCTCCTTTAGCACAAGGAGGGATTAACTTAGATCAAATCACTAATCTGTATATATTGATGCAGATCTAAGAAACATGACAATTTGGACTGTTTCAGCTTTTTTTGATATAATTTAGCAGAACTGAAGAGGACAAGTGCTTTATCCTAATGAGCTATGGAGTCGGAGCAGCAAGAGGACAAATCAGTCTCAAAGTGAAATGAAAAACTCAGCAAGGCAATTATCAATAAACCCAACCAATTATATCAGCCAGATACATATTCAACCCCAGGCGACATCAACCAATGTAATTATTAATGCAAAGAGTACAGCTGGACAGCATTCAAAGATGAATAAACAGTCAACAGCTTCATCATTAACAGAAAATCCCTTCTTGCTTGACCAAAAATAACCCTCAAAATGTGTGAAACACCTTCAGATAAGAAGAGTACACCAGCAGATTTATGATGGCAGTCTTGCACATCAATTCAACTACAAAAGAAAGAAGAACATGGCAGCATAAATCTGTCAATAAGGCCCCTTCTCCCTTGTCTGCAAAGAACCTCGTACTTGGCCTATGGGTTTTCTTTCCACTTCAATTCGATTTACAAATGAGATGTATTCCTCCTTTAATAGCATTTATCTCTTAATTTGTGGTCATTCGTTGGATGTTAATATAATTATCTTATCTTATCTCTAACAACCCTCAAATAAAATATAGTTTTTAGAGTTCTAGACTGATTTTTCCTCTGTTATTTTACTATATAAAATCTCCTAGAATCCTCCTATGGCGTAGTGTTCATCAAATCATGCACATTTGACCACAAAATATCAATCCAAATTCTTGGACTTCTCCTTTTAGTGGAGCTCTCCTCTCTTTAGGCGTTCCTTAGACTTGGGGAAAGTCCTACATCTTCGATAAAGAAGTTTTCTCTTTGAATCTCTCATAAGATGCTTTTTACACATTTCTAATGTGGGAATGCCCCTCAAAATCTTCCATAATCATCTCCTTAAACCATGCGTAGATGCCACTTGTCATTTCTCTAGTTGAGATGCTCTTTTGTTTTCTACAGAGCACTCCTCAATTCATACACATTTATCCTTGTTTTATGAATTAGTAGTAGAATTCCACGGGGACATGTCCCAATTCGTGGAGCCCTGATGTTTGTGTATAAATATGAGGTTTGTAAGCTCATTATTGACACATCCAAAATAGGACAGCAAAGTCTGAGGCCAGGAAGACGAGTTTCTGGAGGCTTTTGGACTGCTGAAGAAGCGCGGATTTCTTAAGGAGCTGGGCCGCAGGTATCTAAGGTCTTCAGGCAGCCTTTTAGGTGACCTTTAGGACGAGTTTTGGACTAGTTATGGAGCGGATCCCTTGCAGAATCTAAGCTGCATTTCAGAGGTATGTTGTAAGGGTTTTAAGTGCTGATTTTGTGTTACATGTCTGTGTATGGGCCGCATGAGAGTGCTGTAGGTACAGCACTGTAGGGAGGTGATTTGTAGGGCCGTGATGCCTTGTGAGAGCCTCCTCACTGAGCCACAGCCATTGAAGGGAGGCCACAGCCTGAACAGAGATGTTCTCCATGAGTTTGGGGCAGACTCACCATACTGTTGTGAGCAGGTAGTTGTAGGGTGCGTAGAGGAGTAACCTCGTGCACTAATTCAGTGTTTTGAAAGCCTGAAAGGACAGCATAGGTGACAGCCTAGTGGGAGAAGTTAACACAGGTCTGGAACAAAGGATTAGGTCTGTTTGGATGCCCTAATCAGTCTTCTAGAAGCACAGAAACCAAGGCAAGAGGGCAGCACCAAAGAGAGTTGCAGATGTCCTCTTGGATGATGGTTGGATGGGTGTCCTAGGAGAGGACTGAGTTGATGGAGTCTGTTGGCAGCCAATAGGAGGGTTTCCTAGATGTTTGGATGCCCTAACTAGGAGCAGATGCTACAGCGTGTATTGGCCACTCATGGACTGTTGGAGGCAGCGTGAGAGTGGACCAAGTGTGAACGTGGATTGGCATTTATGGTCTGCCGGAGGACAGGGTGACAATGCCTAAGTTGGAGCCTGGTGTGCAACACTTTGATGGACAAAAGTGGTTGCTAGAGAGGCAGTTGTTAAGCTCAAGGGTTTGATCAACCAGGAGCAGTTTTGTGTAGCCCGAGACTTGTGTGTGGATAAGGACTTTTACAACAGATGATGGGAAATCCTCCTAGCCCGTGTGCATTGTAGGACATCTTGTAGTGATAGGTGGTAGACCTCCATGCCCTATGTTGGTCTTCATCGGAGCAGCATAGGAAGACCATAGTGGGTTGAAGTCCCTGAGTAGCTGAGGAGCAACAGTGGGGAGATTGAGAATTGTTCACAAGTGGAGCTGTGAACAACTCGACAGGAGTCTCAATGTGTTGATGTGTTGGTGGACGAACGATCAACTAGTGAGCAGATTGATAGCCGATTTTCAGTGGTCAGATGGACTTGGAGCATTGATAGAGGCAGGAGTTGCGGATCGGGATTCAAAGGACCAAGCAGGTATAGGGTACGACTGAGAGGAGCTGAGAGAGTCGACTGCATCATCGGGATGTTCAGAGTATCTTGTTGAGGGAAGATTGGTCTTAACACCAAGCCCCAATTTGTATCTTGTACTAGTGGATGATTGAGGGCCATTATCCCTGGTACGAGAGCCCTAGACTGTTGTATTATATGTTGTTTAATATAACGAAGTTGGGTTGAAAAATGTAAAAAGTTGTCTTTATTCTGTGCATGTGTGATTTACTACTGGTTATATTCGGATGTGCAAAGTAGTTTTGTTGAGATTCTTTTTTGGTGGCGTCAAAGATTTTAAGATTCTATCCTAGACCCAAGATCGTGGAAAATCAACATCCTACACCCTTGGGATGGGGTTTTTCTAGCGAAATGTTTTGCCACACCCCCATTTTTGTGAAATGCACAGCAAAATGTTTTTGCCAATGTGTGGGACACATTTTGCAAAATGGGGGTCTTCTGGGTGCCCCACCTACCCCCCAAAAGTGGGACACATTGGCATCCTCTTGCAATTTTTATCTAGAGACACCCCTCCTCCCTCAAAAAAAAAAAAAACTATGCAAGCAAAGAATCCATTGAACAGTGATGGATTTACATGGGATGAACTATTATGTTTGTATTTTATTTTTATTTTTTATAACTTTAGAGACGGGACCCCTATGTTAGGGACCCTGACATCCCCCATCGCTTGTCCCGATGAGTGTTCCTAAAATTCGGGGAGTATCACCACTTGTCCCACTTGTGCATTTCCCAACTTTTGTGTCCTAGAAACTTGGCGGAACCCTATCTAGGACTCTTCATGCCACATGTCCTCTTTTTACTTGCAATTCTTTCCAAGGAATGCCTTTGACCACTTCTTCTCCATATAGTATGAATGAATCCTTTAAGAAGTGGGGCACTTTTCCAGGCATAACCATAACTATTCAATATATGTTTAAGAATGGGTTCATAATAGTTATTAACTTCCTTCAAAGTAGGATTCCTTCCAAAGTAGGCTCCCAACCCAAGAATTAAGGTCATAAGATATCATGAAACCTCTTTAATTGAAGAGTGCTCCTCAAGTATTGTGCATTTGACTTTAAGGAAGAGGCCTAAAGGGTGTTCTCAATCATTTGGCTTCTTGAAATAAATAAAGGTTTTATTGCACCAACTGTCAAGCTCTTCTTCAAACTGCTCCTCACATGGTGTGAACTATCTGCTTCAGTGCTATCATGGCCCATGGGCCCTCATACGTGGGGCGCTTTCGTAGGCATAACCATAACTATTCAATATATGTGCAAGAATGGGTTCAAAATAGTTATTAACTTCCTCCAAGGTAGGATGCCTTCCAAAGTAGGCTTTTAGCCTAAGTATTAAGGTCATAAGATGTCATGAAACCTCTTTAATTGAATAGTGTTCCTCAAGTCATGTGCATTTGATTTTGAGGAAGAGGCCTAAAGGGTGTTTTCAGTCATTTGGCTTCTTGAAATAAATAAAAGGTTTCATAACACCAAGTGTCAAGCTCTTCTTCAAAGCGCTCCTCAAATGGTGTGAACTATCTGCTTCAATGTTGTCATGGCCCATGGGCCCTCATACATGTGAATTTTCCTCCCAATATGTAGCTTATGCCTTGAAGAATGTGAAAGGTACTGTCCATGCAGAAACATGCATAAAAATATGTAGCAACTAGCCTAGATCCATCTTAACTGTGGATCTATCAAGCGCCGAGAGGGATCAAATCTCTCTAGGTGCAAACCTCTTTTTTGAGTACAAAACTTGAAGTAAGGTTTTCACCTCAAGGGATTTGATCCCTCTCGGCGCTTGATAGATCCAGAGTTAAGATGGATCTAGGATGGTTTCAGTCGTGTGCGGCCAAGGAAAATCTATCGAAGATATGATTCATTTTATCAATAATATGTAAATATATCTAATATTAATATACTCATTTTAAATATTATCCTGGTCATTTTAATTTTAAATTTGCTTAGTTACTTTAGTTTGTTGAGATCATAAATATTGTTAATAACTTTAATGATGAAATAAAAATTTTGAATGCAAAGTGACAATAATAGTGTTGAATGATAGAAAATGTGAATAATAAGAATGTAGTCAATTACAAATAGTCTTCATTGTGATCAATCTCAAACTATTTTCTTCTACTATTCTTATTGTCACCCTTGTTATTTTTTTCATCTTTTCATATCGATTATATGAAAAGGACAATTGAAATCATAAATCATTTCAATCTTTAGCTCGAGCTGTTGTAGTAAGCATCATACCTTGTCTCTCTCACTCTCCAATATTAATGGGTTGAATTACTATAACACAAAAATCAATGTACATTGTCAGTAATTTTTTGTGCTTACACTAAAATCAATGCACATTGTTAATCCAATCACTTTTAAATTAATGTACCATCATACATCCAATTACATCAAATTAGAAATCAATATCTACGCTGAAATCAATGCATCTAATGCAAGCACTCAAATAAGATTAGAAAACAACTTTTACACTGAAATCAATGCATCTAATGCAAACAATCAAATAGGATTAGAAATCAACATCTACACTCAAATCAATGCATCTAGTGCAAGTAAGCAAATAGGATTAGAAACCAACATCTACACTGAAATCAATGCATTTAGTGCAAGCAATCAAATATGATTAGAAATCACCATCTACACTGAAATCAATGCATTTAGTGCAAGCGATCAAGTATGATTAGAAATCACCATCTACACTGAAATCAATGCATTTAGTGCAAGCAATCAAATAGAATTAGAAATCATCTACATTGAAATCAATGCATCTAGTGCAAGCAATCAAATATAATTAGAAATCAACATCTACATTGAAATCAATTCATTATTAGAAATCACCATCTACATTGAAATCAATGCATTTAGTGCAAGCAATCAAATAGGATTAAAATAATCTACATTGAAATCAATGCATCTAATGCAAGCAATCAAATAGGATTAGGAATCACCATTTACATTGAAATCAATGCATCTAGCGCAAGAAATATTTTTCCCTCTCTCCCCCCTCTATCTATATCTATATCTGCCTCCATCTCTCCTTCTTTCTCTCTCTATCTCACTCTCCCCAAACACACACGCTCTCTCACTCCATGTCTATCAATCTCTCTGCCCCTCCCTTCCTTTCTCCATCTCTCTTTTCTTTCCTCTCTTCAGCTTCCATCTATATCTTTATCTTCCCCTTCGCTCCCTCTCACATGTGGAATATCCTCCACTAAGAGGAGATCAGGAGGGTCACCAAGCGTCAGAATATCAATGGAGGAAGCGGGAATGCCAAAGTCAAGGAAGAGGAGGAGGATGCAACCCTTGCATCAAGGGAAAAGAAACAACAAGGGAAGAAGAACAAGGACCTTTCTAAGGTCAGATGCTTCAACTATGGTGATCTTGGACATTTCGCCAGCAGTTGTCCTAAGAAGAAGGATAAAGGCTCTTCTGATTCCAACGCTGCGGCAACAAAGGATGATGGCTCTGATGATGATGCAGCCATGAGTGCTCATGTACCTCGAGGTAAGAGGTGGGGTGACATGGATCTATAGAGCATCTACAAACAATGGCAGGATCCTTGAGTCAGCCCTACTCTTGGATCACATACAAGCTACGTGAGCCTTAAGACGGTAGCAGGATGAGTCGGGAGATGGTTGCAGGAGGCCACATTGAAGCGGAAGAGGGAACTGGAGAGGGAGCAACGTAATGCAGAGTCAGCAATGCAGAGGGGTTGATGGGACTTCAACAGCGCAGAGAAGCTGTGCACACGCAGTGCAGTGTTGCAGCATAACAGTGTCTCCAAGGGGATAGCATAAATCAACATCCGGGGAGCTTCAGTGGTGGAGGGAAACTTGACTTGTCTGTAAAATAGTTGGGCAAAAGTCTTTCAGTTGCTTACTTCTCAACAATTGAGCTGCAGTGCAGCAGTTAGTAGTGGCAGTGCTATGGGCAGCATGATGCAACAATTTGAGGGAGAGCTGCAGTATAGATGTGGCAGTGGCATGGGCAGCAGTACAGGGAGCATCAGTGTAGTGGATGGAGGGCAGTAGGCCAAGCATCAGCAACACAGATTCCAGCTTCAAGATCTTGTAGTGCATGGTGTGGATGCATTGCTTGTGTACACTTTCCTAGAGCACACTCCGTGTTAAGAGGGAGTGTTGAGATTTTGTATAAGTTGGTGTAGCGTCGGGTGTGCTCTAGCCCTGCAATTTTGTGGAGGGGCTAGGACACACTTAATCTCCAAAACCCAGAAAGGGATTTGAGAAATTTCAGTTGGTTTTCAAGTTATTCAAATAATTAACTATTTTAATGGATTTCCTAAGTCTAAACTTAGGAAAATAAAATAATTAAAGTGAATTAATTAACACATGTGCTGAAATTGTCTTAAGTCACATGGATCAAGCAATTTTTTAATCTCAGCCGTTGATGAATGATTTAATCTCGGTCGTTGAAGGGTTCAACGAAAAGTATAAGAGAAAGGCTTGAGGGTCAGTTGGAAGACACACAGTTGCGGAACTGAGGAATAGATATGGAATTATAGGGCAGGTTTGCTGAGAGTTTCTGGAGGAATTTCTTGCAGTGAGGGGTAGTATTGGCTGAGGGGATGATCTGATCCCAAGAGCCAAGAGACAGTAAGAGGTAGAGCAACAGCAACAAGGGCAGCGCAGAGGGGCTTTCTCCCCCTCCAAATCCATCTCTCTATCCCTCCCTCTCTCCCCCTCCAACTCAATCTCTCTATCCCTCCCTCTCTCCTCTCTCTCGTCCTTCCTCTCTCTCCCTTTCTCTCCTACCTCCCTCCCTCTCTCTTCCGCCATCTCTCTCTCTCTCTCTCTCTCTCTTCCCCCTCCATCTTTGTGTCTCCCTCTCCCTCTCTTACCCTTCTCTGCCTCTCTCACTCCTCTCCCTCTCTCTCTCTTTATTCCTCCTCTCCCTCTCTGTCTCTCTTCATTCCTCCTCTCCCCTCTCCTTCAATTTATCTCCATCTCTCCCTTATCACTCCCCCTATCTCTCCACCTCTATCATTCTGTCTTTTTTCTACCCTCTGTTGAAAAGTGTAACTAGGTTCGGTCTTCATAATGACATATAATTGTGATTTTTATGTAAATGATGTAAAGAAAGAAAAATAAAATTATTATTGTAATGCTTGCCTCATGGGGAGCAAGGAATTTTATTTTTAGTGATGGCTCCCATTGTGAACCTTTAGGATTTGTCATCTAGTCATAGAAGTCAAAGAGAGTCAATATCATGTATGAAGAACCCTTCTTGGGCATGGTACAAATGTATATGAGTCAATAGGATTATCAAGTAGCCCTCCAAGACGAGCACAAGTTTTCCCTCTTCAAGTCGGCCTCAAGATGAAATGAAGTGCTCATGTCGACATCAACTAAAATGGCGACACAACTGTTTAAACTG
Source organism: Pinus albicaulis (assembly GCA_034641835.2). Classification (NCBI taxonomy): domain Eukaryota; kingdom Viridiplantae; phylum Streptophyta; class Pinopsida; order Pinales; family Pinaceae; genus Pinus; species Pinus albicaulis. The sequence goes on from CM076572.1 coordinate 81,400,893, forward strand.
TCATGTCGACTAATATACATGGACAAACTAATATAAATAGGCAACTCAACCTATTTCACAGTCAAGAAGTTCGGATCACCTCTGAAATTCAGATGGTTGATTACAAAGACAAGTTCGGTGAAGGAGCTCGAATAAGGGTACAGTAACTCGGGTTAATTGCAGAGGCAAGTTCGGATAGGATCACAGTAAGCAAACTTCAGTGTTATCGTAGCGATATGTGTTGATTTATGGTAGCATCGGATGTACTCTAAGTCTCAAATTTTGCAGGGAAGCTTAGGCACATGTATTCCAAATAACCATGAAATCGTTTTGGGAAATTCCACTCGGATTGTGTTTTATGAAAATAATTAATTATTTTTAATGGGACCCTAAGTCTAGACTCCAAACATAGCAAATTAAAATAATTAAAGGATATTAGTTAAAACAGGGTGTGAAAGTTCTAGAAAAGACAAAGATCAAGTCGAGTTAGTCTTAGCCATTGAAGTCTCAACGAGAAGATTATAAGGACTTGATGGGGCATTTGAAAAATACACCGAGAGACTGACAAAGTCTAGAGATTGAAATTCTCTAGTGAGTAGTGCTCAAGGAGAAGATCGATTGAGAAGATTCTTGCAGAGAGGGGCAGAGATAATTGCCGGTTGGAAATTTTCCTGAGCCAGGAATACATTGCAGAGAAGACAGAGGGTAGTATGCAGAAAGGCAGTGTAGCAGCTACGCAGATGTAGCGCTGCAGCCTTGAGAAGATCTGAGATTTAGATGAGGATCAATCATATCGAGTGCCGGGGTGTGAGACCGGAGGGGCCAGAGATCAGTATTTAGCCAGCAGAAGAGCCAACAAGCAGAGGTGACACAGTCCCCACGCAAAGTGACGCAGAGGCTGCACAAAGACTATGCAGAGGCGGTGCAGGGCTCATCAACTCAGTGTTTGGTTAGTCAGGATTTTCTAGTGTCAGTGTGATGTAATCCTCACTAGCTCTTTTCAGTGAGATTCTCTGTGTGGATGGCTAGTAAGGCATCCCAAATTGTATTCAGAATTACTGCATAATAAACAAACCCTCAGCTGCTGCACCCGTTTTCCCACATTGGGTTTTTCTGGGGACTTAGTCCAAAAATAACGGTGTCGTGTGTCTATTGTTTATCCTTTCTCCGATCTTGTTTCTGCACTTATTTATTTTCTGTAGTTTAATTTTGTGAAGGCTGTAGTGTATGGGCTTCAATATTTACCGTAGAACATAGTAAATAATTTGTTTAGAAATTAACAAATAGAAGAATTCTCATCAGTTGCTGCAGTAGGATTCCGATGTAGGAATTTTCACATGGTATCAAAGCCACGTTTAGCAGTGGAGGAGCAGCAAGAGAGCAGACCAGAATGATCTAACATTGAAGAAGATGCAGGAGATCAAAGAGCTACGTAAGCAGCGGATCGATTTCCCCAGTGATTGCACCGTCCAAGCCAGGAGGGCTAGATCTACAAGGAAATATCTCTCTGAGTGAGCCGACAGAGAGGTAGGATCTTCCAGTTTGCAGTTTGTCAGAGGCAGAGGGAACAATACAACAGATTTAGCGTAGATCTGTAGTTGGTGGGATGTAGTTTTCAGTGTAGCAACCGTTGCTGGTGCAGAAAGCATCAGAAGAGAGATAATGAGACACATTTAGGGGGTTTCTGACCTCAGAGAGTTTCTTGCCCAAGAAACTCTGATTTCCCGTGCAAAAGCAACGAGATTGAGATTTATTTGGATTGCTCTAGCAGGGAGTGCATAGAGCCAACTGCGCAGAGGGTTAGAGGCAGCAAATCGACATCTGATTGGGTGAGATGGCAGCCAATGGGTTGCAAGATCAAGATCGGTTGGAGATAAGAAAATTATCACACGTCCAAGCTTCAGGTTCTAGGTTTGCTGCTCCAACAAATGTTTTAAAAAACTGCTCCAAAATGCCTGCTTCAAACTAGCACAATGTCTACTCTCAAAACACTATAATCTGCTCTAAACACTTCCTTTTTGCAGCCCTAAAAATGTGCTTTACAGGTCCAATTCGCTGTGCTAGAAGGTTTACCCAGAGGTCCGAATTTTCTGTGCAATATAGACTCTCTTCAGGATTGAAATTTAGTCTCCAGAGGTCTGCTATCATAGGTCTAATTTTTGCTGGCCACTGAGAGGCCAAAATTACAAAGATTTGAGGACTGTTCTGAGGTCTATCTCAGGCCAAAATTTCAATATTCAAAGATTTGCAGATTCTACCGAGAAGCCGAAAGAAGTGCGAGTTTTGGGAAGTCTAAGGAGAAGAAGAAAAATGAAATTTTGGTGCCTCTCTCTCTCTCTATTTCAGGCTCTGGATTGGGAGATCGAAGTCTTCCAAGTTTTGCTGCTGTCGGAAGCCATATGATGTCGGAACTGGTGCATAGTTGAAGTTGTTGGAAAGGGGTGGAAATTTTGGAGGCTGACTTGGTGTGGAGGAAAGGTTTGGTCTTGGTCTAGGGTGAAGAGTCTCAAAGAATACTATTGAAAGGAAGAATTTCTTGACTAGGTTTTCCCTTCGAGGGGGGTTTTGCCCTGGCAGCTTGCCTACATCTGGTGTCCTTGATCTATGTGCATTTGCTTTGATATTTTCTTGATGAACTAATAAGAAGAAAGATAAGAAGAACATGATAAGAACTAAATAAGATCACAAGTAAATAATCAAGAACTAGAGGATCTTTCTGCCTTTCTGATTCTCTAACATCCAACAACAAATTTTTTCTTAGCCAAATTTCTCCTCCACTAGAAAATATCAATTGAACTTGCTATGTTGATGATTTATCTCCTCACATGCTTGCTCTAATGTTGAGTGGACACCCATAAAGAGACGCCTCATCACAAGAAACCCCCTCACTTATGGAGCCTACATTACAACTCAACATTACACTAGAATTGTTTATTCCACTAATGGGTGTAAAACCCCATTAGATAAACAAATTAGACCCGCTCTTTAAAAAATAGATCACTCCATCCTGGAGCCAACAATGTGAGCATCATGGGCCAATCTCCCTTAGACCAATCAACATGGCCCCATGGGAGAAAGACTGCCCTTGGGCCATTTACCCCTAGCCAAATCAACATGGCCCCATGGGTGAATGTATCATTCACCCACTAGTCAAATCAACATGACTTCGTGGGAGAATGTTTGCCCTGTGAAAATTACAAACAATTGCAGTGGTAGATTTATTTCTCCTACTTATTATTTCAATAAGTTATCATTCAGAAATCTTCCGACAAATATTGAAATAAATACTACTACAACATTCACAAATATATATGCAGAGAAATAAACAATAGAGAACAGAAACACACGAATCAATCACATGTACACAATTATTTTTGGACAATTGTCCCCGAAAAAACCCAATATGGGAAGACTGGTGGAGCAGATGAGGGTTTTATTAATTCTTCAGCAAATGATATCTTTACAGGGAAAATATACGACAGATAAATTCTGAAACACCTGAGATTGAATTCCCGACTTACTCGGACATTTCTTTGACACCCAGAACACCCCCTGCAAGCCCCTGCGTCTCTCTGTGTGATTCATTGCGCAATCCCAGCGCTAGATTGCTTGGAGAATGTGTGGGTTCTCTGCGCTATAGCCTCAAGCTGCCTCCAGTCACCCACTGTTGCCCTCCGACCCTAATCTCGATCACCACTAACCTCCTCCTTCTGCTTCTGCAACTTCTCGTCCTGCAACTCTCCCAATGAGATCAAATTCTACATTAGAATGGATCTCCTTCGGGTACTGAGTGTATGCCCGACTTATTTTCCAAGTGACCCTCAAGCCTTCTTTTATAATCTTCCTGTTGGAGAACCAACGACCCAGATTAAAAGATTAATCAATGGCTAAGATTAAATCTCGACTTGATCCATGTTTTCTAGAAGATTCACACTCTGTCTTATAAATACCCTTTAAATATTTCATTTCCCTAAGTTTAGACTTAGGGTTTTCATTAAAATAATTAATTATTTTAATAAGTCATGAACGAGTGGAATTTCCACAAACTGTTTCTGGGTTCTTTGGAACGCTGCTGTCCAAGCCTCCCTGCAAAGTTTGAGATTTGGAGCACTTTCGGATGCTACAAAAATCAACACTCCCTCTTAGCGAGGAAGGTGTTCCAACAATATGCCTGCTACATGCTGCTCTTATTTTGAAGCACCCTCTGCATTGCTATCTCAGGACTCTACCCCCCATCTGCTGTGCTGTTGCCTCTTGTACTTCTGCCTTTGACACTTCCACTGTACCACAGCTCCCTCTGAATACTGAATCTTTCCATTCCTGCTACTGGAAGGGATTCTTCATCATTCCCATCTTTTCTTTGAATTAGACAAACTTTGTCTTCCCTAGAGCCTTTGTGAGAATGTCTGCTACCTGTTCTCCTATTGGAGTGTACTACAACCGAACAACTCTACGTTGTACACAGTCCCTGATGAAGTGACATATGATGTCAATATGTTTTGACCTATCATGAAACACAGGATTCTTAGAGAGCTTTATGCAACTCTGATTATCACATAAGATGTTGGTCGCTTCCATTTTCTCCTTGAGTAGATTCACTAGCAGTTTCCTAAGCCATATGGTTGTGCACGAAGCTATGTGGGTTGCCATATACTCTGCTTCTGCTGAACTCAGTGCTACGGACTTCTGTTTCCTACTGCATCAGGAAGTCATTCCTGATCCTAGACTGAAACAATACCCACTGGTACTCTTCCGATCAACTGAACTTCTAGCCCAATCTGCGTCAGTGAAACCACTCAACCTGACATCATTGCTACGGGTGTACTTCAATCCAAGCTCCACTCAACCTGAGAACATGCTTGGCTGCCCAATGTGCCCTCTTTGGTTCCACCATGAACTGACTGAGGGTATTAACAGCATAACAAATGTCTGGCCTTGTATTTACTAGATACATCAATGACCCTATGAGCTGCCTATACAACGTGGGATCAACCTCATCATCTTCGGATGTGTCGATTTTCCTCCAGTTGGTGATCATTGGTGTTGTCATGGGCCTACAATTCTCCATCTGAAATCTCTTCAGAATCTCTGTAGTGTATCTTCCTTGACCAAGGAAGATCTCCCCATTTCGCTGCCAAACTTCCAACCCCATAAAATAGTGCATCCGTCCCAGATCCTTCATGTCAAATTCTTCAGCCAAATTCTTCTTGCAATCTGTGATGAGCCTTGATGATCCTATCAAGAACAGATTATCTACATACAACACCAGTATCAAAGGCTCACTCCCTACTCTTCGATAGTAGAGATTGGGATCTGCATCACTCTTGACGAATCCCATCTTCTGCAGGTAGCTATCAATTCGACCATACCAGGCTCTAAGAGCTTGCTTCAGTCCATATAATGCTTTCTTCAATCTACATGAATTTTCTGTTCATGTGTCTCAAAGCCCTCTGGTTGTTCTATATACACCTCTTCTTCTATCACACCATTCAAGAATGTCGTCTTGACGTCCATCTGGTGAATTTCCCATCCCATCTGTGCAACAAGGGATATCATAGACCTGATAGATATGTACCTGGCTACTGGGGCGAAGTTTTCTTCATAGTCAATTCCTTCCTTTTGAGCATACCCCTTAGCCACAAACTTGGCTTTAAATTTCTCGATGCTACTGTCTGCAACATACTTGATTTTGTAGATCCACCTGGACCCTACAACTGATCTCTCCTGAGGTTTGGGTACTACTTCCCAGACATCATTCGTCATGATGGAACTGTACTCTTCCACCATTGCATCAACCCACACCTGGTGCTGAGTTGCTTCCCAAAATCTGGAAGGTTCTTTGACTTGAGCAACCAAGGCTTGATACCTCTCAGTCTGCCTACGCTGTCTCTTCTCATTTCGGGGGATTCCGACAAAATCATCTGCATCTTTTAGAATCTGTCAAAGTTCCCTTCTCGTTCTTCCACTGGTGGTGGTTGGATTTACCGACGCTCCTTGCAAATCCTCGGGAGACACATCCTTTGGATCACTATGCCTTGGAGAGGCAACTGAATTTTCTGCAGCTGGTTGTTGGGGCTAGACCAGAGGCTCTTCCTCTGACTGTGTAGCAGAAGGCAGCTCACGTGATCTTCTGAAGGCATGCCTTCTCCTCAGGAATGTAGATGCAATAAGCCTTTGCATTCTCGCTGTATCCCACCAGATACCCCTTTTCAGTAGTCATCTCCAACTTCTTCCTCTTCTCAGTGGGCACATGACAGTAAGCTGTACTGCCGAAGATCCTAAAGTGACTCACTTCAGGCTTACTGCCAGTGAAGACACTTTCTGGCGTGATCTTCCCCAGTGCAACATGAGGAGTCCTGTTTTGAATGTAGATAGCTGTATTACACGCTTCAGCCCATAGAAATTTGAGCATGTCTTGGTTGTACAACATAGCTCTGGTTGCTTCAACAATAGTCCGGTTCTTCCTTTTTGCCACACCATTCTGCTCCGGATTGTATGGAGCTGTCCATTCTCTTTTGATGCCTTCCCTTGCACAGAATTTGGTGAATTCTTTATCTATGTATTCACCGCCATTATCTGATTGCAACACCTTGTTCCGCTTCCTTGTCAGATTTTCCACCAGAGCCTTAAACTCTTTAAATCGATTGAAGACTTCATCCTTGGTCTTCAAGAAGTAGATCCAGGTTTTCCTGGAATGGTCATCAATGAAAGTGACGAAATATTCGGCACCGCTAAGAGCTCTAGTGGACTTCGATCCACATATATCTGAGTGTATTAGATCCAACACACCCTTGGCCCTATTGTTGCTTCTCTATTATGTTGCCTTGGCATATTTTCCCAATACACACCCCTAGCAGACATCATCTCGTTTCATGCTCAGCTCTTGAACACTTGTGACAGTCTTTTGCAGAGTTCTCAACGCCCCATGATGCAAATGCCCCATTCATCTGTGCCATAGCTCATTCAGGTCCGTTTCATCTGCGCTGCCAACTATTGCTATTGGAGAATCAAGCTGTAGCTTGTGCAGTTTGTTGCTTCTTACGCCGATCTGTGCCTTCTTCTTCCAAATGGGGTGCTTGATGTAGACTCTATTGCCAATAAAGTAGACGTCATATCCTCGGTTTTGAAGCTGTAACACAGAGTAGATTCATTACCAAACTCGACGCATGCAGTACATTAGTGGCCCGAATTTTGTTTCTTGCCTCGGTCTGAAAAACTACGGTACCTCTCCCAGTGGGAGTGCACTTTGCTTTATTACCCATGTGTTGGAAATATTGTCATTGATGGCAAAGGCGCAGAAATGAGCAACACCAGAATTATCATTAAGGACAAAGGAGCAGATTAGGATCAGCTGGAGTATAAAGGAGCTATAAGGCAAAGAAGGAAAAAGTACAGTGGAGGAGAAGAAAAGAGGAAGAGGAGCAACACACTGCCAAAGGAGCAGCATTAGAGGCAAAGGAGTAAGGCAGAGGAGCGGCAAAGAGGCATGGATCAACACTAGAATTATCATTAAGGCAAAGGAGTAGAGAGGAGCAGTAAAAAGGCAAGGAGCAACATTAGAATCATTTTCTAAGGCAAAGAAGCAGAGAGAAGCAACAAAGAGGCATGGAGAAGCTTTAGAATTATTACTTAAGGCAAAGGAGCAGCAAAGAGGCAAGGAGCAACAAGAGAGGCAAAAGATAGTGTCATGCATCAAAGAAGAAAACTGTGTAGTGCAGGGCCAAGTCGGGTTGGTTGTAAAACGCGTGCAGAACAATGGTTCTGCATTTAGAAGATTGTGAATGAGTCAGGTGTTCTACGTGCAGCAAAGAAGAGATGAACGAGCGCAACCAAAGAAGCAAAGGCGTGAAGGAGTCATGCACGAGTGGGCAGAGTCGTGAACGTGCTAAGACAAGTAATGAACGCGTTCAACAAATGGAGAAAATCGTGAACGCACAGGTCAAGTCGGGCTAGTTTGCGTTCAGAGCAGTGCACGAGGGCGCGTGCAATTCTGCGGGTAGAGTCGGGTAATTTCCAAAAGAAAAGCGTTTAGAATAGTGTTCGAAGGCCTGATCACAAATCGCAGATAAATCTTAGTATGCATGTATAGGTTGAGATGGATGGTCAGAATCTTCGCAGAAATAAAGGTTGAGAGATGGATGGTTAAGATCAAATCGCAGTATTGAAGTGGAGGATGGACGGACAAGATTTTGCCGCAGAGTGAAGCGGAGATTGACGGTCGAGATCATATCGCGAACATAAAGTAGGAGAACGGACGATCCAGATTATATTGCATTCGGCCATAAGATTGTTAGCGCACATCGCTATTGGCGATTTTAATATTTATCAAAGATGAAAAAATCGTTATCGGGATATTATCGCCGAGGGGAAAAAATCGGAAAAAATCGTAATTATCGGGAAAAAATCGTAATTATCGGGAAAAAATCGGCACATACAAAAATATTCATTTTTTTTCAATTTTTTTAATATCTAAAGCATCTACAGCATAAAATAAATGCATTGACACATAAATATGAAAAAAAAAACTAATATATAAGATGTGTAATATCATGTCTAGTGCTACATCACACATAACACTGAATCCTGTCCTGAATACTAAGTCCTAAGTCTCAACTCAACCTCAAAATATCAACAAAAAATATAATAATGTATCTCATATCATGAGTCATAATGTTATATACAAAGGAATGCACCAAATAACCTATACTACTGATTTCCTCTGCCCCTCTTGCGAGAAAATGTAACAGCTTTCCCTCTAGATGAAGAAGTTGGCGGGGCTGGCAATGGACTCTGTTGTGCTCCAGATCCTGAAGCACTAGGAGCTAAAGGAGGTAGACCACGTCCTCTACCGATAGCAGGGGTAGGTGGTGTCACCTCCTCCTCCTATTGTTGCTCCTCCTCCTCCTATTGTTGCTTCTTCTCCTCCTCCTCATGAAACTCATCATTGATTCATCGCTACTAGAAATGGGATCATCAACAAGAGATACATAAACATCATCTAGCTCAAAGTCTTCAGACTTGGATTGCTCAACCTTAAAATGCGGTAGAAAAAGATTAACACGCCTAACCAGTTGTTTTCCTTTGAGTGAAGGGTACATTCTTGCTAAGGCCACGGTAGGGGAGTTCAACAATCAATACCACCAGCATCAACAAAGTTCAACAATCAATGCCACCAACATCAAGGTTCTTAAAGGACTTCATACTCTTGATCAAATGCCAATCTCATACCCTTACACATAATAGAATCAAATGGAAACAGTGCAAATCCCCAAACCATGAAACCCTGAAAACCATTAAGTCTGCTGAATTTTGAGTGAAATCTAAAATTCTAGTTTCTCCATATGAAATCCAATGAGGTCGAAACCACTCTTAAACATCCTGAGTCATTTCATGGTAATGTTAAAAATTTAAGTAAAAGGATGAAAATGAAAAATAAGAATTTAACATTACCATGAACTGCCAACAGGGTGTGTCAGGAAAATGAGAGGGCTGCAAAAAATGACAAAAAAAAAAATTGAATTTTGAACTTATAGGGTTGCTATTTGATGGGCCCACGATTTTTACTGAAATAATCGCGATTATTTCGAAATTATCGCGATAATATCGCGATAACGATAATTTCAAATTATCGCCGATATTATCGTTTGGTTGAAAAACTCGCGATAATTTCAAATTATCGCGATAATATCGCGATTTTTTCATCTTTGATATTTATATGTTAAGTTATCGCAAGTTAATTGCTTTAAGTTGCGATGCGATAAGAAGTGGGGTTTGTGATGCGATCGCATATCGCATATGATAAGAGGAACCTTGTTATTGCTATGAGCTAAACCTTGCGAAATGCTATAAGAATATTGGATGCGATAAGCTTCAAAGCTAAAATCTAAAGGATTTAAAGTCTGACTGTGGGACCCAATCGCATATTGCACATCGCAAGCTCAGGAGGATAAGCACTCAAGAATCATGTTAAAATGCCGAAGTGCGAAATGCGATAAGAGTACCGGATGCGATGTAGTTTCAAAGCAAAAGTTTAAAGGATTTCAAACCCGGAGGTATAAGGTTTCCCTTTGAGAAATTGCATCAGGGTTTGGAAGAGATATGCATAACAAGAAACACATGAGAACGACAAAGTAAGTGCAATAATGAAGTGGACGCGATGCAGGTCAACGCTGAAGCCTAAAGGATTTGAAGTCTGGGAGTATGGGTTTTCCCTTTGTTAAATCGCATCGGAGAGCAAAGGAGGATTATAACGTAAAACAAAGGAAACGCCGAAATGCGATAAGTGGCTGGACGCGATATCGTACCGAGGTAAATATTAATATATTTCAGGTCCTGGTTTAATGTGGTTACGCTTGTTTACAAAGAAGGAAAGCATGAACGGAAGGAGACTCGGGTAAGTGACCCGACACAGAGTAAAGGAGCAGGTGAAGGCTGAACGCTGCGGGCACGAGCAGAAGAGGTAGAGTTGGGAAAAAGGAGCATATGGTGGCACTGTTGGAAACGCAACAGCTGGGTCGAGTCAGGCCAAAAAGATAGTTATGTAGAACTGTGTTGAATGTAATAGCAGAAACAGAAAAGACAGTGACAACAGCAGAAAGGACAAATGCATAGTGAGCCAAGCGCTGAAAGGGCTGAGTGAAATATTGTGTAACTGTAAATGTAAATTCATTGATTATTTTATGTTGTTTGTGATGCAAAGGCAAGTCTCCATAGGCATAGGCAAAACTCCATTGAGTGTTGTAATGATTATTTCTGATGTAATAACCTGAACTGAAGAATGAGGAATCGAATGGGTGGAAGGCATAGGGTCAGTTCTGTTCACGTCGTATTCCCTGTAGAATGCAAACAGTCATGTAGTTATCTGTATAAAATAGGTAATATCCATGTGCATAGAGAGGTTAGAGAGAGAGCAGCAAAATTGAAGAGAGCTGAAGAATGTAAGAGAGCTATAGAATGGAAGAGAGCGAAAGGATGTTAGAAATCTACAGAATGGAAGAGAGCGGAAGAATGTAAGAGAGTTGCAGAAGGTGAGAGAGCGGAAGAATCAGGGAGAGCTAAAAGAGATGTTGTGCACATCAGGAATTGATATGGAGTAGATATGAAGGCTGAAGAGGCAACAGTGGAGGAGTATAACAGAGCTGATATCCAGGTAAATTAGCATTTTAGTTTCATGTTGAGTGAAGGGATTTAGTCTCCTTTCAAGTTGTAGCTTGATAAATTTCTAGTTGGAGCTGGCTGAGGTATGAGCCTCCTGTGGGTTGTAGCCTGCAGAAAATACATGGGAGTTGGTGCTTCCGTTTCAAGTTGTAGCTTCATAGATGTCCAGTTGGAGTTGGTTGAGGTAGGGGCCTCCTGTGGGTTGTAGCCTGCAGAAAATAGATGGGGGTTGGAGCTTCCTTGAAAGTTGTAGCCTGCAAAATTTGAGGTAGTAGCCTCCTGTAGTTTGGAGCCTACAAAAAAACAGTGGTGAGAGGGAGTTGCAACTTGCCTTTGCATCACAAAAATAATAAGATGTGGTTTTCTCCCTTATGGGTTTCCACTTATATCTGCTGTCTATGTGCTTGATGATTATGTGTTGATGTGATATATTATTCTGCTTAATTACTTGCTGTCCACACATTCAGTTTGCTGATTCATTATGTATTAAGGTGCTTATACAATGAAGTAGTTAATGAGTAGAATGAAAAGAGTATTAATGACCGGGAATGTACTAAACTGATTCACCCCCCCTCTCAGTTTAGCTAAGGGTTCATCGCCATGGTTATTTTGAAATTCATCTGCTCTTCTTGGTATTAGGAATTTGGCTTCTGTGATCCATAAATTGTGTATAAAATCTTTTGGTGAAAATCACATCAAAGTAAATTTTTTAGCAGTCGGAAAAACAGTCCTGTACTCCCGTCATGTGAGCAGAGGCTCCCCTGTCAATATACCAGACATCAGAAGACGCAATGCTTGATACACAAGCAAAATCATCCTTTAGCATGGATGCCAATATAGAGACATCGTGATCCATCTGTTTTGTCGTGCTTCTTCCCCATCTTGGAGAACTGTGTGAACCCTTTTGCGATGTTGCTGCAACAGTGATTTCTGTTCACTAATAGATGCCCCCTCTCTGTTATTCATCTCTGACTCTGATACCATGTGAAAATTACAAACAGTTGCAGTGATAGATTTATTTCTCCTACTTATTATTTCAATAATTTATTATTCAGAAATCTTCTGACAAATATCAAAATAAATACTACTGCAACATTCACAAATATATATGTAGAGAAATAAACAATAGAGAGCATAAGCACAAGAATCAATCACATGTACACAGTTATTTTTGGATAATTGTCCCCGTGAAAACCCAATGTGGGAAAACCGACACATTATTGAAATAAAGCGAATTGGGCAAATCAATTTGCTGAGAGAGAGAGGAACTTGTTGGTGGAAGACTGAGGAATTTACCAAGAAAAATTATCAGCAACCAATTCGATTGAAATAGGGCCGCATGAGCTAGGTGACGTAGGTCGCACGAGTAGTGATGCAGGCCGCGTGAGTTGAGTGATGTAGGCCACATGAGCTGAGTGACGTATGCCACACAATGCCTGTGTCACGCTAGTCTCAATTTCTACTGGGTTTTGTGAGGTCGTACTTTCGAGATGTTGTCATTGATGTCAAAGCAAAGGCCAACCAAGTTAGACCTTCAGTCTTCGCTTTTACCTTCAGACCTGCACTGTTATAAACTTACTTGTCCGAAAATATCGTCTTAAATGAACCGCAGACCCGCTTATATATAGAAGTATACTTTCTGATTTTAGGCCGACTCATCAATCTGACTTTGGGTCGACTTGTCCACAGTTTTAAGGCCGACATGAAAAGCATTTCATGAGTTATTTATTCACGTATATTCTAGCATTGTTAGAGAGTTGTCTTCACTGTATTTGGAGCTTAACTTCCAACGCTTTTTGAGCTTGTCTTCTAGCTTGTTTGAGGGCTGTTTGTGAGCTTCTTTACAAGGTCTTTGGAGCATAGATATCTAAACTAATCCTTCATGTATATGACACTTTAATTATTGAAGAACACAAGAACCTAGAAGACATTAAGAATAAGTCTATTTATATAATAAAAATCTTGCTCATGAAACCCATGAAGCAAGTACACCAAAATACATTTTATTATCTTTGTCTTCTTCTTTACATAAACACATAATTACATAGTCAACATGAAGACCGTCCTAGTTACACTTTTCCACACTACCTCTTAACTAGGGAGGTATTCATACAAGTACATGGTTACTTTCAAACTGAAGAATCTCATAAGAAGAATTGGATTGGTAATCGCATCTGTATAGCATCATATCAACCAACATTGTCCTAGAGCAAGGCCTTGACTAACAGCCCCATCTCTTCAACGAGACAATGGGCTTCAATGCTGGCGAGACACATGACTTATAGACAACTTCGTCATTGTCTCTCCAAGGTACATACTCCACCCAAGTGTTCCCAAAGTATGACCTTCTTGGACTATTCTTCTCTTGGGTGGCTAACCCTCAAAGAATATCGGTCCCCGACTACCCTTATCTTGAATGCCCTATCACATTCTCAAAGAGTATCGAATGCCAGATGATTACCCAATCCTCCATTCTGTCTTCTCAAGACTAGAATGATGTGTCTATATCTCCCTCTCAACCAAGGAGGACATTATTCCACAAGGGAATGTACTCATTCTTATACAAAGAATGTACCTAAGCTCATCCTTAGGAATTACCAAGTTTCTTCCAAGTAAGAAACTTACCATCAGACTCCCTCTAAATCAGGGACCTCTAGCAGCGATGGTGGGACACCTCGCTGCTCATGAAGAATTCCTGTCCTCGATGTCATGGATTTCGATATTGAGGAATCTCCAACTTTTAGCTTCATAGGGCACAAATCATTTATCACTTTCATCCTGAGTCATGTCAGCTATTCGAAAGTGATTCACCAAACTTGCTTATCTGGTCCATTGTTATGCCATGCTGTTTTCCTTCGAATCATCTCCAAGGATAATACATCCTTTCTCATGATTGGCAACCCTGCACAAACTCATCCAGATAAACATATACATATGAACCTTTAGAACAAAAGTTACCTTAGTGATGATCTTTCACCATGACATCTTTTTGTAGGTATCGACATCCTTCATACAGATTAACACATCTCCTAATGATATGTTTTGTCAAGAGTCTTCTTATTTACTAGACTTCTGTCAGAGTCTACATATCCTCCCAGGAGATCTCCTAGTCACATCTTCTTGGCTTTCGGATGATAGCAGCCTTTTTACGTGGTTGCATGTCATGATCTCTTCCTCTCTGCACATTCTTTATTCCCAGGAACTTATAACCTTTCTGGTTTCTTGTTCATATACAACCACCTCATATTCCATGAAGACATATTATGTTGATTTCATTTGTCCGTTCACTAAGAGATACTCCTCCATAGATCATACTTTTAAATACAGAAGTTCATTACCTGCAACCATATAACATGACATCACAACATCCAATGTCAGCGTATAAATATATACATACCTCATACCTTCTTCCCTTGAGTTATCCTGTAGCAATTTTTAAGAATGAATAGCTTCATTCCCTTGGCTTGTTTCATCAATATGTCATCACATCCCAAAAGTATGTTTCTATGATGACCCTTGCTTTTGATGACTACTTTCTATTAGTAAAGTTTGTCAAAGAGGTTTTCCCGGAGCTGATTCACCAGGAGCTCTTGCCATGCTTTGATCAGGATGCTACATTGCTTCCTATCATATAACCAACAGAAATCAATTCCTTATTCATAAGTTTGCGTGATTTTCCTTGAACTTCTTTCTTCAGCTTCCTCCATCCTTTTCGGTGATATGAGCTTCCTTTCTTTCTCCTATCGAGATTGTCCCTTTAGGAACATCTTTCTTGTAATGTCCATAAGTCTTCCATATTTCCTAAACTTCCCTTTTCCTTCTGCAAATGTTTGAGTCTTTTATCCTTCAACATTTTTGCCCTTGATTTGTCTTTTTCCCTCTAGCATAGAGACCACAAGTTGAATGAGGTAATTTTTCTTGTCTATTTGTTACGTTGTCCATCTTATCATCTTTTCCAGATCTCACAGTTGAGATCTTATGAAGATATCCCTTCATTCTTTGATACCTCAATTTTGTGTAAATCAGGTCTAAGTGACATAACCTTATTCATTGCATAGAATAGTTCTTTCAGCTTATCATATATTCTCTTTATGTCTCCAATGTTTCATAGACTTTTCATGACTTTACTTTCTTTGAGGACTATGACTATCCTCCTCATGCAAGGATTCTTGGTAACCCAACCAGCTTATAGATCTCACTGCAAAAACAAAGTCATTTAACCAAATTTGATTATAGAATGAAAGATACTTGATAAGTGTAGATAAAGTCTTCAGCTTGATTTCTTCGATGGTGGTTGAGAAAAGATGTGTTAGTGCTTTCTCTTTGGATGATCTTCTTCAAGGTAAGGATTAGATCCTTGTTGTAATGATGATAATGCCTTTTTTTGGTTGTCTATGTCTTGTGCTATTTCTGTCATGAAACTGAGGTCTCATTTTGGTACTGAAATCATTCTTTTAAGATAGCACTATATTATTGTGATTGCACTGTGAGTTCTCCAAGATTGCGGTGTTTGCATAAGCATCATCTTAACTGTAGCACCACTGAATCATGTACCAACATATAGTATCAAAGTGGGTGATTATAGTAGTGTTGATGTAGATAATACCAGACCTGAAGTATCACTCTGAACTGCACCAGGTATGCCGAGAAGTATAGTAGTTAGACTACTGAACTGAGGTTGTCAAAATACTTTTGAAATTAGCACGAGATGATCCGAACTGTTGACTGTGACATTCAGACTGTGATTGCTTCTCGAAATTTCAGAGAATCCTCCTTGGCTTGCTTAGATGTTTTTGAAATCTGATCCGTAAGTGTCTCTTAGATGCCCTTCCTTAACTGTTACGTTATCTCTGATACCATGTTGAGAATTTGGAGGGCTTAAGGTTAATACAAATTCTCTTCTTGATAATTACGTGTGAGCTTGGTTGTGTTGCTTATGTATTCTCTTAGTTAATTTTTCATCAAGTCAATTATTAAAATGCACAGGACACAAATGTTTAAGCAGAAGTAACACTTTTATTGTAGGAAGGTCCTTACATTACACTTCAGATCTGCACTTCAGCACTTCACATTAACCTTTAGTACCTTGCCTTCAGCATTTAGCATTTACTTTCAGCACTTCGAAATTACCTTCAGCACTTCGGGGTTACCTACAGCACTTCAGATTTAAACTTTGGATTTACCTTCAGACTTTCAGACCTTCGCATTAACCTTCAGACCTTAGACCTTCAGTCTTCGCTTTTACCTTCAGACCTTAGACCTTCAGTCTTCGCTTTTACCTTCAGACCTGCACTGTTATGAACTTGTCTGAAAATCTCTTGTCTTAAATGAACCGCAGGCCAGCTTATATATAGAAGTATACTTTCTGATTTTAGGCCGACTCATCAATCTGACTTTGGGCTGACTTGTCCACAGTTTTAAGGCCGACATGAAAAGCATTTCATGAGGTATTTATTCACGTATATTCTAGCATTGTTAGAGAGTTGTCTTCACTGTATTTGGAGCTTAACTTCCAACGCTTTTTGAGCTTGTCTTCCAGCGTGTTTGAGGGCTGTTTGCGAGCTTCTTTACAAGGTCTTTGGAGCATAGATATCTAAACTAATCCTTCATGTATATGACACTTTAATTATGGAAGAAGACAAGAACCTAGAAGACATCAAGAAGAAGTCTATCTACATAATAAAAATCTTGCTCAAGAAACCCATGAAGCAAGTACACCAAAATACATTTTATTATCTTTGTCTTCTTCTTTACATAAACACATAATTACATAGTCAACATGAAGACCGACCTAGTTACACTCTTCAACAGGGGAGGCACATTATTGAAATAAAGCAAATTGGGCAAATCAATTTGCTGAGAGAGAGAGGAACTTGTTGGTGGAAGACTGAGGAATTTACCGAGAAAAATTATCAGCAACCAATTCGATTGAAATAGGGCTGCATGAGCTGGGTGATGTAGGTCGCACGAGTAGTGATGCAGGCCGCGGGAGTTGAGTGATGTAGGCCATATGAGCTGAGTGACGCATGCCACCCAATCCTGTCTTACCCTAGTCTCGATTTCTACTGGGTTTTGTGAGGCTGTACTGTCGAGATGTTGTCATTGATGTCAAAGCAAAGGCCAGCCAAGTTTAAAGCTAAACAAGTGATTCCAACTTCACTGGCCCTGATTGGTTAAAGCTGGAAATTGAGGGTTTTGTCCATTGGATGTTTTGGTCTTATGAATGATGAGTTATAACAAATATCCTTGATTACTGGTAACAAGTTTCCTTTTCAAAGATCTTATTTTAGCTTGATTACCAATAACAACTTGAAAGAATTGGATACTGTCCGCTGCTCATGGTTTGATAAAATTTGAGCAAGAAATTGCATGCCCCTAAAGCAGGAATTAATTTTTTTCAAGACAAAAATTACTTGTCTTGTCCTCTGTCTAAGTCGGCTCTGCCTAGGACAAGTCACCCCCCTCCTATGGACATGACGGCTCACTGTGAGATTGAACCAGTATAAATAAGCAACTCGTCTCCCCAATTTGTGATCCAATTCGGTGAAGAAAGAGAACTCAGCCAAGAAAGAAAGAGGCACTTTGGACCTGTGGAGAAGAGGAAAAGGTTCATATCTCATGAACCTAACAACTGTTTGAGGATAGATTCCTTGATTATTATCTCTGTTATGGTTTAAGGGCTATTGAAGGATTAACTGACCAGTCTTTGAAGCATTTTGGAAACCATTCATTGTTGATAACTCGGCCATGTTGTGGCACAAATTTCAGTCCTTTAGAAGCATTTTTTTTTGGACATACCTTGACCTCTGTTGGGGAACAAGTTTGGCCTATCTTATCTTAGAACTTGGCCCTGCAGTGACCTGTAGCTGATTTGGACTATCTTCACAGATCTGGGCCCTTGTACATGAACAAATTTCAGCCTGTGGAATCCTTGGAACAGAACTCGGCCTACTTGAAGACAAATCTCGGGCTTGTTCATTGAACAAAACTCAGACTTGGATTAGGCATAACTTCTGATCTTGATCTGTCTTAAAGTAACTTTTGAAGAGGCTTTTAAAGTGAAACTGAACCAGTTTTAAGGACAAATTTGTTAGTTACTTGCATGTAGTTGAATAAGTTATTCAGTGTCTCAGAATTTGGAGCAGCCTAAAGAATGGACCTGCTGTAAAGACTTGTAGCCTGGAACATCTATGTGAAGATCTGCGGAGAGTGTTATCCAAGAAAGATTATATTGAGACCAGACATTGAAGCAACTTTAAAGCAGTTTTTGAAGACCTTTTTGAAGGAGCTTTTGAAGCAGATTTTGGTCCAAGACTTGAAGGAGTCTATGAAAAATGAAGACGAGCCTTGAAGCAGACCTTTAAGTAATCCTTAAAGTAACCTTTGAAGTATTTATGAAGTAGTCTTTTGAGTGACCCCAGATCAATCTATTGAGCAGCAGTTAGAGATCATGCAGCTGCTTTTTACAGACATTTGTTGAAGCAGATTTTGGAGAGCATTTTGAAGAAGGATTGAAGCCACTTAGATGATATCTTGAAGCAATATTTTGATAAAGTTTTGGAAAATATTTGTTCAAGGTTGGAGCCTGGTGAGAGACCAGGTTGGAGCCCGGATTCATATTTGAGGATTGGAGTCCTCATTCAGGTTTGGAACCTTGTAACGGACCAGGTTGGAGCCTGGATTTATATTTGAGGATTGGAGTCCTCATTCATGGTTGGAGCTTTGAAGAAGTTAGAGGTTTTGTTTGTACAAGTTGGAGTTTGTCTTTGTAAATGAGGATTGGAGTCCTCACTATTTTTAATAATAAAGTTATTTTTGTTCTACTTCTTGTGTTCTGGCTTATCTTGTAAAAAAATTCTTTACTGGCATAATATAACAGTTGAAAGAAACACTGATTCACTCCCCCCTCTCAGTATTTCCAACACGTACAACTAGGTATTTGCTAGGGGAATTTCTCTTGTGGAGCCTAGTAATTTTTGTAAGAAAATTCCATATCGTATTGGATCAATAAGAACAAACTCATTGCTGGTTTTCCCCTTTGTGGATTTCCAGGGTAAAATTGTGTCAATTGTGTGATTGTTGATCCTATTCTTTTTTGTTAGGATATTCCGACACACAGGAAATAGTTAAGTATAACTTGGTTTAGCGTAAAGTTAGGTAAAGTGTGTTTCTTTAGTATGTACTTTTGTAACTTATAATCCGACAGTTACGATATGTAGTGATCCGACGGTTCAATCTCTCCTCTGTACTACCGACACTTGATCCGCGACGTAACACTCGATTGGTCCATGATCTCTTTTTAAAGAGCATGGAGGGTCATTTGTCTTGCGACTGTGTATGAGAGAAGCTTATTTAAATTTTTATTTTTTTTTATTTTAATAAATTTCCTGAAGTGGTTGCATTGGCTCAGACCGTGGACTGGTTCCCTCTTCGAGGGTTTTAACCACGTCAAATACTGGTGTACTGATCTGTGATCTGTTTGTGAGCGGTGACCTTTGATGTTTAATCTAAGGAACTTACCCTTTAAATTCCTACTTGGTATTGGAGCTGTTTGAGGGCCGCATCCGTTGTTGATCCAAATCCGAAGCCGATTTTGACTGCATGCGACTGCCGTTTTCCAGATCTACTGTTTCTGACCACTTTCGGGTCGAGAGAATTGCTCTATTGTGTTTGGAGCCTCTGTTCCACTGAGGAACCCATTTCGTTTCATACGAAAAGGTTTCCGATTTCCCTAGCTATGTCATTTTAGATCTGGAGGTATAAAGTATTTTTTTTGCAGATATATTTATTTATCCCTCTGTTTATTTCGGTTTATAGTGATTTTTTCTATTACCGGATCCACACCCTCTTCTCTGCGTATGCTCTTTGTTCTGTGCAATCTGGCAAACCAGAAACAGAAAGACATGATTTTTCTCCTACGTATGCTCTTTTCCCGTGACTTTGTGCGATCTTGGGAAATCAAAAATAGTGAGAAAAATATTTAGTTTCCGGTCGAACTAACCCGAAATATAACATCAAGTCAGAAGGCTTGTATTTTTTGTTTGTTTGCGTGGTTGTTTTTTTTTTTGCAAGAAAAAGAGCATGCACCCCAAAGAGCAAAAAAAAAAAAAAAATCCCCTCCCTTTCTCCTTTCCAACAATTACTAAATCTTGTATAAAATCTTTCGGTGAAAATCACATCAAAGTAAATTTGGTCTAAGGTTACTTTATGAGATTAAAAGTCTTGGGTTCATCTCTTTGTCAAGTTACTTTTTTCTAAAAAGCTTTTTGTCAAGTTACTTTTTTTAAAGAAAAAAAAGCTTTTTGTCCAGTTATTTAAAAAAAAAAACGCATGTAACTTATGTTTTAAAGTTGCTTTATGTAATAGTGTTTTTCCCCCATTATAAAAAATGAGTCACTTACAGTCTAATGTCACTTTATCTTTTACTTAAGTTACAATCTACTTGGTCATTAGTGCATAAAGTAACATTGTAAAAGTGACTTACTTATTTATGAAAGTGGGTCACATAAAGTAGTATTTAAAAAAAAAAGTGAGCTTATTATATTAAGTTTGGAAAGGGGGAAATTTAAAAAAAAAGTGTACAAGTTCATCATCAACTTTCAACCTATCACGTGACTACTTGGTATCTACTTCAACATTTCTTCAAAAAGGCATAACTTCTTCATCCAGAGCCGTTTTCAGAGCCCTTTTTTTTGAACCGGTCTAATTTTTCTAGATATTTCCATTGGAGCAGTTAGTCTCAACCTTTACAGCTTCAGTTTTTAAAAATGGAAAGTGCATGCCCAGTACCCACTATCCACTACCACTTCGATTTTCCCTTCTTCTCCTATGTTGGGACCTTCCTTAGCCAAGTTAATCAAGTGGGGCTATCCTAACCCACTTCTCTTAAGTTAAGCACCCAAAATATCAAAATTGACATAACTTAGACAAAATTGCAAAACTGGTGTAGCTGCTGTGTGAAATTAATTAGAGGGGACATCACCCAAGTTAGGGTTTCTTTGTTTATGTGTAGGATACATTACCAATTGACACAAGCATTCTTAGAACAATGAAGAATGCAATCCGTCAGAGAGCCATTCAAAATTCAACATCTGATGAAACGAGTACATATGTGCAACTTCACTGTTATTGAGGCTAAACTTACTGAGGTTATAATATTCTGAGTCTTTAGTCTTTATGAGACCTCAGAGCTGGATCCACTACCATCATCCCTGCTTAAGCAGTCAGACTTCCATCATCAGCTTGGCCTCAAATATCAGGAGGGCCTCATTTTTTTCCACTACAAGGTCTGTAACAGATTCAGATTTAGTCCACAAGAAGATAGAGTGAGGCTTGTATGAAGTTTCTGTGGTTGGAAATGAGAAAGATGTTTAAGGAAATGGAATAAACATCCTCTGTATTATGAATGAAACAAGTTCAGCATGAAATCAAATTCTGCCATCACTAGGAGAGAGACAACACAAGAACAGAATAATAAGGAATTGGAATGACTTCAGCCCTATATATAGCTTCCGAGAAGATATGGACCAACCTCTATGATTCCACCTGGATTCACTAGTTCTTAGTAGTGCCATGGATGGCATCATCTGCAAGCTAACTGTGTAAGATAGCCATCTTGTATGCTAACTTTATCTTTTCTCCTGATTTATGTGGTTCTAGCAGTTTCCAGAATGAGTTCAAAGGTGATTTGTCTTAGGATTTTTTTTGTCTGTACTTGGTTTGCACTTACTTTAGGCTTAAAGGATCCTTGCTGGCTTTGATAGAGCATTCTTTCCTTGGAAACATAGTGTAATTATTACATAGGTTCTCGGTCCAGTTGACATGCATTATTGTAATTTGTCCCTTCTGTTGTATTCTGCGTGTAGTGGTGAAATATTGTATTTTTCTGCAACTGAACTGGAGTAATTAATTCAAATCCTACTTTGTTGCTTCTTATATGTTTCTTATACCTTATTGGGGGGAAAATAGCTCAGTCGTGCTTTCTAATTTCATTTTTCTACCCAACAAATTAATAGCAGTTTATTTAGCACCACTTTTTTTTCAGTTGTTGAATATCTGAAGTATTATTCTTTCTGCCAATTTTGATGTCATTATATCGAATAACTGTTTTTGACCTTTCATATAATTTTCATTATGGGCCATGGCCTTTTCAGAAACTTAAGACAATGTTCTCACGTGACGTTTTGGTTTATTGTTTTGCAGGCTAACACCATTTTACAGGTAAGCTATTTGGTACTTGTGCGAATCTCACTCTCTGTTTGGCCTAAATCCATATCAGACAAAGTTTACTTTAAATACTTATTTTCTTTATAGAGCTATCTCTTTAAATGACTAATTTGTAACATGTTTTTCCTTTGTTTTTTCTTTCTGATGTGAGAACGGAAAAAAGTCTAGTCTCTGCTATTTTTTTTTTTTAATATCTACCATGCTCATTTATTGAAAAATATTGGAAGCAACCTGCATATTGAGTTTTTAAAATGCTGTAAGTGATTTTTTCTGTACAAACAGCCTTAATCTACCTCCATTTTGTCAGGAAATTATGCTTTTATTACATTTTATCTACCATTTTTTCCAGCTTTGGGGTGGAGATGCCTGCGTCATTCTTATTTAGTTGTTTGCATTTTCTGTAATTTTTAGTCCCATTAATTTGTTTCGGTCATTAGTGGACATTTATATACTTTTTTCTTTCTTTCTTAGATATAAAATTGAAAAATTCATTATTCAAATTTGAAATCACAAACTTAAAATATAATGCCTGGATTCAGTAAAGGTTTGGTCAACTTTCTAGACTGAATGAGCTTGGGCCATAGAACAGCTCAACTCATTGTACATAGAGACTAGTGTGGAAAAAGCTGGCAAAAAGTCCCGAATTTTTCATTGAGCTGATTATATCGGCCGACTTTTTGCCGTCGCAATTTTATCGTAAAAGTCCCGACTTTATCCCGATTCGATTGAAAAAGTCGGCTCTCTCAAAATGCGCGGTTAAGAGGCCGAAACTTGATTTTTCTCGTTCATTTTTCAATCCGTTTGCTGCGTTTGAGGGTTGTGGAGAGAGAGGAGGTGATTGAGGCTTGAGCTTTGCCATTGTCCAAGATTTGTGGTGTGGATTTGGAGATTTGTCCACCGCTGCATGGAGGGTTGAGATTGAGAGGTCAGCCATGGACTCGATCCCTGATTGGTTAGATGTGGATCTAGAGGCACTAGTGCCAGGGAGGTAGCAGTTGCAGGGGAGGAGGAGCCAGAGGTAGATGAGGAGGAGCAGAGTCAGGAGGCAGAGCAGGAGGAGGATGTGGAGGAGGAGGTGACACCATCTAGGATGGGCAGCAGCAGCGGCAGAGGACAGAGGCGACCTCTTTTATTTGCTTGTAGAGGACGATTGAGTCCATTTGTATCCCCTGGGGTAGGGCCTTCTTACTCTAGAGGAAAAGGCAAAGCCATTCCCTATTCTTGTAAAAGGGGCAGGGATCTCAGTGACTGATTACTTTATGACATGGAGATGACTCATGATATACATTATTATATTTTTTGTTGATATTTTGACTCTTGAGAGTTGAGACCGAGACACGGCTCAAGATTCAGGACTTGATTCACTATTTTGATATGTGATGTAGCACTAGACTTCATATACATATTATATATTAGCTTTCCTTACATGTTCATGTGGAAATGCATTTATTTGATGTTGTGGATACTTTAGATGCTAAAAATATAAAAAATAAATTGAATAATTTTGTACTTTAAAAATTTTGCCGACTTTTTCAAAAACTCCCGACTTTATCGAGTTTTTTTAACTTTTTGACCCTTGCCGATTTAATCCCGGCTTTGACTTTTTCCACATTGATAGAGACAGTTCTCAGAGTCTTCCATTTGTTGATTTTTGTGGCTATGGTCGGTCTTCATAATTGTGAAATGATAAATAAAATTGTGAATTCCTAGTCGGCTCCAAAAAGAATAAAATTTGAATTTTCAAATTGTGAATTTTTCCTCTCAAATGTAAAGGTCGGCTCATCCCAAAAGACACATCTATTTGGCTTCATATATCCATTGTAAATAAGTCATTCGTCCTCTTCTTTTGAGCAAGATTTTTGGATCACATAAGATGAATTGGTTAAGAATCATTGGAAGTAATTATCAGTTTAAAAAATCTCTAAAAATCAACATCATTTGAGGACAAATAGCGTAATGTAAGCAGCCATCTGCATCATTATCCCTACTAACTGTTTTTAACACGAAAACAAGAAAATATGAAAATGGAATGAAATATTTTTGTTATATGTAGCATTATAATAATTCATCTTACATGATGACAGGGCATGGAGGACACAGAAATACGAGTGTTTGACACAAGACACAGTGACCCCAAAACAGGGCATGGAGGACATGTTTCATATATATATATATATATATAGATATCAAATTAATGAATTACACATACTAAATGAAATAGACATAAAGATTCAAATTTTTTAGAATCTAAAAGCTAAAACATTTACGTGATGATGATACAAATTCCATCACACAACTAGTACTACATTGATGATGACCAAATGACAATCATACAAGAAATGAGAGAGGGTGCAAGGTTTGTCAATGACTTGCACTAGAGGTGTGCAATCCATTGACAGACCTCTAGTGCAAGCCATTGACAAACTTTGCACTCTGTTTCCTCACCCACAAACTCTAGAGAAGCTATTTCAGTCGAAATGTGGTTCCATGTTAAATCACTTTCATTAACCAGTTCCGATTGGATAACATCATAGAAAAGACTATGTCGAACAAATATATATTGTATAGTAAAAACTTAAAATTTACTATATTGAATACATTTCTATATAGATATTTGGAAGTTATTGTGACTATATTCAACAGACCAAGTCCACATCACTGAGCAACACATCATACATGTATACAATTTTATTTGAGTGTTTTGATCATTTCGATACATCTATCAACTGGACTATAAGGAAAGACCTTAAGGCTTAAAGTAGACTCAGGTCAGGCAAACTTGAGTAAGTTAGAACCCAAAGGCATATTCAGGTCAGACACAGACTTTGGTAAGGTGGATTCAGATGAGACAGGTCAGGCAGATTCAGGCAAGGACCCTAGGCAACCATCATTCATCTGCAGCCAAGGTATCTCAGTTTTTGCAGAAGTTATTGCTTTTGGGTATCAATACTTTACAGTGATCATCCTCTAGATTTCAATTTTGTGGGTGTCATCGCTCTGCAAGGAATTGTATAACATAATGAAATAGTATGGGACAAGAGAGGAGAGTCAAGATTTGTTTACAGGGTTGATTGTGAAGCTGATAAATCTAAGCAATGTGCAGAACTGTTCAAAATCATAGGAGGAGGGTCCACTCACTGAAAGATTAGAGTTTCTGAAGATAGACGACGTTCACTATAGAATTGTGAACCGTGAAGAAAACAAGTTACTTGAGAGTTATAAAACTGGACTAGGGAATTTAGTAATATACAGCTTTGTGTAATTCATGGAATTGAAATTTGAAATTAATGAAGGAACTAGATATTCCTTGCTGTAGCGGGAAGTTGGAACCACAAAATTAGAGGAAGCACTGGAGGGATGCATGCCTGAATTGCAGGAGACGCTGTCCTGTGAATAGGACACACACCAAATGCATGTTTGGCACATGTCTTCACGAATCCATGTCTGACACACCGGATTCATGCCATGTATGATGTAACCCTCTTGAACATGTCAAGTAAGTTAGGTAGCATATATAATCACGCATATCATCCTTTCCACTCTATGGATTTGGACTCTTTGTTTTTGTTTGACATATAATATTTTGTCAATGTTAAAATGGAACATTAGAAAGCAAGAGGCAAAATGAACTGATTGGTGGTGCAGTTTTACAACATTCTGCTGTTGTTTAGTCAATAGTCGATTTAATTTCATTTTACGAACACGAAATAATGAAAATTCTATGAATGCCATTTTGGCATTTGGATAGTTGATGTTGTAATTTTTCCAGAATACTCCTTCTGTCATTTGGTTAACAACTAGTGTTATGGATATTTACTTCATTGCTTATTGTTTAATGCCCAAGTTGTGGCTGGTAATAGAATCCTAATTTGATAATTTGGTGTGTGAATGATATGATATTACAAATGAGGGACCCATTATAAATACTAGGTGGGAATGCCCTCTCATATGAAGTCGTGTCCTTTTATGTCTTCCTTAACTATGAATTAATTGTTGTTATTCATTATTTATGTTATTTTATATATATTCGTGTTCATAATATTCAAAGGGAATCCTCCCATAACCATTAAGGAGGTAGTTGGGTTTAAAGAGTGCGGATTTAGGCCAAGGTGACAGTGGGCCTTGTTGGCGCCTTAATCCACACTTGGGATTATCGTGGAGGAAATCTTTAACTCCACTTAGTGTGGCCTTGGGGGCAAGTCTTGAGTTGAGGTTGTCACTCAATTCTCAACTCCTTCGTCTAGGCTTATTCCTAGCGAAGCCAAGGGGGTGGACCCTAAAAGATATCCAAGGCTCTACTAATTAAGCTAAGTTCTAGGAGTTAGTAAAGATTATCAAGATACACTTCACTATATAACATCAATGCACATTCATGAGCATATACATCAACAAGACTGAATGTGGAAAGATAGTTAAAGTAAAACCAATGCCAAGATATAAGAAATTGCTAAACAAATACTCCAAGTAAAGATAATGATTCTGAAAAGGAAAGCTTGGAAAGAAGATTGAAGTAAAAATGTCACAAAAGATAAGTGCTTCCAAAGTGAAATGGAAAATGATGCTTAGCAAGTTCCTATCCACTGCTACTGTTACTGCCTATTAGTGCCATTAGAGGGTCGAGCTGCGACCTGTACAATTTGGTGCTTCGAACTCCAATCTGTCTTACCCTCTTCCAACTTGAGTGTTTGACAAACGCTTTCTTCTCTACGAAGTGGATATCATACCCCTTATCTTGCAACTGGGATACTAAAATCAGGTTCATACCCAATCCTGGCACATGCAATACATCTGTACCATTGGTGCTTGCTCCTAACTCCCTCTGAAAGTCCATGGTACCTCTCCCTACTAGAGTACACTTTGTTCTGTTTCCCATCATAATCCGGAAGTCCATCTGTTCCTCCTTGTAGCTAGAGAAATATTCTCTAACCCTTGTCATATGAGTTGATGCTCCACTATCTATATACCAGACAACTTGTGAAGTTGATCTTGACAAGCAGGCAAATTCGTCCTCCAACTTAGAAGACAAATCTAAAGCTGATCCTGACAAGCAAGCAAATTCGTCCTCCAACCTGGAAGACAAATTTGAAGCTGATCCTAAAAAGCAAGCAAATTCGTCCTCCAACTTGGAAGACAAATCTGAAGCTTTCTGAATGTCAATTCTATCCATGGTCATAGGAAAAGAAAATGTGTGCTCTTCCTCTTTTACCTGACGCCGATTCTGCTGCTGCAAAATCTTTTGTGTCCAACCAGAAGTTTGCTCAATGAAAAATTTGAGCTACTGCTGCTCCCTCTAACTGTTGGAATCACTGAAGCTGGCAAGTCGAATTTTTTCTGCCAACTTGAACTGAAAAATCGAACTCCTGCCCAACAATTTGATCTGCCTGTATGAGCACTGTGCAACCTCTGAGAATTTTGGCTTGCTGCTCCCTCTGAACAACGAAATTCTCTCCTTTGCTTCTGAGCTTCTTGGTTGATCACTTATGCTCTGATACCATGTGAAAATTTTATCTATTGCAGTAACTGGAAAGTATTCTCCTAACTGTAAATTTAATTATGTAGTTTATTTGCTACAAAAAACATTGAATAAAATCACAACTGCAATTTTCAGCATAAAATACTGCGAAAAATAAAACACACAAGAATTGTGACATCGTTATTTTTGGACAGTTGTCCCCAAAAAAACCTAATGTGGGAAAATCGATGCAGCAATTGAGGGTTTTATTATTTATGCAACAGCATAAATTCTGAGTACAATAAAATGACGCCAAACTAACATTTCTATCTGAGAATAATACTAACAAAAATATCTGAGGGATTTTACCCTCAAGCAATCCTGCAACAAACTGAGCCTCAAAACTGGCTCTGGAATCCTCTACGTCAGCGTTCTGCGCAAGCCCTATACGTATTGCCCAGAAACTGCCTCTGATGGACGTCTAGCTTGTCGCTGCCACTAGAAACTTACAACCTCCTAGAAACTTTCTCGACCTCTGGAAGCTGAATCAAACCTCCTCCTAACTGAATCGAACTGCCTACCTTGAGGCACTGCACAGTCCCAACGCTGCCTCCTGAGGAATGTTTTTGGCCTTCTCTTCTAACTATTTCGGAACTAGAGACTCCTTCGGAAATCTGCTACTCTGCTACTCTGCCCCTCTACCACCTCCAACTCAACCTCTAACTCAATTTCTCCTGCTGTATCACCCGCACTAGAAAATCGAATTGTCGAGATCACTAAGTATCTGCACTGGTGTATTCTCCATCTATGCATCAAATTCTTCTTATAATCCTCTATTGGAGCACCAACGACCAATATTAGAACTTAATCAAGGGCCCAAATTAATTCATCCGTGTGAGTTTCTAGAGAGTTCTCACCTTGACTTAATTAATTCTGATTAATTAACCATATTCCCTAAGTTTAGACTTAAGAAATATTTAAAGAAATGATTAATAATCTAATTAAGCCATCTCTAGGTGGAATTTCCAAAAACAATTTCTGGGTTTTGGAGATCTCATGTATTCTAGCCTCTCCACCAAATTTCGTGGCCAAAACATATCCGATGCTACAAAAACTTACAACACCTTGACTGCATATTTTTCCGGCTTGTGTTTTATAATGCAGCATTAATCAATCTCTGTGGCAGCGAGGAGTCCATTTGATTCTTTTTGTATGGGCTCCAAACATCAATCCAACACCTGATCGAAATTTATTTAAGTCTAACTTGTTGACCCCTTTGTGCCCTATCCTAAATAGCTTACGACCTTGGAAATGAATCAATGCATCTTGTAGAATATCCATCGTGAAGCCTAAAGTTCAGACCCTCTTTACAGTATCTTTGATCTCTGCATATTAAACAACAATGATGCAAAGCATGGTAATGATGTATATGGGAGTCACCTTTGATGTATGACCCTAACTTTTATAAAGACTCTGTTAGTATATGGTTGCAGATGGCCTTTATATTTGTTGAAAACCCTGACGAAATTCTCTGAATTGAAAGAATGTCACAACATTGAGACAATGGGTGGCCTTGTCATAGTGATACAAATAGTGTCTGTTTAAAGGTGACCTAAAGGCATGACTACGATCTGTGACATAACAATGTGACTCTTCCATCTACAAAAGTGTGTGATAGTGACTTTTACTTTGATCTTTGTATTCCTGGCTCAAGCATTTCAAGACCAAGTATATTGTGCATAGTCCTGAGGTAGAGGTTGGAGATCGATTTGGTATGTGGAAGTATGTATCGTGTAAATGATTATGGAGTGATTAAATCCTGGAATAGTAATTTGATGCCTGTGCATAAGGATGAGACCGTGGTGTGCAATATTGATATGGGTGTGATCTTGCTTGGCTATTACTGTGATTTGTCCTGAAGATATTGTCTCACTGATCTTAAGTTCTTGCATTAAAGAAATATACTTTCTCATACATATGCCAAAAATCTTATCAAAGTAAACCCTGTGACAATGATATGCCCTATGACAGTATAGCATTCTTATGTGACAACAATAACAATACTAACAATGTAAGCTTATACATGACCTAGTTGCATAGCAGTATATGACAAAACTATTAAGATTGTTGAAGGTACAAGTATTATTGAGTGAGGATAGGTCATGTATGTTGATTTATGGTAGCATCGGATGTGCTTTAAGTCTCAAATTTTGCAGGGACGCTTAGACACATGTATTCCAAAATACCCAAAAAGCGTTTTGGGAAATTCCTAGCAGATGGGGTTTTATTAAAATAATTAATTATTTTTAATGGGAGCCTAAGTCTAAACTTAGGGAATTAAAATAATTAAATTATATTAATAGAACTATGTGTGAATCTTCTAGAAAAAGACGAAGATCAAGTCAAGTTAATCTTAGCCCTTGATTATATTTTAATCTGGGCCGTTGATTTCTCAACGAGAAGGTTATAAGAGAAGGCTTGACGGGCATTTGGAAAACACATCGAGAGAGAGTCTAGAGATCGATTTCTCAAGAGAGAAACCCGAGGATTGATCGAGTTGATTCTTGCAGTGAGGGGCAGAGATAGTTCCGGTTGGAAATCTTTCCTGAGCTGGGAATACATCGCAGAGAAGGCAAAGAAGAGGACGTAGAAGAGGAAGCGTAGGGCTTATGCTGGGCAACGCAGAGCCACGCAGAGTCAATGCTGAGCCTTTGAAGTGATCCGTATTTTTGCTGAGCATCAGTTAGATCAAGTGCCAGAGTGCCGGGGTGTGAGACCAAAGGGGAAAAAGATCAACATCCAACCAACAGAAAATCCAGTCGTAGGGAGTGACATAGTCCCCAGCCAGAGTGACACAGATTTGCGTAGAGGTAGTGCAGAGGCAGTGTGGGTCTCATCAGTTTGAGGTTTGGTCAGTGCCGGATCTCCAGTGTTAGTGTGAGGTATTCCTCACTGATTATGTGTCAGTCAGATTCTCTGTGGATAACCAGATTTGGGCATCCAGTTGTATTAAGAAAAACTACTGCTTAATAATACAAACCATCAGCTGCTGCACTGATTTTCCCGTATTGGGTTTTCCAGTGACTTAGTCCAAAAATAACGGTGTCACGTGTGTTTAATTTTCTTGCTCAGATCTTGTTTTCGTATTTATTTTCCGTAGTTTATTTAGTGAAGGTTGCATTGTATTTGCTTCAGTATTTACTTGTAGAACATAGTAAATAACTTGTATAATTTATCAAGTAGAAGTAATATCAGTGCTGCAATAGGATTCTGGGACTAGGAATTTTCACAACATATACTTTGATGGACAATTCGTTGCTCAGGGTTTGGGTAATAATAAAGCAACAAACAGTTGGAATTGTGACAATAATGGACAACAATGAACGGTGCCTGTAGTGGAGATAGTGGTAGCAATAGTGATAGCAGCAGTTGTGAGCAGCAGTAGTGGTTGTACAGTGGTAGTAGTAGGAGTGGTAGCAACAGAGGCAACAATGGATAGGAGCAGTGGATATTGGTGTTGCAACAACAACAGTTGCAGTTGAAGTGGATAGTGTTAGCAACATCAACAAAAAGTTTTTGTGGAAGTGAGGCAACTATAGTTGGTTGGTTGATTGTAAGGGACGCTGAGGACTCCTGCAGACTTAGTCTGCAAACATCTTCAGATTTAGGGAGTTTCGTACTTCCTTCCGTCATCACTAGTAAATTTGTATGTAAACCATACATAATGTAAAACACTTGTTGGAGACAATTTTGTGTGCTGCTTATTTGATGTGATGGTGTTTATGTTTATCTTAATGCTTTGAATAACTAAAAGAATTTAACCAATTGTGCAAAAAGAAGGAAATGCTGATTCACCCCTCTCTCAGTTTTTCGAACAACTCTTTCCTTTTAAGTTTTCTTTTAGCTCCCATGGCCAAATTTCGGGCTGCCAAATCCCAGAGAACCAATGGCTAGTTGAACCCAAAGAATGGAGGTGGAATATAGGGCTTGTAGTCTAAGATAGAAAGTAGTAAGTATGGAATCAGGGTAGATGGAACATGTTATCTCAATCAGGGCTTTCCGAGTAGTGCCCCTCCTATACCCATTGGGCCATTAGGGGAGGTCCCACTAGATTACGGTTGAAAATTAACCCCCCATTTAAGGTGAGGGAACAAGATCACGATCAAAACCCCTCCTTCTAGGTCACCCATTAATCCATATCAAAGGCCTAAATTACAAACAAGTATAAGCACCTGATTGCAAATGAATAAAATACCGTTTGATCAGAATCCCACCTTTGTTCAAGTTCTCTTGCGAGATGGGTGAGAGGCATATGATTGATGCAGGTGGCGGAGATGGATAGTGGCACGTCATCAGCTAGTTGTGGCTCCTATAGGGTTGCCCATTTTGGTGGGTAATAGGGCCAAGTGCAAGTCTAGGGTGGATTTGGTGGAATAAATACTTACCTTGTTGCAATGACTTATACGAAGGGTAGCTAATGTACCTTGCGAGACATCTACTTCGCTACTATTTCTCAAGTTGGATAGTTTTGCTGTGTATCTTGACTAAAAGCACCCATGAAAAATAGAAATGGTGATCATCTTGGGGATAAAACATAGTTCAATGTATAGGCTTGCAGTTTTATGCATAGATATTGTACTTGAACTTGGTGAGGTATGTGATTTTACTCTCGACATACTTATAAGTGATATACTTGACAATCAACAAAAATGTAATATTTTTCATTTTAATAATGGAAACATTGTCGATGAGTATGGTAAGTATTGACTTGGGATACTTCACATACTTGGTTGTGTTATCGATCTTTTTAGTATGCTCGCTAAGGTCTTGGCAGCCTTGCTAGATGGGCACACATTGGGCAAGGTCCCACTATCACCTCAGCCCAAGCCTCTGGTATTTAGGGCCAACACCTCCTAAATATCCTAGGGAAGAGTCGCTAAATATTTCCCAATAGCTCCAGTTGATGCCCAATGCCTTATATGGAGTCAATGGGGTGAAGGTTTTCTTGATCTGTTTGTTGACCTACATAAGATGGTACTAAAATAGAACAAATTTCTACAACAAATATTAGTAGCCAAAATATTCCTAAGATATATTGTGTGACCTATGGATTTTGCCATACTAGAATTACCCTAACCAAATATGTGATTATTTCTTTGTTTAGGTGTTTGGTTAAGAAGTTACGACTCAAAAAAACTTGTTGTCCGGTATGATAGATTGTAAAATCTGCATAAAATGCATGGATAATAGTCTGACATGAAGATTGCGGCCAACCCATAGTGTTCAAAACACTCCGAGGTGGTTAGTCTAAGGTGTGGTAAGGTTTGAGGGACAATATAAAGGCCTTTGGGACCTTCCTTTCTATGAATTATACTGAAAATACAATTTCTAGGAAGTTCGAAATTAATTTTCGGAATTCTGGGTTGAATTTTATTAATTTATAATGCCCAAATTTTTTGCAAATTTAATTAAAACAATAATAGCAATTGGAAAATTAAGGAAATTCAACACTAATACAAGAAATTCAATTGTAAAATTTATATAGAGCTAAAATGACAAGTTTTAGTGCATAATACTTGGCCATGATCCTGAAAAACTTGACTTTAGTAGTTGTAAAACGTAGATCCAACCAACAAAGAGCCCTCCAAACCTACATATCGGCAACCGCAATAGCTAGATTCAAGTGTAAAATGGGGAACATTTGAACTTATTGTTGATTTTTGGGTAGCATTGAATGTGCTCTAGCTCTGAAATTTTGTGGAGGGGCTAGAACACATGAGATCTCCAAGACCTAGAAATCGTTTGGATAAATTCCGCCCGGAGTACATGTTATTCAAATAATTAATTATTTTTAATGGAGCATAAATTAAAACTTAGGAAATTAAAATAATTAAAGTGAATTAATGTAAATGTGGGTGAGAAGATTCTAAGTGACAAGGATCAAGTTTGTTTTAATCTAAGTGATAGAATGAATCTTGAGATCAAATTTTTTTGACGGAGCAGTGCTCGAACGAAAATAAGATCTAAGTGATTCAGTGTAGTGAGGGTCAGAAGCAGTTATTGGTCGGAGGATCTTCTCCGGGACCAAGAGTACATAGCAGAGAGGCAATAGAGACAGTAGAGGAAACAACAAAACCACCAGGAGAGGTGACGCAGTCCCTAGAAGGGGTGGCATAGGCCCACGCAGGGCTCACATAGGGACTGCGCAGTGTTTCTAAGAGACAGTCCGAGTTTTGTTGGAGATCAGGGTTTTTGAGCCTTGAGGGATGGAACTTGATTTTTCTAGAGGCAGATCGATTCAGAGAGGAGGTGACGCAGTCCTCGGCCATCCCCACGCAGGCCTACGCATCTACTGTGCAGAGGCAACACAGAGGGAGCTGGGGTTTCGCCAGTTCAGATCCGGATCAACCGAGACTTGCAGTGTGAGGTAAAACTCACTATTTTATGTCTTCCGTGAATTCTCTGTACTGGATAGCCAACAAGGCATCCAAAGATTGTACTTAGAAAACTGCTGCTTAATAGTACAAACCCTCAGATCTTCTGCATTGGTTTTCCCGCATTGGGTTTTTCCAGGGACGTTTATTCCAAAAATAAGTGTGTCCTTTGTGTGATTGTCTCATTTTATTTTTCAGTACTTGATCTGTATATTGGTGTAGGCTGCAGTGTATTTGCATTAATATATACTAAAGAACTCTGTAAATAACTTGTTAATTGAAGAACACAAGTAGGAAATGCAAATCAGCGAACTGCAGTAGGATTTTTGTTTGTTAGATTCAGAATTTTCACATGGTATCAGAGCAATTACAGATCAAGGAGGACTGAAGCCATCAGTGAAAGGACAGAGGAAAATCTGTTGCAAGAAAGCAGTTGTCCCGAGAGACAACGCAATTCTGGGCCAGAGAGGCAGAGGAAGGGTGACACAGTCACCGAGGAAGGCGCACGCAGAGCCTACGTCAACCTGCTAGGGTGACGCTATAGCTGCAGAAGGCAGCGCTGTGGTTGTTGGGCTAGTGGAGAGGCTATTGACTCTCATTTTTCCGGTTGCCGTGGCTGGAGGTGCAGTACAAATTTTATCTGGAGTTGCTGGTGGGATGCTGTAAATTTTTGTAGATGTTCTATGCTTGATGCAACTTTACTTTTATAACAGCAATCACATAAACAGTTAAGTAAAAACGCTGATAGAACATACCAGTGGATCTATAGAAGACAAACCAGAAACAGGAGAATGTGTTGGTGCGTTACGGCGGTCAGCAAGATGCTTCAACCAGCAAAGTCTTCTTGGTCGGCCAACCCAAAATGTGTCACAATAGTCCTCAAATCAATTATCCAGTCAACTCAAAGTCAACCCCAGAAAAGTCAACGCAATCCAGAAAAAAGTCAACGCAGGGCAGCAACAATAAAGTCAATGCAGCTCCAACTTCGGTCAACCTTTTGACCTCGATTTTTGTGCCAATGAGTACGGCCTTCAAAAATCGAACTCTCCACAAAATTTCAGCTCAAACGGACCATGCATTGACCAAAGTCAACGCTGGTCAAACTTCCCCAGATACCCTAGCTGCAGAAAATTTGCTGCGGTAAATTTCGTCCTTTTGCTGCAGGAGATTTCATCCTTCTTCTCACGTGGGAGATGAAACTGCTTCTCAGATGCTCGTAGATAATCAGAGGAGAAGATGTGTGATGTTGAGTGAGTGAAATGCTCTCCAACGTTGACTGTATTTATATCCATCATTGAGGTGTGTGACACATCTGTTGGGGGTGTAAAACCTTAAGGCTGACCTGCACTTAAATTTATTATAAATAATAAATTCAAAATAAATGTTATGCTCATCAAATTAAAATCAATTTTATATCGATTTTACACCTCTCTGAAAGAGGAATCCAATACAAATATTGGAATCTTCATCTGAGCATCACAAGATGGAGTTTAGACCTAGTTGTCCAAATTTAACACTCCCTCTCAACTAGGGAGAACTTCATCCACCAGTGCAATCAAACATCGTGCGTCATCCCGCCGTAAGTTGCTTTGCTGGCCTCTTTATTTCAGAACAGAAGTGGGTCAGTCACAAAGACATCATCCCTCGGCTGACAAATTCAGCCCAGAGGTCCAAAACCTCTATCGGACTTACAAAGAGTCTCCAACCAACCCGAAGTTGGTTCATTTGACCCGAAGTCAGGCGGAGGTCCGAGACCTCACTAGATTTGATCCCAGATCAAGTGGTTGAACCGTGCCATCTTAGATAGAGAGTACGACAATCTCTATGCGTCCATCAGTCTTTGCTACTGGTCTCTAGCTTTTCCCACCTCATTGGCCAAATGAGAGGTACTTCCCATGAGCTCTGAACTCAATGGGTAGGATGCATACGGGGCACAGATAATGAGAGGTGAACCAACTCAATAATCACAACGGTGGGGTCCAAGCACACCAACAAGGTTTGGCAAGCCTAGCCTTGTGGTTGCTCATAGCTTCGAGAAGCTGTCCCCAAAGCCCCCTAGAGCTCCTCGAGCTCATCGTCCAACAGGACCCACATCATAGGGTCGTTCCACGATACCAAGTCTCTCACGGAAGGTTAGGAACTTGACCGTCCCCAGGGGTTTAGTGAGAATATCCGCGACCTGCTCATCAGTTCCTATATGAGCGAGCCTTACGGCGCCTCGCTGTACCATATCCCGGATGAAATGATACCTGATATCAATATGCTTGGATCGGTCGTGGAACACAGTATTCTCGGTCAAGCGAATCCCACTCTGGTTATCACAGAGTATCACGGTGGTATCTAGCACATGTCCAAACAGCTCACTAAAGAGCTTTTGCAACCAAACTGCTTCACAGCAGGCCATACTTGCTGCAATGTATTCGGCCTCTGCGATGCTCAAAGCCACAGACTTTTGCTTCCTGCTCATCCATGAAATCGAAGCAGAACCAAGATTGAAGCAACATCCCGATGTGCTCTTACGATCCACCACACTGTCAACCCAATCGGCATCAGTGTATCCAAGGAGTGTCACGCTCCCGACAGTGTATCTCAGCCCATGGTTTATCGTGCCCCAAAGGTATCTCAGAAGATTCCTGGCACCAACCCAGTGAAGGTGATGAGGTTCAACCATCTGTTGACTCAAAGTGTTCACTGCAAAACATATATCTGGACGGGTGTTCACTAAGAACATCAGGGCCCCTACGAGTTGATGATACTCAGTAGGATTTGCCAATACGGGCCCAGCAGCGCTGCCACTCAACTTCTTGAAGTTGAGTTCCATTGGTGTTGACACGGACTTGCAATCCACCATACCAAATCTTTCCAGAAGTTTCACAATATATTTTCCTTGAGAAAGGAGAATCTCTCCAGGTCTCTGCCAGACCTCCAGGCCTAGGAAGTAGTGCATCGATCCTAAGTCCTTCATCTCGAACTCAGCAGCGAGCTCCCTCTTGCATTGATGAATGAAGGTCCTTTGTCGGGGAGAAAATTCGTCCACATACAACACCGAATGAAAGGCTTCCCTGGACAACCTTGAAGTAAAGGTTCGGATTAACATTACTTCGAGTGAAGCCCAACTTCATCAAGTAGCTATCTATCCTCTCGTACCAAGCTGCGGG
Source organism: Pinus albicaulis (assembly GCA_034641835.2). Taxonomy (NCBI): domain Eukaryota; kingdom Viridiplantae; phylum Streptophyta; class Pinopsida; order Pinales; family Pinaceae; genus Pinus; species Pinus albicaulis. The sequence goes on from CM076572.1 coordinate 81,438,299, forward strand.
TGCTTGCTTCAGCCATAGAAGGCTTTCTTCAACCTGCAGACATGGGTGTCCCGATCCTGGACTTCGAACCCCAGAGGTTGCTCCACATATACCTCTTCCTTTATCGCACCATGCAGAAATGTGGTCTTCACATCCATATGAAGAAGACTCCATCCTTACGTAGAAGCAAGGGCTATAATAGATCGAATGGTGGTGTATCGAGCCACAGGTGCAAATATGTCATCATAATCTATGCCTTCCTTTTGAGAGAAGCCATGGGCAACGAATCTTGCCTTGAATTTTTCAGCACTTCCATCAGATCCATGCTTGATCTTGTAGAGCCATTTCGAGGTGACAACTGCTTTGTCCTTCGGTCTTGGAACCACATCCCGGACATCATTCTTCATAATGGACTCATACTCTTCGTGCATAGCATCCTTCCAGACTTGATGCTTTACGACTTCCTCAAAAGATCCAGGTTCAGATTGTACAATAGTACTCATGGCAGCCAGATACCCTTGGTATCTACACGGCTTCTTGATTTCTCGGAATGTCCCCCTCGGGGCAACATGTCCCTCAGCATCTTCGAGAGTGTCCTTAAGCCATGATGGTCTCTTTCTCACTGAAGGAGATGGATCGATTGGGTCCATTGGTCCTTCAGCATCAGGCATTGTCTCATCCTATGGTTCTTCTTGATTTCCAAGCCTTGCTTCATGATTTTCCTCGGATCTCGGAAGATCTACTACTTTCTTCAGGGAAGCATCTTTGTCAAAAGTGACATCATGGCATATCTCTACTTCCCTTTGACCAGGTACATAGACTCTATAGGCCTTAGAAGTTTCGTCGTAGCCCACAAATATTCCTTTCTTCCCAGAAGCATCCAACTTACTTCTCTTTTCTTTTGGCACTTGAAAATAAACAGGACATCCAAAAATTCTAAAATGTGAGACGTCAGGTTTCTTACCAGTGAAAACCTCTTCGGGAGTTTTGGAGTCCAGAGCGGAATGAGGGCATCGGTTTTGACTGTATACTGCAGTATTCGCAGCTTCTCCCCACAGAAACTTCGGTAGACCCTAGTCACATAGCATGGCACAGGCAACTTCCACAATGGTCTTGTTCTTTCGTTCAGCAACGCCATTCTGCTCAGGAGTGTACGCAGTAGTAGTCTCCCTCTTAATGCCAGCTTCTCTGCAAAATTCCTTGAACTCATTTGACTCGTATTCAGTGCCATTGTCGGTCCTCAAAATCTTGATCTTTTTCCCTGTCATATTTTCCACCAAGGCTTTGAAGGTACGAAACCACATGAAAGCCTCATCCTTCTTCTTCAAGAATTATATCCAGGTTTTGTGGGAGAAGTCATCATTGAATGTCATATAGTGAGAACATCCTCCCAGGGATGTCACGGGTAGCATACCAGATAGATCAGAATGGACGAGTTGCAAAATATCAGATGTCTTTGTGACACTTGAGGGGAAAGTTCCCCTTGTGGGAAAGGTCCCCCTTGTATGCTTTCCTTCGGCACAACCCTTACATACACCTTCATGATTATTTACAAAATTGGGCATCTTACTGGTTTTACTGTCACCACCTTCCTTGCTTTGGGAAGGGCAGCAATGAAGGTGTCCGGACCTTCGGTGCCATAGTTCGGGTTGTCGGATAGTATCACATGTCATAGCTCCTAGTGGACTTCCTTCAACACAGTAGAGTGTTCCAACTCTAAAACCAATCACGATAGCTTCCTTGAGATTCTTCTTCCACATGCGCACCTTTCCATCGGTAGATACCACATTGAAACCTTTGTCTTCCATAGGTGATATCGACACGAGTTCTTCTTCAATTTTGGTACATAAGTACATCCTCACTGCCAAATGTAGGACTTGTCCTTGAGACAAGTGGAAGTCCAGTCCCTGTCCCTTTCAGGGGATATGTGGCATTATCTCCAAGGATAATTTCCAGATTAGTATCCTTCTCAACCATGTCAGAGAGTGCTTCCTTGAACCCAGTGATGTGTCTTGAGGCACCACTATCTATCAGCTAGACATCCATAGTGTCGGGCGGGGATGCAACGGAGAGGGCAGATACAAGAATGTATTCATTTCTTTTATCAACAACATTTGACTCCTCATACCTGGAGTTTCTAGACCTTTTGAAAGGTTGATTGTTTCTGCCAGAGGGAGCCTTTCTCTTTCCTTTGGACCTGTTGTTTCTTTGATTTCCATTCCTTCGGTTGTTGTTGTTGTCATCACTATTGGGAGAATCCTTCTTGAAAGGACATTCTCTAGCATGATGACCTGGCCTATGACAAGTGAAACACTTGCCCTTCTTTCCTTGGGCCCCTGCTCTTCCTTTGTTCTTTGGACCACCGGAGTTCTTCTTTCTAGAATGAGCAGCGTAGGCAGCATTTCTGTCATTTTCGTATTCCTTCATTCTTGTCTCTTCTTGCATGCATCTTGACAGTAGCTCGTCAAAGTTAGGAATTGTGTTCTTATTGAGAATGGTAGTGTTGAATACTTGCCATTCATATGGGAGCCCTCCAAGTGCGGTGAGTACCATCTCACGATCAGCTATTGTCTCCCCAATAGCCAACAAATTGTTCCTGATCTCGGTCAGTTTCAGAAAGTATGTTTGGATAGATTCATCCCTGCCTTTCTTCAGATTCTTCAATTGATTCTTGAAGAATAGCACCTGCTTTGCATTGTTTACTTTGAACATTTGTATCAGCTTATCATACATCTCTTTGGATGTGCCTAGCTCAGATATGTAGGCAACCAGACTTTTATGTAGGGATTCCCTGATCATTAGCTTTGCTTTGATCTCCCCCTTCTTATACTTGGTTTTAGCAGCAACAATAGCAGTGGATGGAGGTTCTTGTATCTTACCTAGTACATAGTTTATGAGATCATGGTCTTCCAATTTGAGATCTAATATCATCTTCCAAGCATGGAAGTCATCCCTTCCAGTCAGCTTGTCATCCTCCTTGAAGCCATAACTTGTGGAACTCATTTTTCTCTTTTGGTGATTGCTATAAGTTAGGGCTTGTCTTCACCTCAGCTCTGAAACCATGTAAATTTTTGTAGATGTTCTATGCTTGATGCAACTTTACTTTTATAACAGCAATCACATAAACAGTTAAGTAAAAATGCTGATAGAACATACCAGTGGATCTATAGAAGACAAACCAGAAATAGGAGTATGTGTTGGTGTGTTACGGCGGTCAGCAGGATGCTTCAACCAGCAAAGTCTTCTTGGTCGGCCAACCCAGAATGTGTCACAACAGTCCTCAAATCAGTCACCCAGTCAACTTAAAGTCAACCCCAGAAAAGTCAATGTAGTCCAGAAAAAGTCAACGTAGGGCAGCAACAATAAAGTCAACGCAGCTCCAACTTCGGTCAACCTTTTTGACCTCTGTAAGTACTGCAGGAGAAGTGATCTCATTAAGACAAGAACTCTACAAGATGAAGATATCAAAGGAAGATGGAATAACCTCATACTTTATGAGGGTATTCGAAATAAGAAATCAACTACAAGAATTGGGAGAAATAATGTTTGATAAGGAAATGACCACCATAGTGCTCAATGCACTTCCAAAGGAATGTGGTAACTTTCCATCAAGCATCTATGGAAAGAAGGAAGCTTCCCTGTTCAATGAACTTTGGTCATTATGCAAAAATTGAAGAAACAAGGTTGAAGGAAAAACGCAATGTAGGATCAAATGAACAAGCACAAGGATTTTCTACCATGGCTAAGAGAAAAGGGAAGTTTGGGAAGTTTGGTCCTCAGAAAAGGAAGAAGAATATGACCAAGGTCCAATGCTATCGCTGTTAAGAATATGGGCATTGCAAGAGAGATTGTCCCAAACTCAAGAAGGACAACAACAAAAAAGGAAGGGAAGAAGACCATATCATTGAAGAAGTGGAAGAAGCCCATATCACTAAAGAATTGGAAGAAGTTGAAAAGAAGAAATCAAAGGAGGAAGTAAAAGATCTCTAGTATGATTGAGATAATCTTCTCCACCAAGTTCTTTTCAATTTTTGTAAAATATAGCTATCCTGGTAGGAAGCATTAGAAGCATGATATGATGCATCATTTTAGGAGATGGCATCATAATAGCATACGATTGAAGCAAGAGCTTATGACATCATCAAAAGAAGCTTGAAAGATAGCTGAAGTAGCAGACTATGAAGAAAGTAGCTCTTGGAAACCTCATTGAGAGCATAAGTAATGCTTGTGGGTAGAAGAAATTCATCTAGTATAGAACTCATCATACATCATTGGAAAGGAGCACTTGCAGGGTGAAGATAATCAAGATCCTCCATTGGAATCTTCATTCGAAGGTTCATCTCTGGGAAGAAACAAGTGTCTCATTGAGAATTCCACCATGGATGGGATTCATTGTTTGAAAGAATGATGGTATGATGACAAAGGAATGCAACATGTCGAGATGATTACTCTCAAAGGAAGTTGTCGAAGGAAGCCTAGATGACCAAAAGAAGAAAATATGTATGTATGTATATGTTTAATAAATTAAGTCATGACATCATATAGTTGCATATAGCATGGGTGAACAATCTACCTCATGAGTATGATCAAAGGAAGGGGATCTCTTTTGTTGGAAAGATGCATGAAGGCATGGTTCACATGTTGACTAGATAAAATCAACATAATATGTCCTCATATGGAATATGAGGTGGTTGACAAAGATGAGGGAACTATGTACGAAAGTTCCCGGGTAGCAATATGTGAAGAAAGAAAGAAGAAATTGTGAAAGATGCAACTATGAGCACAAGCAAATCAACATCCAATGACTAGGAGAATTGACCATGACATCTCCATGGAAAAGGTATGAAGACTCTGATGAAGTCTGGAAAGAAAGGAGACCCTTGACGTTGAATATTTTGGAGATGTGTCAATATGTATGCGGGATATTGATGTTACTACAAGTAGATGTCACAATGAAGGGCCATCACAAAAGGTAATATTGATTTGATGTTCATTTTGATTTTTGAACAACATCTGGATGGGTTAATACAGGGCTACTGAAAGAGAGTTGTAGATGTAACCTACAACTAGCACTCATGTGGTTGGATGAAAGATCCTAAAGGAAACATGAATTGGAAGAAGTAGGTGTATGAAGAAAAACTAGATGTGGATTAGAAGACCGTTTTCTGATGAAGAAAAGGATGACATGACTGACATCGCTCATGAAGGAAAATGATGGATGGTTGATGCCCTACGAAGAAGTCCCAAAAGATGAAGGCTCCATAATGATAAAGATGAAATTCATGACATCGAAAGGAGCTCTTCAAGCAACTGAAGGTACCATGATCTCCAGCAAAGAGACGCTACTAGAAATCAAGTCCTTGGTTAAGAGGGAGCTTGGACAAGTCCTTGATTAGGAGGGAGCTTGGGTACATTCCTTTTATAGGAGTGGGTACATTCCTTCGTAGGAATGGTTATACCCTCCATAGTTGAGAGGGAAAGATAGACACATCATTCTTGTCTTCACTTTGGAAGAAAGAGTGGAGGATTGGGTAAGCATCTGGCATCCAATACTCTTTTTGGATGAGATAGGGCATCCAAGATAAGAGTAGTTGTAGAGGACAAATATTCTTTGAGGACTGGGAATCCAAGATAAGAATTGTGTTGGAAGGACATACCCTGTGATCTCTTGGGTGGGGTATGTACCTTGAGAGACAATGATGATGGTGTCTCTAAGTCATTGGTCTCGCCAACATTGTGCTCTAATCTTGTGGAGAGATAGAGCTGCTAGTCAAGGCCTTGCTATGTGACAATGCTGGTTGAAATGATGTTATACATATGGGTTACCAATCTGACTCTTCTTATGAGAATTCTTCAGATTGAGAATGTACAAGTACCTTGTATGGATTATGAATACCTCCCTAGTTAAGAGGGAGTGTTGAAATATGTAACTAGGTTCGGTCTTCATAATGACACATGTAATCATGATCTTATATATTCGATGTAATGAGAAAAATAAATTTATATTGTTGATCTTGAGGCATGGGTTTCATGCTCAAGGATACTTATTTTTAGGTCATGCTCCATTTGTGAGCTCCTAGGGCTTGTCATTGAGTTTACAAGTCATTAAGTCATTGTCATGTATGAAAGACCCTATTAGGGCATGTTACATATTGTAAGAAGAATTTATTTGAGTCAAAGTCAAGTCAAAGAACTGTCCAAGACCAAGTCATAATGCAAAGAACAAGTCGGCCTTCACAAGCATCAAGTCAGCCTAGAGACGGTGACAAGTCAACCTAATATCAAGTGACAGAAAGCCTATATAAAGGAGGACTTGGCCTCACTCAAGGACACACTCTCACCTCTCACAAGTTTGATGAAAAAGGAAGTGAAAAAGTGCGAAAAAGAGAAGGGCGAAGGAAGAAGGGGAAGGACAAAATTTTTGATTTGTGTTGGGTTGTTTCTCTCCACACATGCAAGGAAACTAGGGAACATCCCATTGCATAAAAACAGAAGTATAGTCACCTTAAGAAGGCTGAAATAGGACAAGGAAAAGATCTATCTTGCAAGCCGAAATCACAAGGAGACTAGCTCTAGTCAAGTGAAGGAGAAGAAGGGCTAAAATTGCCCTAAATCTGTCACACGTGCGAAAGGTATAGTCAACTGCAGGAGGCCGAGAATTGTAGGAAAAGAGGCAGATAATTTTAGACTAGTGATGCAGGGTCGAAGGTTGAAGTCAATGGAAAGATTGCAGCAGAATCAAGAAGAAGAGGTTAACTTTGACTTGAAGCAAGTTTGACTTGGTCTTGGAGAAGTTTTGGTCAAGGGTCTAGGTCTTGGAATTCGTCAATTGAAGGTTCTACAAGAAGAAGAATTCTTGTGGGTTTTCCTCTCATTTGTAGAGGTTTTGACCCTGGTTGATCGCCTACATCTTGTATCCTATTGTCTCATTGTTTTTTATGTTTTGGTAGTTGTTTGATGATAGGGAACACTAATTATAATAAAGGAAAGAAGAAGTAAATCAAGAAAAGTAAAAATACATCACAAGAAATTATCAACTAAAGAGAAATCACCTACCTTGTTGCCCCTAGATTTCTCAACACGGAATAGGCCGAAGCTACAAAATCGGGTGTGGAATAGGCCAAAGGTACAAAACTGGGTGCAGAACAGGCCGAAGGTACAAAACAAGCCGAAGGTGTATAATTGAGGTAATAGACCGAAGGGTCAAAGTAATTGTGCAAATTGCGGGGTTGAGTTTGGAAGGTCGGAATTGCAATTGGTGGGTGCAGGTTGAAGGAAGGACTTGTTGGAAGGGTTGACTTGGTACTTGGAGAATGACTTGTTCTAGGGTTGGGTCTTTGTATCTCATTTGAAGCAGATTTTATTAGAAGAGGAGTTTTTCTGAGTTTTCCCTTTGGAGGGGTTTTGCCCTGGCTGAGAGCCTAATTTTTGTGTCCTCTATTGTTGCTAATTTTTGTGTCCTCTATTGTTGCTATTTCATTCTTGATATTTGTTCGTTGAAAATATCTAACTAAAGAACCTAAAGAAGACTAATAAAGTTCACAAGCAAATATTAAGGTTAAGGAAAATAAAAATTACAAGCTGCCACTTTACATTTTCCAACACTAAAAAGATCGGTAATAGGGAGTATGGCAAGTGTTGAAATGTGAAAACTTGGTCAACAGAAATCAGAGAAGTATTGTGTTGAGTATCTGTCCCAAGACCATGCTTGCTGAACTTGGGAGCACTTGGTTGTCATATTGAGGAGTATAGAACTATGATTTTACATATAAGCATGAATTAAGTAGTGTGTAGATTCATGGGTTGTTAAACTAGGTAGGTTGCAAACTTGGTCTTAGTTAATTACGCTTTTTACTTAAATGGATTTTTTTATCAAAATTACAATTCTTAGTAGTTAGATTTTATAGGGATTGTTGCTTCACCTTGCTTATGACGCCATTTAACAATAAAATATATTTTGTTGTTGATTTAGCTTTAATCAATGAGTGAGTATCGCTAGTAGTGACATTTATCAGTAAATTTTTATTAAAAGTTTAAGTTGAACTTGTTATGATTATACTTTTAATCCTAGTGAAGCAGTACGTTGTAAAGTCATAGAAAGTTATTACCGATATGTGAAAATCTTTTGATGATTAAAGTGCATAGCATTGTGAGCAAGAGTAGCATCAACCTTGGAGTGTTTTTTCAGCCTAGCATTCGAAGAAATCAGATTGCACTTATATTTAACTGTTTGATGTATATTTATCTTTTGTAGTTGTGCTGATGTTGTAAAGAAATTAAAGGAGTATGTGGATGACATAAATGCAAATATCGAGAAGTTGAAAACTAGAGGTCCGGTTTCCAAATATGTACTTCCTGAAGAAAACCTCAGGGGCAGGTGGGGCAATATTTATCCTTGTTTCATTGAACCCATTCCTATGTTTTCTGTCTATTGTCATAATTTGTTTGAAGTGTAACAAGTCTAATTCCTTTTATTCTTTTGCAGACTTTCAATTGAGTTTGATGAGATGATGACATCAGGAGTTGCATGCAATCTTGACTCACCTGGATTTCATGTTTTATGCAAGGCCACTAAAGATGTTGTCGGATATGTGAAACCATACTCTATTACGGGTTCTCTACCTCTAATTCGTGAATTGCAGGTTTGAAAGACAATTTGCTTCTAGCAATGTGTTTCTTCTGCAGATAATTCACAAAAGTTATGTTATTAGACAGTTAGGGAGTTAAAACTATTTTACTTAGGAACTAAGGTAGCATGGAGATCTTAGAGGAGACTAGGTGCTTTATTTTGTTAGCAGTTAGGTTTACTAAATGTTAGCATTCATTTATGTTATGAAAAAATTTGCAACATAAAGACCTGTTTTCAAGGAAGACATCACAAAGAAACATAAGGGATGCTTTTCCACATTTGTAGATGGCATCCGAAGTCAGTTAATACCAGTGCACATCACATAGAGGGATTTGAACTAGGCACCTGTTGGCATGAAACTAGCCAGCTGCCCCACAAACATTAACAGACGTGGTTGAGCTAACCCCTTGAATTTCCAAAATAAAAGATATATAACAACTGGAATTTTGCATCAATATTTTTTAGAATGATATCTCTTGTATGTTTACATCAGAAAAATAAAAAAGTAGAAGGGTATATGTAATGGCACTTGTAATCCCCTCATTTCTACTAAGGAATAATTAAAGTTTGAATCTGCATCAGGTTCTAAAAACATGACATATTTTATCGGAAAGAAACCTTTAGCAAACAATTGCATGCATGTCTCATCCCTCCACATATGACGGAAAGCCGAAAAAGTGCTGATCTCACTATAAAAAACACAGTCACCATCTATTTTCCAAAGGAAAAACAAAGCAGAAATTGTCATATGGTGCCAAATGCCATTGAAGGAATAGTGAACCAGAAACCTGGAGTTCCCAAACAAAACTGCCCACTAATGAACTCTCCCCTAAAAGAGAGATGAATGTTGCATCTGCACGTGATCCCAACAACTTGTGGCATACTAACAATTCCATGATATATGCTCCACTGTTTTGGAGTGGTTGCAAATAGGGTAGACACCATCAGAGAGACCACTTTTGACCAATTAAGTCTTGGATGGAAGGCCTTGGTAGATAACCAACCATGCAAACACACATAATTTATATGAAAATTGTACCTGTTTTGGAGTGGTTGCAAATAGGGTAGACATCATCAGAGAGACCATTTTTCGTCAATCGAGTCTTGGATGGAAGGCTTTGGTAGATAACCAACCTTACAAACACACAATTTATATGAAACTCACACCAGCCAATAATGTGTAACCATCGAATCTATCAAACCTTAGAATATAAAGCAACCTACCATGCATTGTGTAGAGGGCCAAGCTCATGGCGTTGGTGCAGAATGGAATACAGCTCACATGAATCATACTAAACAAGTGGGTGATCAAAACTCCAACATGAATTCCTCGTTTAGAAACACAAAGTTTGTTTAGCTTATAGAGTAATCCATATTCAACTTTGCTATGACCCTCTTCTACATGACTCTGATCCTGCAGCCACTGAAACACCTCCTGGAAGTCCCCATCTTCTATGTATGCATCATGGGTTAAAGGCTTCATGTGCATCAAAGTTCAAAAAACTGTAATTTTTTATGTGGGCAGCCTTGAAAGCAGGTTGGTCAACTTGTTTGTGTTGACCTTCTTGTACTTGATGAGTAAATGAAACTATTGTAAGTATCCCATCCACTTGTAGTGTCTAGTCTATTGTAGCTTAATCGAGCCTACATATACTATAGTGGCTAGTGATCTGTGTAGATGACGATTTATTTCCTCTTTTTGATAACTTGTGCCAGGGCGTAGAGCTCCTTGTTGTAGGAAGGGTAGTTGAGAACTTCCCATTGAAATTCTTGAAAATGATAGCATATATGCCTTTCTCCTTGCATCAAGATCTTTCCCATGGCATACCCACTTGCATTTGTCTCCACTTCGAAGGGCTTCTCCAAGTTTGGTACGCTGAGAGTTGGTGCTTGAATGTTTTTCTTTTTCAACTCTTTAAAAGCCTTCCACTAACTCCTTTCCCACTGGAAACTCTTGCCACTCATTATTATGGTGTGAAGTGGTGCAGCTGTCGCTGAAAATGAAGCTATGAACTTTTGCATCTATTTTGCTGCCCCAATGAAACTCCTGACTTCAGAGACATTTGTAGGCACCAACAACTTCATGATGGTCTCCATTTTGTAGAATCTATCTTAAGCTCCCCTCCACCAATCACATACCCTAAATACACCAAAGACTGTTGGGAAAATTCACATTCCTTGAGGTTTTCTAGCATTCGATGCTTCTTTAAAGTCTGTAGCACTTGCATCAAGTGTGAGATACACTCCTCCTAGGTAGCATTGTAAACCAATATATCATCCAAATAAACTATAACAAATGAATCCAGATAAGTGTGTAGTACATCATTCATTAGTCTCGTAAATATAGTTGATGGATTGCATAAATCTGTTATATTCTTTTATACCAGATCTAATTTACTTTACTTCAGCAATTTATTCAAAATCCAGAAAATATTTATTGTTGAAATTGCTGATAAAATAAACACATTGGTATATTAGGTTAGAAAATAAAATGCATTATGCAATAGAAGTACGACAAGGAAATCAATTACACATTAGGGGAAATTTGAGGTAAAAAATGAGCCTCAAAATGAAAATGTACTAACAAACCAACTTTAAGAGAACCAATAAGATTCAAGATGATGATGTCATTCCCAAGGGAGAATATTTTTGGAGAAAAAAAGAAAACTAGTTTTTTTAATCATATTTTTGACTTCTCTCCTTGTAGGTTTACTCAAATTTCAAGTGTGTACACTCCTTGGATGTGGAATTAGATTTTGCATAGACCGAGTATCTACTCTACATACTTTTGAGTAGATACACAAAGAAAAATTCAAAATACATGAAAAACGCTTTTTCATGTATTTTGAATTTTTCTTGGTTTGTATCAACTCAAAGTATGCAAAGTGGGGACTTGTTGGATGCAAAATCTAATTCCACATCCAACGAGTGTACACACTTGAAATTTGAGTAAAACCTACAAGGAGATAGATCGAAAATACAATAAAAAAATGTAGGATAAATCGAAAATACAATAAAAAAATGTAGTTTTATTTCTTTTCTTCTAAAAATTCAAAACTCTTATTTTGTTATTTTTACTATGATTTTATTATTTTCCTTAGAAGGCCCAATTTAGACCTCAAAATTCCCCTAATGCTACAACATCAAATTTATGCCCAACACATCTTCCTTCATATTAAATTTCACAATTTTTGGGCCTAGACCCGCAAAAAATACATAGAAAAAAAACAATTCCTGGGAACTTGGAACTTGACCCCATTGGGAAAAATCGCCCCTTGGAAATCATCGCTATTGAAGCAACTCGACCTCTAGAAAGTTTAACCTCCCTCATCAGCAATTTAGTCTCTCTGTTCTCTCAATTTTTACTCGAGACACTTTTATATGTCTCCTCGGATTTTGAAAATTTCACTGTCTGAAAGGTCCTAGAAGGAAGTTACAACAAAAATTCTAAGTTGATTTATTTGAAACTGATCTCAGGATCATTCAAAAACTCTAATTTCCATAAGGCATATCTTTGAAAGTATAGCAAACCAAAGTGTGAAAGTATAGGTTTGAAAATTTCACAAACTAAAACGTCCCAAAAAATATGTTATAGAGAAAATGCCAAACTAACCCGTTTGAAATTGATTTCATGACTATTTAGAAACCCTAACTTCCATAAGGCATATCTCCAAAATTATCGCAGACCAAAATCTGAAATTTTGATCATATGTACCCAGCGATCTCATCTCTATCTCCTCAAAGTTTCACTGTCTGAAATGTCCCAAAACTTAAGTTATAGAGAAAATCCCAAGATGGCTCATTTGAAGCATATTTCAAGAAAAATCACAAACCCTAACTTCCATAGAGCATATCTTAGAAAATACAGTGAACCAATGCCTAAAATTTTTACTACATGTACATTAAGATCTCCCCTTCATCTCCATATGGCATAGAATTCACAATTTGAAACATCCCGAAAGAAAAGTTATAGCGAAAATCCCAAGATGGGTCATTTGAAGCAAATTTCAAGATTATTCACAAGTCCTAACTACAATATAGGGCATATCTCAGAAAGTATAGCGAACCAATGCTTGAAATTTTTACCACATGTACACTAAGATCTCGCCTCCATCTTCTCAAAATTTCACGGTCTGAAACATCCCAGAAGAAAACTATAGTAAAAATCCCAAGGTGACTCATTCACTCAACAAATCACATTTTCCTCTTCTTTTAAAATCCCAAGAGTACTCCCCATCTTCTCTTGCGCACCTCTAATATCTTCTTGCTTGGATGATATTCAAATGCACTCATCAATCCTTTATTTATAGTGTTGCAGTGTTTATTTATGGGGTTGACTTGTAAAACTGACTGTCTTAACCTATACCTTTTGGTTGCACTGACGTGATCGAATATTTCATATCTCCTCATTCCCATGGAGTTAAAGGGAATGCCATATATTGTTGGAAAGATCTCGAAATAAACTTTTCAACCATATATCCCATTCTCCCATTTGGGCTAGTTATTTAGAGTAGAAAGGCCTTCAAAGATAGGGTATCCAAACAATATTTCCAACAATCTTTATCTTGGATATCTATAGTCTTCCCTTGTCTTTAACATCAATGACAACAATATTTCCAATACATTAATTGTTTGGGTCAAACTGATGTTATTGAAATTTGTTGATCTGATTAATTTCAATGACATACTAGTATGGTCATCTATTGCAGTTTGGTTAAGTCCAATTTTGTACCAAATTGGGCTAAAAGCATTGAATCATCCAATTTTGTATGGCATGGCTAGGAACCACAAAAATTAAATTTGTTGAAGCTTCTTTTCCTTCAACTCTTATTGCAACCTATTGGTGGAAATAGTTTGGTGGTCAATGAATTGCTTTGCAAAAATTTCTATTGGGATATTTAACCAAACATGCAATGCTTCTAAGTGTGAATGCAATTGAATTGTTTTTAAGTATATGCACACCAAGAAGTGGAACCATTTAGAATAACAATGGTTGAGTGATATGGTTTATGTTGAACACAACTGTAGGTCGAACCGTTGAGGTGCAATGTAATTTCCCAAATAGAAAATTTTGCAGAAAATTGCTTAAAAATTTAAGTTGTTAATCCCTAAAACCATTTGCACAAATGGAGCCAGAAATTTAATGACATAAACTAAAAATATAAACTGCAGCTGAAGAAGAGACAAGGTACACATGCAACAAACTCAACCTTATTTTGTTAATATGCAATATACTGATACAAGAAAATGGAAATGGTTGAGGTGACGGCCTCAAAAGATCTGCAACAGTGCCACCACCGACCTCCAAAATAGAATGAAAATCAATAAGTTGCAACTTGTGAATTCACCAAGGAGAGAGATGGGTTCTCGTCCACTCTTGCTGAATCACTCGAGGGTTTTCGTCTTGGGGCTACTACTGAAGCTAAGAGCTCTCAGTTCTCCAAACCTCTCCACAAGAAAAATACTCAACTCAAGCATGTCTCCAAATGATTCCCTCCTCTTTTAGAGATTGATGATAGATCTCCAAGCCTCCAGAAGCATCTTATTTTATTATTTTATTATTATTCTAGAAGCTCCAGTCTTTGTGTTTGAGTCGGAAAAATATTTTGGAAGAAATCATTGGAGCATTTTTAAGGTATTGTCAAAGCATTGTTGAAGACCCCTTGAAGTCTTATTGAAGCTGCTTGTAGAGGACTTGGTGTGCAGATCTATTAAGACACCTTTGGAGCAACATTATTGAAGCCCTGATGAAGTAGCCTTGCAGAAGATTATTTGAAGAAGACATGAAAAGCCTTGGAGAATCCTTCAATGAATATTGAAGCCTCGCTAAATTGAACTAGACTCTCTTAAATATTATTGAAGCAAACTTGTTGAGTTAATCATCTTTGTCTAAACGCAACATTGAGGACTTTCTTGGAGACATTCTTTGAAGACTATATGGGAGATATCATTCAAGACTTGTTGGAAAAGATATTGGAAGTCTTGAAGCAACACTGAAACCACCTTGAAGGATTGAAGCTGATTAAGAGGGTTGGAGCCCTAGAGGATTGGAGTCCTCAAACAAGGTTGGAGCCTTGTGGAAAACCAGGTCGAAGCCTAATTATTGAGAGGATTGGAGTCCTCAAGTAGACCAAGTTGGAGCTTGGATTGTACAGGTTTGAGCTTGGTTTGTAATTGAAAATTGGAGCCTTCATCTAGGGTTGGAGCCCTGAAGGAGTTAAAGGTTTTATTTGTACAAATTGGAACTTGAGTTTTTATCAGAGAATTGGAGTTCTCATCATTGTTATTAATAGAATTATTCTTTTATGGTACATCTTATGTTTTGGTTTAAATTATCGACCTTAACTAGCATAATTTAACAATTGAAAAGAAACATTGATCCCCCCCCTCAGTATTTCCAATAGTCCTCAATCTTCCAGTTTTCCATACCTTATTTTGCAATTCTTGACTTGCCTTGCTGATGTACTCTCTTGCAGTAAAGTAATTTCTGTTTTTGTCTATTCTCATTACTTCAATATGCCCCAGATCTAGTCATCAGTCAGATGACTTGGACGTGCTTCCCAAAACTGTGGGGTCCACACTTGACACGATCCGCCCATCCAAGGGTTCATGGACGACACGGTGCTACTCCCTTTGGGACCCGGGTATGCCTACATGCTCAGATTCATCTGTCCATTTGCGTCATCCGATCATGTCTTGGCCTGGATGTACTCCACTTGTAATAGTTTAGTCTAGGGTCTAGGGATTCGACCCTTCACTTGAATTTACACCTCTTCGAACTACCAGATACTCCACAAGCCTAGATGTGGTTGTATCTCGATAACTTGCACCAGATGGATCTTGTGGGTTCTACACCAGATATCTCATTGAGGCTGGATAACCTTTTTGCGTCGAATAGCTTTTTCTACACTCGCCTTTCAGTTGGAAATCTGAGATCCGACTTGAATCTTGCAGTTGTGCTATGGCTTAGCCCGGATAGCTAGATTTCCAAATATAAAAGATTCAACTGCAAAACCAATGGGCTTGGGTTGGAACCACGCGAGTTGGAAACTTGTCTTTGATGACAATTTCAACAACAATTGAGGATAAAACATTATAAAATTCTCTTTTTGCTAATCCACGACATAATTTCCATTTTCATTAAGTGTTGTGCTTACAGTCCAGTCATACAGTTGACACTTCACGTCTAACATGGTTGAACCATATAAGTTTTAGTATAATTCAGAGCACTATGGCTCAAGTCTTGACTCCATAATCTTTGCAAACTATATTCGTTGGTTAATCTGCAATGATTCCGTCAAGACAACCATTGAAGCCGACCTGGTTATATTCAACGCAAAATTAACAGACCTAAACAAAGAGTATAGACCAGTACATGGCTTGATTACATAGTTGAATGGCCCTTACCACTCTCCCTCTCAGACCTCTCTTGGTCACTTAGCCTCTCTTGGATATCTCCTCTTTTCTTCTCTATTTTTATTCTATTCTACAAAGATTGATTATGTACAATAAGGATGGGTTTGTTGAGATCCACTAAAGAGAGATCAAATCACACATTCATGGATGTTGAGAATGTAGAGCGTTGGTGATTAATTCAAATTTTCTTCTTGATAATTACTTCGTGAGCTTACTTGAGTTACTTATGTCTTCTCTTCTTTAGCTTATTTAGTCTTTCTTCAAGTCAATGATCGAAATACACGAGACACAAAATTAGGCTCCTAGAGCCAGGGAAAAACCTCTCCCTTTTGGAGAGGAAAACCCGTAAGGAATTCTTCTTATAGATCTTCAAATGACAAGTACCATGACCAAGACTTAGACCCTTGACCTAGGAATGCCTCCAAGACCTTGTCAATGCTTCTTTGTATGCTCACAACGTTGATCCTTCTCTTATGCACCAACTTGCACTAAACTGCACCACCACTAGAGAACTCATTCTCTAACTATATCTTCCTTGATTTAGTCTTCGGTTATCAACATTCTTCTTGTTTCATGTTCACTTGAGATATATTGCTTTCCTATTTGTGTACTGAAGATAGGAAGGTAAATCACAATTTTACCTTCCTTCTGTTCTTATACTATTAAATCAGACTTTAGCCTTTTAACTTCGATGCTTCTTATCTCACCGAATCATCTGCACATTCTTATCTATCTTTTTTAATTTACAAATCAAAGTTATTGGATTTGGGGAAAAAAATATCATTTTGTTTTATTACTTTTATGTGTATTTTTTATTTTTTATTATCATCCATGTGAGAATCACGAGAATCACCATCATTGCAATTGTTATGACCCTTCATGAGAATCATCATCATTAAAAGTGATAAGCTCTAACATAGGTTAATTAGGGTCAAAGTTGGCTAATGCCAAATCAATATTGTCCAAATCCATATCATTAGGAAATGCATCCTACATCTTTTTCTTTCCCCCAACCACTCCCTCTACCTTGGGGTTGGACACATTGGACACATCAGAACATGTCTACAATACATGTTTGACACATTTTTGACATATGTTTTGTTTTAAGACACATGTCAAATGTGTCCTGTCATGTCATGTGCCTAGCATGAAGGATATAGACATGGGGCCCCTGAGGGACATGTCTGGTAACTTAGATGCATATTTAATTCAAAGTTACCAACACAAAATCATAATAGAAAGAAATCTTATTAAAAATAACCTTCTTATGCCCATACTAAAATGAATGGTTACAATGAAACAAATAATACAATTAATTAAAAAATGTGTGCAAGAGATGAAATTAGCAAGGAAAACAAGATCCCTCGTTACAAAAATTGATAAGCTAAAATATGGAATAGAGAAATATATAAAAAATAAGCAAAAATTGCGACAAGAAATGCCTCACCTCAAGAATACTTTTGACAAAATTTTTATAGATGAAGATAAAATTACATCAAACAAGGACAGGGAATCAACCATCTAAAAGGCTAATTAAATTTCTTTTAATAAGTAAAAATTGAAGTATATATATATATATATATATATATATATATATATATATATAGGAATATCCTAAAAATTAAAATCCAAACCATGGAAAATAGAGCTATCTCAAATGCAATAATATTTGAAAAATCTAATGACAAGTTACCTATAATGAATAGGTTGTTAGCGAATTTTCATTTTTCTTTGATTTCAAATCCTGTCTTCTTAGCCCCTAGTACCAATGCAGGTACATTCCACGCAATCACTTTTTTATTTCACATATGACCTCAGCAGTCCGTCCACAAGAAGCCCTTGTTGGGTAATAAACATAACAAACAATTGTCCTTGTAAAGGGCGAATTGGCTTCTCAAATTCTCACAGAACTTGAACTCCTTTTTTAATCCACATCAATCTTTCTACCTAGTTAATTGTCCAGGAACTCCTGGTACTAATCACTAGCAACGCCCTTGAATGTGGTAGGAATGAAGCGATTCAATTTTTCCCCTTCTTTCATTCAATTTGACTATTTATCATCCAACATTTTCACCATAGAGCATTAGCTGAGGTCTTCCTTCCATTCCTATAGAACATGGGCACCTTTTGACACTCTTCCATGATAATTGACATCATTTCCAACATCCATATTCTCTAACGTCGAGTACGTTTTAACTTCAAGTCTGTTTTTTCTTGCTGAAACGATTTGAAACATATTCTCTCTTCAAACTTCTTTATTTGTGTCCCTACTGAAATACTATTGTTAGCTTAACAACTGCTTCCTCCTCTCTTACAAGGGATGGCCTCTCTAATGAAAAGTATCTTACTCGCATTTTCTTGTTAAAAAATATGCACAGCAGAAATTAAATAATTCACACACAACAGACAACAGAAAAATAGAGACGGCGATTTAATGTGGTTTACCCAACCAATCTGGGCTACATCGACCAAACAGAGGTATCAACTTTCTTATTATTCAACAGGAGATTACAACAGTAGATTTCTCACATCTGCACTTCCTCTTCTTCACCCTCATATCTCTTTTGCCTCTATGGGCTTACAATTTATAGATGTAGAGAAGAAACTGCATAATAAATTCAATTGCATCATATCACAACAAAATAGGATATAATATCTCCTCTTCAGGATTTGATGCCATCAGATTTGGAACAAATCCTATTGTTGGCATTATCCATGAGATTTTAGCCAAATTAATATAAAAAATCTCAACAATCTCCACCTTGACAACAATTAGCTTGATACCTTGTTCCTGTTATTATTTTCATTTTTTCTACAAGCCAAGAGAAGCTAGACACCATCGTAGCTTCTCTAATAAAACTGGTTTCGTGAACATGTCTGCGCAGTTTTCCTTTGTATGCACTTTTTCAAGAGACTCCCCGTTCAGTGATACCCTGTCTTACAAAATGGTATTTTATAGGTATATGCTTTGATTTACTATGATAGGCAGGATTTTTAGCCAAATGAATTGCACTTTGACTATCACAAAATAACTTTATGTTGTCTTGCAACCTACCAAACTCACCAAACAAACCTTTCAACCAAACTGCTTCTTTGCAAGCATGTGAAGCAGCTATGTATTCTGCTTTTGTAGTGGATAAAGCAACAATGTTTTGTAGCTTTGACATCCAACTAATAGCTCCACCTGCAAGAGTAAAGACATATCCTGAAGTTGACCTTCTCTTATCCAAATCACCTGCAAAATTGGAATCAACATATCCACAAACAAATTTACTACTTCTGTTATGAGTGATACAATAATCACTTGTGCTTCTCAGATACCGAAGCACCCATTTCACTGCTGCCTAGTGTTCTTTCCCTGGATTTGCCATATACCTACTGACAACCCCAACTGCATGTGAAATATTTGGTCGTGTACAAACCATCGCATACATCAAAGTTCCTACTGCATTAGCATATGGTATTCGAGACATATATTCTTTTTCTTCATTTGTATTAGGACATAAACTTGAAGAAAGCTTAAAATGGGAAGCTAAAGGGACTGAAACTGGCTTCACATTATTCATATCAAACCTTAAGAGTATTTTCTCAATATACTTCTGTTGTGATAACCACAGTGTACCATTGCTCCCGTCTCTGAAAATCTCCTTGCCCAAAATCTGTCTTGCTGCTCCTAGATCTTTCATATCAAACGTCCTAGCCATCTGAGCCTTTAACCTGTTGATCTCACTTATGCTTTTGCTTGCTAAAAGCATATCGTCAACATATAATACTAAGATAATGAATATGTCATAACTTAATTTCTTAAAGTAAACACAATGATCATATTCACTTCTTATATAATTTTGACTCATCATGAAAGAATCAAATTTCTTGTACCATTGTCTCGACGACTGCTTCAGACCATACAATGATTTCTTGAGCTTGCAGACAAATTTCTTGTTGCAATTTTGAACAAACCCTTCAGGTTGTTCCATATAAATCTCTTCATCTAAATCTCCATGTAAGAATGCAGTCTTAACATCTAGTTGTTGTAGTTCTAAATCAAGTAAAGCAACTAATGCTATGACAATCCGAATTGAAACAATTTTAACCACTGGTGAAAATATCTCATGAAAGTCAATTCCTGCTTTTTGAGAAAAACCTTTCGCAACCAGTGTCGCTTTGTCCCTGTCTTCTTTATCATCAACACCCCTTTTCAATTTGTAAACCCATTTACATCCTACAGTTTTTCTGTCTTTAGGAAGTTCTACCAGGTCCCATGTGGCATTCTTATCTAATGCCTTCATCTCATCCTTCATAGCTTCTTTCCACTTATCACTGTTAGAACCTTCTACAGCTTCCTGATAGCATAAAGGTTCATCATCATTAGCGGTTAAAGCAACTGAAGTAACATAATCATCATACCTTTTAGGAGGATGTCTGATTCTCGTGGACCTTCTTAAAGATGTTTTTGGTTCTTTCACAATTTGCTGATTATTATCTGTAGGAACTTCTTCATGATCTTCATCTGAAACTTGTTCATCTTTACTATCTTCAGAATTTGAACTGGTTTCAAACTGAATATGTTGAAACTTAGGTACATTTTCCTGTTTCAATTTAATATCTACATCTGGATTATCGAGTGAAGATTCATTGAATTTAACATTTCTGTTAATGATGATCTTGTGAGTTGTAGGATCCCACAACCTGTATCCCTTAATCCCATCACCATATCCAACAAAGATATATCTTTTTGATTTAGGATCTAATTTAGAACGCTGATGTTTCGGAATTAGAGCATATGCATCACAACCAAAAACTTTCAGTTTAGAATAATCACAAGGATGACCTTTCCATACCTCTTGAGGGCTATGTCACATGGTTCGGTTTCGAATTCGAGTTCGGCAACGATTAAGTTCGATTCAAATTCGATTTTTTCGTTGAGGGTCGCATGAGATTCAGCATTAAGTTCGACTATATATATATAATAATAATAATAATAATAATAATAATAATAATAATAAATCAAAATCAATCAATAAAGTTATATGAATAGCAATGAGAACGCATGAGTCACAAATCACAACCACTATTCACTTCACGCTTCGAGAGGCGGGGACAAGCAACGTCTAGAATTTGAATTCAAGAAATTGCAGAGAATACAACACTGAGCACAATAGAGTGAGTACACTCAGGCTGAAGTTGGCTTGTGAAAATCTATCGACGACCATGGTAAATAAAGACAAACCAGTGGCCACTGCGGAAAACTAATTGGCGGGAAGCAGAACAAGAGAAAACCATGTGTTGCCCATGGGTTTTCTCATAAACCTTAAAACAACTAACAAAAACTGCCCGAACTGTAACCTCAAACCCCAATTTTTGTTTTTGTTTTTGTTTTGTTTATAAATTATAAAATTTGGCTTCAGGTTCGAATTTGTTCAAATTCGGCGAACCCTATGACATAGGTTGAGGGATTTTGCATCCTATTGCAGTTGATGGTGATCGATTTATCAAATAGCAAGCCGTAGATACTGCTTCTGTCCATAATTCCTTCTGTAAATTGGCGTTACTTAGCATACTTCTTGCTCTTTCTAAGAGAGTCCTGTTCATGTGTTCAGCAACTCCATTTTGCTGAGTATATACAGTAGTTCTATGTCTTTTGATCCCAACTTCCTTGCAATAATTATCAAATTCCTTTGAAGTAAACTCACCACCATTTTCAGTTCTTAAACATTTAATGGTTTTTCCAGTGATGTTTTCTACTAATGCTCTAAACTGCTTGAAAACCGTGAATACATCAGACTTTCTTTTTAACATGTAGACCCATACTTTTCTAGAGAAATCATGTATAAAAGATACAAAATATGATGATCCTCCATATGAGGTTGTAGGAGATGGACCCCAAACATCAGAATGGATATAATCAAGGATTCCTTTACTAGTATGTTTTCCAGTTTTAAATTTCTGCTTGCTTTGTTTCCCATATATACATGTTTGCAAAAATCTAACTTAAAAGACTTTAAACTAGGAAGTAACATACGATCAGATAAAATTTTTAATCCTCTTTCGCTCATATGGCCCAACCGTTGATGCCATAGTTGAATAGAATCACTGTCGTTTTGAGATACAGTTGAAACATGATCTGACTCTGTTCTTCCTTCTAACTGAAAAATATTTCCAATTTTTTTTGCTTTCATTACTAATAAGATTCCTTTGTAAATTTTCATTACTTCACCTTGAATAAAAGTTTTATATACACTTCTAGAGAAATAAGATTTTTTCTGAGTTCAGGCACATGTTTTACATCAGTTAAGATTTTATTTTTCCCATCAAACATTTTAATCTGGATGCTTCCAATTCCCACAACATTACATGAGACATCATTGCCCATGTAAACTACTCCATCATTAATTGAGTTTCAAGATTTAAACCACTGTTTATGGATGCACATGTGATTGGACGCATTAGAATCTAATAGCCAATATTGATCATGATTTGAAAAATTAACTGATAAAACTTCATCACTTATACCTGAACCGGATGCCAAACCTGAACCTGTATCTGTCGTGTTTGCTTCTTTATTTTCTGTTGAAGAGTCTCCTTTGGATGTTTGCTGTCTCTTCCAATAGTCCTTCAAATGTCCCGATTTGCCGCAAAACCAACATTTTAGCTTACTTTTCTTCCCTTTCGATTTTGACCAAGAGTTGTGTTTCTGACTGAAGTGTTTTTCTTTAGATCGACCTCTAACCATCATTGCTTCTGATGTAGAGGTTTCTAAATTTGACCTTTTTCTTGTTTCTCCAGACAGCATAGCTCCAAGAACATTATCAAATTCAAGGGTTTTTGATGAACTAAGACTTATAGAAGTAACAAACTAAGACTTATAGAAGTAACAAAATGATCCCATGACTCAGGCAAAGAGCATAATAAAGTTACAGCTTTATCTCCTGAATCAAATTTTACTTCTATGCTATCTAATTGCACCAAGAGAGTATTAAAAGTATTCAATTGATCGGTTATTGTTGTACCTTCCTTCATGCGCACGCTGTACAACTGTCTTTTCAGAAGAATCCTATTGGTTAAGGATTTAGTGATGTACAGTTTTTCTAACTTTGTCCATAAACCAGCGGCTGTTTTCTCTGACACGATGTTAAATAAAACATCATCCGCCAAACACAATCGTATGTCGCTCAGTGCTTTATCATCGATGTCACTCCATTCGTCATTTGTCATGGCTAAAAGTTGTTTGGATTTTTCCAAAAGTCCCTTCGCCACACCTTGTTGCACGAGTAAATCGTGCATCTTGACTTTCCAGATTTCGAAGTTATTCCTCCCATTAAACTTCTCGTTCTCAAACCGAGCACTTTGAGTTTTTGCCATGTTTAACTTCTTCTAATGCAGCACATGAAAAAACTTCACACAGTACTATCATTAATATTTACTTCTTCTCCCATACAACAGCAATACTTTGCCTCCACACAGCAGCTTCAAAGAAAAGGCGGCTCCCATTCCATCTTTGAAAATGGAATCCTTATGGAGACCCGACTAGCAAAATCGATCGCTGCAAAACAAACTTATTTGCTCCTCCCGCAGTCTGAGTTACTACTCCGATACCATTATACCAACGCCTATCATCCAATCGTAACTCGATGGCAGTGGCAATGTCTTCTAAATTTGCAGACGTTGCTGGCTCTTCCCGCAAGAAAATATTTTCTAAGAGCTTTGATGACAAACTCATATGTTAAGAAAGAAAACCATTTTAGAAGCAAGAAAGTATTTTCAAGAGCTTCGATGACAAATTCGTATGTTAAATGAGGAATGCTATTTTTCTAATACATGGAATGACATCATATGCCTCCTTTCAATTAATCCTCGGGAAAAGAAATGCTTTTTTTCTTATACCTGGAATGCCAACATACGCCTCCTTTCATTTAATCCTCAGAAAACTTACCCCCTCGTGTTTATAAGGTATCAAAACTTATTCTAAGTAGACTTTCCCTTCATGATATATTGAAATTTCATAAAAGCTAATGTATAATGTGCCAAAAGAGAGACTTGTGCCGGTTATCTTTTGGACCACTCAGCACCTTTTTTTGATTCAAGTCAAATTAAGTATGCTTGCTTATTAGGTCCCTTAAAAGATAACTCTGCTTTAATTGGATTCTCTTCTAGTCTGCCAATCGCATAAAGCACAAAACATCTGAAATTGTTCAGAACCATAGCCTCACAACGCTCCTCGCCAAACAGATTTGCACCAACAAGTAGGAAGCATTCTCACGATCTCCAACTCGGCCTTTGCATTTAACAACACGCTCCGATACCAATTGTTAAAAAATATGCACAGTAGAAATTAAATAATTCACACACAGCAGACCACAGAAAAATAGAGACAGCGATTTAATGTGGTTCACCCAACCAATCTGGGCTACATCCACCAAACAGAGGTATCAGCTTTCTTATTATTCAACATGGGATTACAACCGCAGATTTCTCACATCTGCACTTCCTTTTCTTTACCCTCATATCTCTTTTGCCTCTATGGGCTTACAATTTATAGATGTAGAGAAGAAACTGAATAATAAATTCAATTGCATCCTATTACAACAAAATAGGATATAATATCTCCTCTTCAAGATTTGATGCCATCAGATTTGGAACAAATCCTATTGTTGGCATTATCCATGAGATTTTAGCCAAATTAATATAAAAAATCTCGACATTTCTTCTTAATCCAACTCAAGGTAAACGACCTCCTTTTAACTTTTCATACATCACAACGACAAATCAAACATTGTCACACTTACCCACGCCATCCACTCTATCTGTCGGTGCAGGGATGGTCAGAACTTACTGACTATAGCGACAATCTTATCCTCAATGGTGTCGTACCGGGCCATCAGCCTCGTTATTTATTCGCTTTTTCATCTTTCAATCCACTAAATTGATCTACTAATAGACATGAGACACGTTACATGCATAATAAACCTTGCACCTCCCTTGTTACGGCGAGCCTTATTTCAGCTGCCATAGGCCCATTAATGCGGCCCAGGCAGCTGATGCCCACCGTCCGATTAAAAGTGTAGACCATCGTGCGGCGGGCATCAGCTGCCTGGGCCGCATTAATGGGCCTATGGCAGCTGAAATAAGGCTCGCCCCCTTGTTACATACAAATTTCTACATTGTGTGATGGTTGTTCATTGCATGTTTCTAAATGTAATCTTCAATCATTTTGTTGTACGTCCTTGCAATTGATTTTGCTTGGGGAAGTTTATCGGAACTCCCATAATTCAGAAAAGATTCTCTCAAGGCACATGTTTCTTTTGTAAAGGAGTGAATGACATCACATCGCTACTACTATTTCCTCCATCTCTTAACCATGGCCGATATCACCAGAGCTGTGATCGGCATTTCCCATGTCAATTCTGAATCGTAATTTGCACCAGATATTATGCCTTAATTGGCAGTGCGTTTATGGCGTTTGTCGTTAAAACAAGCTTACAGTGGTATATTTCTTTGTTGCGTAAGATTTGCCATACCTGTACGAGAGGTCAAGAAAATCAACCGTTAGAGATTCTACAGCTGTCAGAGTTTTTTTAGTTCTAGTCCATAAATTTTCCTTTTGTTACTATTTTTTGTTCATAAAGTTCTATATAATTTATGCGTTTATATATGTTCCTCAAATCTCCAGTCTCTAGTTAAATGGGGAACAGTCAATAACTTTTACAGCTCTGGTACTCACTTTTTTTGGCATGATGCAGGATGAAGGTTTTGATGTTCAAACAACAGGCTATGGTATATTCTCTATGCCCATTATGAATGACGTCCGAAGAATCTGTTATGTTTAAATATTTTCCACATCTGAGTTGTCAGCTTATCTTCTACTTAGAATGAAATGTATGCTCAAAATTCTATTTAAAAATAATTATTTTTTGCAGGGATAATGGCTACATACCATGCAAAAAACGAGTATTGTCTGCTGTCTGATTTTCAACAAGGATTCAGGGTTTTTGCAAGCATCATTGCACAACTTGAAGGATGAAGATGTAACATTATGTACTCTATCATCTGTTATTTAATAAAACATTATCTGTTTCTGGCCTCGCCATAACGGGTAGTAATATTGCCTTGAATACAAGGACATAGTTTTACACATGCTGAATAGTGTAAAGAAACTCCACAATCTAATTTAAACTATTCTTTGGCAACATTACGTCTCTTTAAAAGAGGCTTCCCTTAATGCGCAACATTATTTTGTTTTGTAAATATAGTACAAACATACTCTAGACAGAGATTTGAAGTTCAATAAGCAAGTGCATGGATTGAGTTTATAGTCCTGTTATTCAAGTTACAATTTTTTGCAACGTATCATGTAAATTTTCATTTCGATTTGTCTAATGGTTACTGGCTGGTAGTAGTTATCACGGAATTGTCACATGCAAAAATAGTATAATACTAAAATGCCAGAAAGTATTCGAGGGATTAGTTATCGTGGAATTATCACATATAAAAATCATGTGATACTAAAATGCTAATAGTAGACCTCAGTTCACTGACCAGCTTAAATTCAATTTTCTTTTTGAGATGTAGGAGATTTTAAACTTCGGTTTAGGAATTTTTATCTGGGAAAATATGTATCATATTAACATAAATATATTCACAAACTGAAAATAAATGTGAAATATATTAAGATGAATCATATTTTCTTTTTCTTTCTCAACATTATATGGATAGAAATAAGAGGATGGAGTTTTTATATCTATAACAAATTTTTTATTCCATTCTTATTATTATATAAATATAATTGTTTTATTCTATTCTTATTAAATTATATAAATAGTAATTATATTGTTATATAATTAATAATAACAATTACATAATTGAGATATTTTTAATTAAATATTATGGGAAATACCATAGTTATCAAAACCATGGATCTGTAGTCAATAATAATATACTAAAATAATAAATTAAAATATGATAATAATAGATCAGTCTCTTTCTTAAAAGGTACAATAATATCATACTAAAATAATAAATTAAAATATAATAATAATAGATCAGGCTCTTTCTTAAAAGGTACAATAATATCATACTAAAATAATAAATTAAAATATAATAATAAAAAACTAATAATAGATCATGCTCTTTCTTAAAAGGCACAATAGACTATATTTATAACATGGTTCATCTCAATGTATCTCATCTTATTAATTCAATCATTGTTAAGTATATACATTTATACACATCATATTCATTATTTCAGCACTTATTATTTCAGTGATTATTATGTGTTATATTGATATTCAAAGCAAATGGTCCAAATGTACTTGTAGTGGTTGTCATACTTACAGTTCTTATAATTTGTATATTTGTAGTGTTGTAATTTCAGAATTTTTTTGAAAATTCAAAGAGGATAACAACAATTTGATTTTGTTGAAATTGAGCCAAAAAAAATACTCCAGTAATGAGAAAAATGATTGAAAGTAGTGTAATAATTGAAATTTGGATGAAGAGTACAAACAAAATTACAAATAACTTGAAGAAAAATTGGTAAAAAATAAAATAAAAAAATAATTAAGAAAAGAGATTGAATAAAAGAATAAAGATCTTAAACATGAATTAAGGCAATTTCAAAGATGATATCACTACTGAGATAAAAAATTAAATGAATTAAAGCATGATTAAGATGAGAATAGAAATGATAGAAGAGTTCAACAAAAAAATTGAAAACCAAGTTCATTCTTGGTTAGCTAGAATAAAAAGGGTATCAAGGACAAAGAACCCCTAGCACATGCACACCCATCAAATATGATTACTCAACAACCAAGCTCTCCAATAGCCTATACCAAGTAACTTCTTGGTTAGCTAGAATTAAGAAGGATATCAAGGACTAAGAACCCCTAGCACATGCAAACCCATCAAATATGACTACTCAACAACCAAGCTCTCCGATCGCCTCTACTACTCCATAGTCTAATCGTACCAGTGCCACTGACATGGAAACAAACATGTCTTGCCAGGGCTTACCAATTGCTATTGTCAACCAACCACAACCCATTTCAACTCAACCAATCTTTGGATACTTCATGAGATTAAAATTAGAGTTATCCTAATTCAATAGAGATGAAATTACCAATTGCTAATGTCAACCAACCACAACCCATTTCAACTCAACCAATCTTTGGATACCTAATGAGATTAAAATTAGAGTTATCCTAATTCAATAGAGATGAAAAGGAGAGTGTGGCTTGGATCAACAAGGTAGAATAATATTTTGAGATACATAACATTCACATCAACAATGAAGAGATAACATATGCTTTTATTGAAATTTAGGACCATGCATATAGCTATTACATGTGGTGAAAGTTTACAACCAAGGTGAGCCACTATCGTTGGGCCTTCTTCAAAGATGACTGTTTTAAGAGGTTTCAAGACATGGTAGAGAATGGCATTTTTTTGCAAAAATCACCAAAATTAAGCAAAAGGGTGATGTGGATGAATATACTCATGAATGGGAAACATTGACATTGTATGTCCTTGAACTATCATAAGATTATTTAACCTTACATAAGGGAAGAATTATAAATGCATAATATCACAATCATGGATAAAGTCCAATATGAGGCAAAAACTACTAAGTTAAAAAGTTCATCTCATAAATATTCAAAGAGCAAATTAGTACAAAGCAAGGACTTCAAAAATTCAAAGTCTCTCTCACGTCATTCCAAAGAAAATAAAATTTATTGTTTGAAAACCCAACGAAAAAAGGAAATAATATGAAAATATTGTGGGGACAATGATCATAAGGGCAAAAATGCAACAATTGCAATTCATACAATTATGAAGAAGACAAAATCATACACTTCATAAGTGACTCCGATAATGAGGAAAAAAAGAATAAGAAAAATAATTCAAAAATGTGGTAAAAATTGGTTTCTCGGCCACATATGTGCAATTATAAATGAGGAAAGTGGAGGTTCCTGCCAACGAAGATATGTCAAATTCTAGCAAAGATGAAAAATCACTAAAGGTATTATTAGCATCAACCACATGCATTAAGTAGGATCATGAATAAGATAAATCAATGGGTTTAACAAGGCTATAGTCCAAAAAGAAAAAGTGCAACCATTGACATCATGTTATACCCCACCTCATATGAGGAGCAATGATACTATCTGTAATAGTCATGATGGAAAACCCATGATATTACTTAGCAAAATTACAAGAAAAATGAAGCTAATAACCCTAAAATTCAAGGGAAGCATTAAAGGTAAATATATCACAGTATTAGTAGAATCATGAAGTAGCTATAGCTTTGTGGATATTAATCTTTCAAGATAAATTAAATCCTTTTGTGTACCTTGTAAGGAATCTCATGGTTACAACAAACATTGATCAACAAATCAAAGGCTCAGGATAATGCCATAAATTTCTTGTACATATACAAACTCTGGAACTACAATACGAATATCACTCTACCACTTAGTGGAATGGACATGGTTCTAGGAGTACAATCATTGATGCAATTGGGCACCTATGCCAAAAAATTTCAATAACAATTTATGGATTTCAAGTGGTGAGGGGAGAGCTACAAAGTATATGGGTCAAACAACTTATATCACTTCTTAAAAGAATGCATCGATATTCGAAAACAAATATGGAATCAAGATGCTTGTCCATGATTTCTTTCTAAGGCAAAACATTATTCAAGGGGGAAACAATGTTAAATAAATAATAATAATATTGATACATAAAATTTGAAATGAGTTTCATTAAAAACCACGGGTTACGAAAACCATAAGCCTAGTATCCACCAATGGTAAAACACCATAAAAAAACAATAAATTAAATATAATAATAAAAGAGCAATAATGATAAGTCATGACTATTTGTTAAAAGGCATCTTAGGACATATTTTTAGTTGAGGCTATCTCAATGTATCACCTTAAATATATAAATTTATCCAGATTATGTTGATTATTTTAGCGACTATTGTATATTACACATATAATAACCTTTAGTTAGCAATTGTATACATACCTCTTCTTTCCAATCATAACAAAAAGATTGAAATGATTTACCTCATTCAAAAAATCATACTTGCATCTTAACCTCCAAATATAAAGTAGCGTAGTGATTCTAAGGTGACACCTAATTCTCATGAACATACAAAGCACTATGTAGCATGAGTTTCCAAGTAGTGTTGCTTCCCAATGAATTCACCCTCAAAACATATTTGAATGTTGATACTAGAAATATTTTTAATGTGATTCACTATCTTTGGATAACCACATTCTCAACAAACACCATCAGTGAGTTGCCTCTTAGCTAAACAAGCTTTAAAAGTGAGCCCTTGATAAATGACCAACCACGCAAAGACCTTTAATTTTGTAGTTAAGGCAAAGAGGCCAAACACTGTGCAATCTACAAATCCACATATTCTTAGAACTAGAAGAGGTCAATCAAACATTCAAAATAGGGAATAAAGGGATGCGTCTTGTTTAGAAAAATGATATATAAATTGTTGTGGATATTCTGTTGGATAGTTCATCACAACAAATATGTTAAATTAAACTGAAAATCTATACTATGAAAGGTTAATTCCTTGATATTTTAGATTTTTTTGTTTATGCATGCAATAGATAAAATGCAAAAAATAGAGAATAATAAAATACAAACACATATCAATCACAATGAATACCAAGATATACACTAGGAAACCCTTTTAGGAGAAAACCCAGCTAGAAGGTGAGGTTGCTCTACTCTCTTTTCGTGGAATGGAAATGATGCAAATACAAAGAAGAAAACACTCTCTATGGAGTTACTTGATACTTGTGGCCTGTGGGATACTATATAATAGAAATCCTCTATGATCGTTTCCCTTTCTATCCGCTATTAGCTATTGCACTCTACTATGAAATAAAATGAACTCAAATAGAATGGAACCCCTTTTCCTCCTAGTGGTCTAATTATAACACAGTCCAATAACCAACTAGGGGTTAAGTTTGGCTCCTTCAACTCTCAACTAGAGTACAACTTTGACCCTTATATTGTCTTCTTCATATTCTCCACGTCATATTGAGAAATTTAGGGCAACTAGATTAGGTGATTTCTCTTACTGTGATAACTGCTTGTGATGTATTTTTAGTTAACTTAATTAACTTCTTTCTCTTGATTATATCTAGTGTTATTGTCATCAAACAACTACCAAATCATAAAGAACAATGAGACAAGAGGACACAATATGTAAGTGATTAACCAAGGCCAAAACCTCTCCTCTTGAGAGGAAAACCCACAAGAATTATTCTCTTCTTATAGAATCTTCAAAATGACGAATTCCAAGACCTAGGACCCTTGAAAAATACCCCTCCAAGACCAAGTCAACCTTTCTAATTGATGATATTTATTTCCAACAATTTCGGCTCCAACAACTTCTTCAATTACTTTGACCCCAACAGTTTCTTCTGCAATTTCGACCCAACAGTTTCTTTTGCAACTTCGACCTAACAATTTCCTCTACAACTTCAAACTAGTAGTTTCTTCTGTGACTTTGACCCTAACAACTATCCAACACTTAAGCTTCCCCAAAAACCTTCCAACACTTCAACTTTCCCAACAATTTTCCAACACTTCGACTTTCCCAACAACTTTCCAAACCCTAACGCAAGAAAGAGGGAGAGAAACCCGAAGACTTCGATCCTTATTTTCTTCTTCTTTTTCATCCTTTTCCAACTTCTTCCTTGAGGAAATCAAAATTTCTTGTTGTGTGTCCAAATGAGGCCGAGTTCCTCCTTATTTATAGGCTTTATAGGGGTACAAATTTCTTCCTTGAGGCCGACTTGATCTTTCATGTAGGCCGACTTGCTCGAGGAGCCATGACAAGGTCTTAGAGGCCATTTGACTGTAAATTGACTTAAATAAAATTTTCTTTACAATATGTAACATGCCCAAAATGGTCTTTCATACATAACAATGACTCTTATGAATTTGTGACTCAAAGACAAGCCCTAGAAGCACTCAATGGGTGCTTGACCTAAAAATAAATTTCCCTTGAGCATGAAACCCATGTCTCTTTACAATAAATACATAAAAGCATGATTACATATGTCATTATGAAGACCGAACCTAGTTACATATTTCAACGCTCCCTCTTAACTGGGGAGGTATTCATAATCCATTCGAGGTACTCAGACATTCTCAAACTGAAGAATTCTCATATGAAGATTCAATTAGTAAGGCATCTCATAAGCTACCTTATCAACTTATATCATAGCATCTTATCATACCAACCAACATTTTCACATAGAAAGGCCTTGACTAACAACTCTATCTCTCCACAATATCTAAGCACAATGTTGGTGAGATCAATGACTGATAGACACCATCATCATTGTCTCTTAAGGCACAGACCCCACCTAGGTGTTCACAGTGTATGTCCTTTTAGGAAAATTCCTATCTTGGAATAATACATCCTCATGGAATTTCTTCTTCGACTATTCTTACATATTATATTCCCTACCACATCCTCAAAGAGGGTCAGAATCAATCTCAAATATTTACCCAATCCTCCATTCTTTCTTCACAATATGAAGCCAAGAATGATGTGTTTGTCTCTCCTCATGGGCTTCACTAAGACTTACGATTGTTAGTATTGGTCTAGTGTGTATCATATCTTTCACTCCATATTAACCAAGGAGGACCAACCTATTCCTAAAAAGGAATACACCCAAGCTCCCTCTTAACCAGGGACTTTCTCAACAACAACGCTTTGGTGGAGATCATGGTACTATTAGCTACTAGTAGAGGTCCTCCTTTTGATGTCATGAATTTAATCTTCATCTTTATGGAGCCTTCATCTTCTAGGTTTTCTTCGTAGGGCGTTGACCATCCATCACTTTCCTTCATGAACCATATGAGTCATGTCATCCTTCTTCTCATCGAAAAACAATCTTCTAGTCCACATCTAGCTTATCTTCATACAAATACCTCTTCAAAGTCATGTTTCCTTCATAATATTTTATCCAACCACATGAGTGCTAGTTTTAGGTGAAATCTACAACTCTCTTTTGGTAGCCACTGTATCAACCCATCTAGACAATGTTCCAAAATTAAAAATGAACATCAAATCAAAGTTACATTTTACGATGGCCTTTCATCATGACATCTGCTTCTTGCAACATCAACATCTTGCACATTCATGCTCACATCTCCAAGACTTTTAATGTCAAGGGTCTCCTTTTACAGACCTTGTCAGGGTATTCATACCTTCTCTATGGATATTTCATAGCCAATTCTTCTAGTCATCAGATGTTGATTTATTTTTCTATAGTTGCATCTTTCACGATATCTTCTTTCTTTCTTCACATATTTCTCCCCAGGAACTTCCATCCATAGATACTTCATCTTTGTCGACCACCTCATATTTCATATGAGGACATATTATGCTGATTTTATCTTGTCAATATGTGAACCATGCCTTCATGCATCTTTCTAACGGAAGAGATCATTTTTCTTCGATCATGCTTATGAGGTAGAGCATTTACCCATGATATCTGCAACTATATATGATGATGTGACTTAATTTATCAAATATATACATACCTCTTTTCTCCTTTTGGTCATCTAGACTTCCTTCGATAACTCTCTATCCTTTCTTGAAAGTTCTTCAACTATTTTGACATGCTGCACTCCTTTGTCACCATACCATCATCCTTGTAAATAATGGATCCCACACAAGGTGGAATGATCAGTGAGACACTTGCTTCTTCCAAGTAGAGGTGAACCTTCTAATGAATATTCCAATGAAGGATCTTGATTATCCTCATCCTAATAATGGTCCTATCTAATGCTGATGATGTGTGATGAGTTCTTTCTATATTCTATCATGCTATATGAATTTCTTCATATTTACTAATTATTTTTTAAATAGGGTCACCAAGAGCTACTTCCTTTCTATGATGTCTACTACATCCATGTAGACTTCTATTTCAACTATCCTTTCAAGCTTTTATGAAGATGTTACAAGCTCTTACTTGAATCGTATGCTTCTAGTATGATGCGTGCTAACAATGCTTCACATATAATAGTAATATTTAACCATAGTAGAGGTATTTTCACCTCCTATTTTTCCTTGCTATAAAGACCTTAATAGTGAATATATATCCCTTCTTTCTTGAATTTCTTCTCATAATATTCTTTTACTTCTTCGGTGATATGGGCTTCAATTATTTCTTTCCTTTTCTTGTTGTCCATCTTGAGTTTAAGAAAATCTCTCTTGAAATTCCCATATTCTTGACAACCATAGCATTGGATATTTGACATATCGATCTTATTATTTTTTTGCGGACCAAACTTCCAAAACTTCCCTTTTCTCCTAGCCATGGCAGCAAATGATTGAACTTGTTCGCTTGATCCTACATCACTTTTTGCCTTCAACGTAGATTCTTAAATATTACATAGTGACCATAGTTCACTGAATGGGGTGTCTTCCTTCTTTCCATAGATGCTTGATACAAAGTTGCTCCATTCATCAGGTAGTGCATTGAGCACCACAATGGCCATCTCTTTTCCGGAAGTTATTTCACCCAACTCTTTCAATTGGTCTCATATTTGTGACACACATAAGATATGAGGCTATCCCTTATTCCCTTGATACCTTCATCTTATATAGCTCAGTTATAAAATATATCACTTCTCCTACAGTGCTTACGGATAAAATTTCTACTAGCTTATCATATATGTCTTTTGGCTTCTCCAATTTTGGTACACAGGGGATGATACAATCCTTGATTGATTCTATAAGGATTATTTGAGCCCTTATCTCTCCCTATAGCTTGATCTTATTATTTTGGTGGTTCAATGATTGAACCCTTAACATGTTCAACGACTTCATTTTCTATGAGG
Source organism: Pinus albicaulis (assembly GCA_034641835.2). Taxonomy (NCBI): domain Eukaryota; kingdom Viridiplantae; phylum Streptophyta; class Pinopsida; order Pinales; family Pinaceae; genus Pinus; species Pinus albicaulis. The sequence goes on from CM076572.1 coordinate 81,473,211, forward strand.
ATCAAATCTGTCCTCTTCTTCCATGCAAGGAAATTTGATGACCCAACCAACTTGTTGCTCTCCTTGCAAAATGAAGTCATTTTGATAGAAAATTCAGACATAAATGTAGAGGTACTCACTAGTCAAGTGAAGATGCTTCTTGATGGTGATATCTTCAACTTGATGCCTTCTTGATTTTGTTGATGATGTTTACTTCCTTGAAGATGAAAATGCTTCTTCTTGAAATGTCCTTCTTCAAATATGCTTGTGATGTGATCATTTTTTCAAAATGAGGGAGATCCCCTTGATTCTTTTGGATGATGATGGTAATGCTTCTTCTTTGATGTAGAGACTTCAAGATGCTTCAATGTGTAGTCCTTATTTCTTTGAGTGGAGGTGGGGTCCTTGAGATATTCTTCTCCTTGAGATGATGATTGTAAAATGTGTGAGCTTCCCAAGAATGCTTCAGGTGTGATGCTCTTCTTTGGATGAGTTATGGTTTTGTGGTCTTCTATGATCTTCCCTCAATATGATTGTTGAGGAGGTAAATCCCCTCTGCGGACAGAGGCGATCCCTACTAGCCCAGCAGGGGTCTAGCAACAATCACGAAATGTTACGATGCAAGCTCCTAGTTACGAATGAAAAGACCAAAGATGGAGGCCTACCTGGAATCCAATGCTACAATCTGAAGAAGAGAGCGTTCTCGTTCCTCAGCCTCGGCAGATCACGATCCTCCACGATCTCCGCGGATGGACACCTGCACATGCAAGAAACAAACAGATACAAGCATAAAATCCAGCATACGCAACTAAATATCAGTCAGAAAGGATACTGAGAAAGGATACTCATATTAACATAAGCGAAAAACAGAGTGGAACCATAACCGGTAGTCATTCATTAAATAACAATCGAAAGAGATTACAACCAATGTTCTGACGTCGTGGTCTCCTTCGGATGGGTCTCCAATCGTTCACGTCTCGCAAAGCTTGCCAAGGAAAGGGCAAACCTCTCCAGAGTCTCTCGACGATAGTATCCTTACTTGAGTCGGCCTTAAGGGAAGAAAGAGGGCTCTTACAGCACAAAGGCTCTTGGGAATTTGGAGATCCAAAGCTTAGGCACTTCAAGACTAGCTTGCCATGGAATTGAGCAGGCTTTTATAGATGGGGAAGGAGGGAGTTGGGATCCCTATTATTGTGGGATTGGCCCTATCAACAAGGAAGGTTCCATGGGAGGTGGCAAACCACTTCCCTTCCATGGAACTCCCGCAGCCAAACCTCCCAACTCAAGATAGGCAATGGTTTATGAGTTTGTTGAAACACAACTTCCGCCATCTTTATTTAAAAAACACTCCTTAAATTGGCTGGCGCGACTACTGCTCTGGGACAGAGCGCCAGTTGGCGCGGCCTCTTTGTAGGATTTTCCCCATTGGCGCGAGTGATGAACTGTTTGCCCGCACCAATGCAAAAGGGGATGTTTTCATTATTTTTTGCAAGGAGATGTCTTTAGGGCAATTGAAGCTCATGCTTAGAGGAATGCATTGATGATGATTTCAAGGCATGACAATGTTCACAGGTCACAAAATAGGTCCTCCATTGTGCGGGACAGGGAATGGTAGGGACGGTGACAAATTACTGTGTAAGATATGCCCCCTAAAGTATGAGGCCCGAGAGAGAGAGGGGTGAAATGCTTTACGAGAACATGTTCAACTGAAGCCCCGCCGTCGGAAAACCTGCGTAGAAAAATACAACTGATATCTCAAGTACATGATGTATGTGCGGTATGGGCGCAGCCATCCGAAACAGAGTACACTATAATCCGGATCCAGGGTATGGGCGCAGCCATCCAGCGAGGATCAAATAAATAGACTCAGGTATGGTCGCAGCCATCCAATCAGTGAGTCATGTACATAATGATAATAATCCACAATCGCAACCTGGATTACAACAGACATAATCCAGGGTCTTGCGCTCCATCTCGACCCAAACAAAGTACAAGCTCGAGCATGTGAATATGTGAGCTGAAGTCGAACATGCAAGAACATCGTCTGATTACCAGCCAATGATGAAAGCTGTTAACAGACGCGAGAGAAACCACCAATAATGACGATGGTCCTCAAGGTACTACAGGCACAATCTACGGCGTGTGAATAGATGAGCTGATGTCGAACACCCGCAGAATCATTCGATCGGAGGCCAATGATGAAAACCTCACGTCGAATGCGACGAACCTGCCATTGAGGCATGCAGGCTCCAAGGTACCATCAGGAGTCTCTAGACCAACTTCCTGGATAATGAGTTGAAGTCGACAGGAAGTGACCTTGATTGAAGGTGGGCCATAATGATTCCCACATCATCGACACGAGACAGAGGAACATAATGTTTTGTTGTGAATCAGGACCATATAAGAAACAGAGGAAGGTTGATATTTGCAGAGGCCAACTTATCTTGAACACATGAACGGCACGACAATGGACTTGGCAGTATTTGACATCAACGGATCAGAGGTCATGGTGACGAGGCAGTGAACAGATGAGAGGTCAAAAGAGATTACCCAAACCCATGGAGGCAAAGTGAAGAAACGAGATGAGATGTCCCCAACCCGACACGAATGCAGACAAGTGCCATGTTCAAGAGCGACATACTGCTGACGACAACGACGATGGTTCCATTTTTCCCCCACCATTTCTGGCGAGTACCCCAATTATTTTTAATAACAAGCTTGAAAGGGATAGCATATGCTTGCAATATAAGTCCGCCCTTCGGGCGAATCCATCCTAGTGCATTTAACGAGTCCTAGGAAGGAGGAACTCGGAGAACGTCATTTCGACTAGATCCGATGTCATCAGGGTTTAACGAGTCTGACAAAGGAAGAACTCGGCGTCTTTTCATGTTTAGAGAGTTTGAAAAGACGGCGGAAAAGAAAACTCCACAGGTCCCTTTTCGTAAATAGTTCCCCAGATCCGAAAAGGTAGAAAACAATATCCGGGAAAACCTCCTAGTCGCGATAGACTAGGGTATTCCTTTTTCGTAATCAATCCATCCCAGCCCGAAAAAGGGTTAAACTTATACTGGGTGAATGTCGATTCGTGTCCATTTTAACGAGATCGAAACGACAAGGGCCTCGGCAATCTTTTCACGTTTAGAGAGTCAGAAAAGAGCTGAAAGATGACTCCAAAGTGACTTTTTCGTGTATTTACCGAGTCCGAAAAAGTATAAAATACAACTCGTTTCCATCGTTAAAGTCGCAAAAACCTGCTGCTACACATACCAAGCAAGCGTAAAACCCATTTTCGACATAACATATCAAAATCTCTGGTAAAAATAACTCTTTAGAACTCATTTTATGTCAAAAAGTTATAAATATGCCAAAATGGTAAAAATAAAATTACATTTACTATTTACCTTGGTAAAAAGCAACAATGATCCATTTGGAGCAGAAACTTCTGACGGCGATTGCGACAGATCCGGTTGACCATTCAGTTTCTCGTCTGCTACAGGTAAGAGGCGTTTCCCTGCTCTACATTTTCATCCATTTTTTAATAGTTTTCCCTTGCATATCAGTCATCTGTGGCCACTTTTGAAATTTTAGGGCCGCGCTCATTGGCGCGGGTATTGGGCACGGACCCGCGCCAATGGGCTCTTTTATACAAAGGGCTCGCGCCTCGTGGCGCGACTATTCATAAAACAGCCGCGCCAGCAGCTGAACCTAAAAATCCGCCTAAAAATTCGATATTTAAACCAAATTGCATGGAATTTGAGGCCTACCAGAAATCTAACTAAGGGTTTATGACCATATGGATGCAGGTAATCAAGCAAAATGGTGATTGAATGGAAGGAACGAGAGCATGGAGAAGAGGATGAACAGGCCATCCAAAGTGAGGCTTGCATGAATGCCCTTAGAAACTGTGGGCTGAAGAAGTTCTTCCTTACACCCTGTCTACGAGCTCAGCCCGAGCTCCTCCAGTATTTGATCAGTATTTGGGACGAACATGAACAAGTGTTCAGGTTGCGAGATCAGGTATTGGAGCTGGAGGTTTCTGATGTGTATTTCATCACCAGATTGTCCCGCAGAGGTCCGATCCCTGTGTTGACTGGAAGCAGACCATCTGGCGAGAAGATGGAAGAAGTGATGGCACGAGTGTGCCGAGGAGCACAAATGGGATCAGGAAGCAAGAAGGTGGATATCCACACTATCCCTGATCTGGCATTGAGAGTTGTCCTACATACCATCATGCGGGCTGCAGGGTCGCAGGCACCGCACGAGGCCACAAAGGCCCAACTCCTACTGGCCTCAGAATGCATGAGTCCCTTACTGTTCGACTGGGCAACAACAGTAACAATAAATATGAAAAGGCAGCTCACAAAATGCAAACAAGCTAAACTGAAACAATTTGGCTATGGTTCCATCCTTGTATCGTTCATTCTGGAACGCTTACCAATCTTCCAGGGCCAAGGGGCCTCAGTAGCAGATCCGATACCACGAGAGCCAAGAATGGCTCGCTGGGCAGCATTAATGCCCAGAGCTGGAGGCGGCCAACAGATGTCCTGGAGGCTGGAGTTTTTTAGGTGGTTACGGCGCCAGCTGATTGTAGTGGAGGACTGGCCATATGCAGGAACTGACTTCATCGGAGACCCAGATCTCCCACTGCCAGAAGGAGATGACTGGGACGAGGAGTTGGGTAAGACCTCATGTTTTTGATTTTATGTTTTATGTTTTTTTTTGTTAATACACATTCGTCCTAACACATTTTATATATGTATGCAGATGTGGGACCTGAGAGACCAGCTGGGATGTCTCCAATCTCACGGAGGACTCAACTCGCCCCTGATCCTCAGGGAGAGGGCACCGGAGGAGAGGAGTTGATCCAGAATCTCGAGGGCATTGCCCGAGGGATCCCGGACTATGCTCGGCTGGCGGACGTACCGATGGCATACCAGCGTCATACGGTGGGAGTTCCAAGCCGGATCCACCGAATCCTGAGATGCTTAGTGCGTGCAGTCACATGCTATCATGAGCACCATGCGGATTAGCTCTTAGGATTTATACCACACCTATTTTTTGAGAGACGTATCGTCTCCAGATGTACTTAAGACGATTATGTATATTTTGACTTTATGTGACACACTCTATGTAAACATTTTGATATCTATATATATGTGCATATCTATTTCTGGATGGATCTTTCTTTACATGTGATGATGATTTATAAATTGCGCAAATGCCTGTCTAACACCAAATTTGCTACTGCATCTGTTAATGTATTCAAATGCCTGGGTATATGATGATATGTAATGTAGTCAAAATTCCTTTCCAGTAATCGAATACGCAGATACAGACGTAAGATGGATGGGTTCCTTACCGAATAGTGTCCGTTCAGTTGTAACACCACAAGTTGTGAATCTAGATACACGAGCAATTCACGGATACCAAGGTTTACTGCCTCGGTTAATAATTATAACACATCACTATATTCCGCGATGTTGTTCGTGGTACGTCCTAGACACACTCCTTGCAGGTTGATCAACTCACCAGCAGGATCGTAGATTACCCAGGCTGCTGAAGACAGATTCCTGGTACTGCGGGAGGCACCATCCGCGAAACCAACAAATGGATGAATAGACATCTGCACAACCAGGAAGACGCGATCAACAGAAAGATGTTTACAAAGCACACCACACTATACATGCACACAAATGAAAATCACACACCTATGTACACACACCACACCAAGAAATCACTTCAGGCATAGTACTTTTTGAGGTACAACCCATTTCTGCGCTGCGCCAGTGGAAGTCCTTCATAATCTATAAGCTCGTAGGCCCCGTTTTTCAAAACGCGTTTTACTATATAGGGCCCATGCCACATAGGCTGGAACTTACCGGCTCCAAGCTTGTCATGTGCTTGATCGTACAGGAGGATGAGGTCTCCTTCGATAAAGGAACGAGGAGAAACAGATTGATCAAAATGAGTTTTGACCCTCTTCTTTTGTGCTTCGATAACCAAAGCAGCCAGACGACGGGTTTCATCTAACCGTTCCAGATATAGAAGACGTTCTTCCTCGGCAGAAGTACCAGGTAGAAGCTCCACAGCTAATTTCAATGAAGGAATCTCACACTCAACCGGCAGAGTGGCTTCCAGACCGTACACCAATTGAAATGGTGTGAATCCAGTTGCACTCTTAGCAGATGTTCGGTATGCCCAGAGAGCTGAGAACAGTTGGAGATGCCAATTGGATTTGTGAATACCAACTATTCGTTGAAGCATAGTGACCAGAACCTTGTTCACTGCTTCAACCTGACCATTCGCTTAAGGGTAGTATGGTGTTGAGCTGTCGTGACGCAAGCCCAACGTTGAAGTCAGCTCCGCCATCATGTAATCTCGGAAATGAGTACCGTGATCAGTGACGATGGCTTGAGGAACCCCGAACCGTGCAATAACGTGGTTGAATATAAATTGGGCAGCCGTTTTCCCGTCAGCAGCTAGTGTAGGCATCGCCTCGGCCCACTTGGTGAAGTAGTCGACGACGACAATGATATACGCATGCCCCCCGGCCGAGTGAGGGTTACACGTCATAAAATCCACGCCCCACTTCGCAAAAGGACCGACGGTAATAACGGGATGCAATGGTAAAGGCGGCGCGCGCATCTTGCGCTGAAATATCTGGCATGGATGACATTTACGGACTGCAGTGATACAGTCTTTGAATATGGAAGGCCAGAAATAACCTGCTCGCAGAATCTTCTGGGCAGTAGCATACCCGAACATATGTCCACCACAGGCGCCACTGTGGCAGTCATTTAGGACCTTTTCAGCCTCTTCCAAGGTTAGGCATCGCCGGAGCACCGAATCTACTCCAATGCGATATAAGGTATCTCCTACTATACGGTAGGGCTGGGACTGGTGCCGAATCTGACGGCGGGCAGCTTTATCCAACTCAGACCGAAATGTCGAGGTCTGAAGATACACTATTATGTCACCGTACCAAGGGTCACGAGTGCTGATGAGGAAAAGCGTTTCGTCCGGTATGTGATCTTCAGAGTGTGAGGGAGCAGAGTCTGTAGGTAGGGAACATATCAAGTCCGCGAAGACCAGTGATTTAGTTGACTTAGCGGTAGTGAACTCTAAGTCAAACTCCTGCAGGATCACAATCCATTTGGAGTACTTGCCCCCCAGTAATTGTCTGGAAAGAATATACGTCATAGGGTTGCAGTCTGAAACCACTGTTATCGTACACAAAAGGATGTAATGGCGAAAGCGTTGTACAACGTGTACTGCTGCTAATGCCAACTTCTCGAGATGAGCATAGCGCGTTTCTGGATCAAGAAGGTTCCGTGACAGGTAATAAACAACATGTTCATCACCGTCATCGTCATCCTGCACCAAGACCATGGCTATGGTGCTAAATGCGGCGGCTAGATATAAAGTGAAGTCGCGGTGGTAGTCCAGAGGACGAAGCAACGGAGCATTGACAAGCAACGTCTTCAGCTTCTCAAAGGACTCTTGAGCAATTTCGTCCCAATGAAAGGGAACGTTCTGCTTTAACAAACGAGTGAATCCTTTGGCCACCTCGGCATAATTCAGGATAAAGCGCCGAAGAAAGTTCGCTTTCCCTTGTAGACTCTGTAACTGATACAGGGAGGAGGGTGATGGGAGATTTACGATGGCCTCGACCTTTAGAGGGTCAAGGCGAATTCCGTCTTTCGAGACTATGAATCCTAAAAGACGACCAGAGTCAATGCAGAAGATGCATTTATGAGGATTGAGCCTGATATTGTAGCGCCTGCAACGAAGAAAGATCTGGCGGAGATGCTCAGGATGGTCCTCTCGCTTACCCGAATGGGCCGACAAGTCGTCCAGATAAGGCTGAACGATATGGCGAATGTCATGAAAAGCGTAGGACATCGCACGCTGAAAAGTGGCTCCAGCGTTCTTTAAGCCGAATGGGAGTTTTTTATACGCGAAAGTACCCCACGGACAGATGAATGTGGTCTTGTGCTGATCCTCAGGTGCAATATTGATTTGGTTATATCCTGAGAAACCGTCCATTAAGGAATAGATCTCACTCCCGGCGCATTCGTCGATGATCTGGTCAATAAACAGAGTGGGATAATTATCCTTTGGCAGGTGCGATTGATGTCGCGATAATCCACACAGACTCTAATTGTACCCTGCTTTTTATTGACAGGGACAATGTTGGACACCCATTCTGTGAGGGGGATGGGATAAATAAAACCGCGTTCAGAAGTTTTTCAACTTCTGCCTTGATGGTGGCGGCTTTCCGAGGATGCATGGGGCGTAAGCGTTGGCGCATGGGTTTCGCACCTGGATAGGTTGGAATCTCGTGCACTACGATACTGGGATCAATCCTCGACATGTCCTCGTAAGACCACGCGAGAACATCTCTGAATTCTTTGAAAAGCTCAGTATAGACTTGAATCTCATCGGGAGAACAAGTCACACCCACGTGAATATTCTCAACGATCCCCGGTTTAACGGAGATGTTGATTGGAATAGTTTGAGTAATGTTACCCAGGTTACCCTCCGAAAAAACCTCGTGCGTCAAGATGGGCGTTTGAAGGGGAGGGGAAGGAACCTGAGTAGCATAACGCTCCAGACAATCAGTCATTGCGCCCAAGCTAGGCATAAACGAGGAGCGATGATGTCCATCGCCCCAAGGCAGCTCCTCAAGAGACATAGTTTCGATGATAGCCTCATCTGAAGGAAAAGTCTCTCTGAGAGGATCAGGTGAATCAGCCTGACCAAGCCAGGGGGATTGAGAGTAGACGTCGAGAGCCATGGTCAAAGGAGCATGCTGAGGAGGTGGAGGATCAGATGCAGCAACAATCTCACAGTAGTTGATCTCTACTGGCGTTAAAGGCATTGATTCTCCAAACTCATATACCTGCTCAGGCGTAGGAATAAGCCAGGGGTCATCGGACCTGGACAACATGTTGAGTTGAGCGGTATGCGGTGGTGGTGCGGGAAAGATACCCATGAGGACTGGGTCTTTGAAGAGACCAGGTCCTACACTGTCTGGGGGATTCGGGATTTGATCCACGTATGGCACGTTGTTCTCAGAGGAAGAGGTGAAAAATGACAACTGATCCACCGTGACAATCTTGCCCTCGTGAGGGAACTTAATGAATCGAAAGACGGTGGAAGGCACGCAGAGCATGGCATGGGTCCAGCTGCGGCCAAGAAGTATATTGTAGTTGAGTTTAGCGTCAACCACTTCCACTTCTACGTTGACAGTTTTTCCCTGTAATGTGATCGCTAGACTCTCGAGAACGCCAAGGGGTTTAGATTCCCAACCATCAAATGCCTCAAGGGCATTGGGAGATGACGACAGGGCTGGAGAGCTGATGGCCTTCCAGCAAGCGGAGGACATAACGCAGGTAGATGCACCCTCATCCACGACGACCCTATGAATGTTCAGACCGTTAATCCCGACTTGAATAACCAGAGCGATTTGATGAGAAAGCCGGGGAGTGAAATTCTCCAAATCGAAGGTGAGAAGACTCAAGTCGGTGGGATCGATGCCACCGATTGCAGACAGTAAAGCCTTCCGTTGTGAAGGACAACTTTGAAGAACCTCAAGTGCAGACATAGCACACGGCGCCTGTGCCAGATCCTCAACAATACTGTAATGTTGAGCGGCACGAGCGTTTGGATTATAAGAAGATCTTCGAAGGACACCTTTAGGAGGTGGCTTCACAACGGGTTCAAGAGTAGGCTTCTCGATTTCCAACGGACCGGAGACAGGTGGGGGAGGCGGCCCATCCGCAACTGCCTTCCCGGGTGCTTGCCGCGATTCGTTGTAATCCTTCGATCGCGTAGCGACAGAAATAGGTGCAACACTCTTCACCATGAAAACCTGAGACCCAAACGGTGCAGATGGTGACGACTGTTCGACCATCTGGGTCTGCTGAGATGGAAATGGCTCTTTTAAAACAGCCGGAGTCCCTTTAGGGCCCTTAAGAAGTTGACTAACCTCGGATCGTCGTGGACAATCCTTAGTATAATGGTCCCCTTCATAGATGAGGCAAGGGAACTTCGGTTTACGCTGGGAGCCATCCTCAGTACGAGATTTAGATTCTGGTTTCGGGGCATCAGATTTAGATTTGCCTTTGCCCTTCTTCTTCCCCTTGGAGGATTTGTCCGCAGGATTGGCCTAGACGGCATTCACCTCCGCAGTTTTGCCAGAATCGGATGAGGCGGGATTAGCAGAAGTATTGTTGGAAGAATTAGCCTTCTGCTTCCCATTCGAAGATTTCTTCGAATTTTGAGAGACAAAACCAATGACACCATCCACCGCAGGGGTAGGCGGAGCCTTAGTGGTTCCGGGCCATGGAGCATCAGTCAAGATGTCATAAAGCATGCCGGACTGAGAATAGACAAGATCCAGGTATTGGGCATGCGCGATGGCTTGTTCCTCTGTCACGCACGCTCCCGTCGCGATATCCTGAGCGATTTTATTCACAAAGGAGGTGGTGAACCAGTGAGTCAATATTTGATCAGGTATGTGAAACTTGATCAGTCTACGACGGCGCCACCACTCATGAATGTGATCTAAGATGTGAGTGGCTTTGTCCTGCTTCAGAGAAGTCAGGAGGTGCGTCTCGGCTTCATACCGAACCGGTAACTGAAAATGCGTGAGGAAAGCCATGGCTAAAGAATTGAAATCTTGGAAAATGCCACGGGGTAATTCTATGTACCACTTAGCAGAAGCTCTAGTTAAAGTACACTGGAAGAGGCGCAAATGGATCGAATCGTCGACCCAAGAGTTAGATGAACACCAAAGGTGATACGTCATCACATGCGCCTGGGGGTCCCCTCCAGCTTTTCCCTCGAACTTGGAGCAATCACCTGGTATCTTGGTGGGAACCGAAGGCCAATACGGATTATGTAAAATCGGATCATTGGTCAACTTTGAAACATCCAGCAGCTCCAAGGTAGCCAGGAACGGCAATGGTGGATTAACCGTCATGCCAGGCCCAAGATGAGGTCCAGTACCCATACTCCACGACGGTTGTGAATATCCTTTCTCCCACGGGTTTTGTCCCGCAGGATTCTAACCGTAGAGGGCATAGGTCGTATAACCAGACTGATTTGGATGTTGGTAACCATAGTGTGGGGCTTGATAACCAGGGTACGGACCCTGATTAGGCGTCGGCCCCGTATAAGCAGCGTTTGGATTCGGCTGCTGAGTGTAGGTAAAACCGGGTGGAGGAGGATAATAATGAGAGCCTCTAGGGTGGTTATAGTTCGGTTGAGACTAACCATGAGGATAATAACCACCCTGAGGATGAGTAGGCTGCTGAAAAGTGGAACCCTGCGGAGCCTGATATGTAGGGCGCATCTGTTGATTTGGCTGCGGCATTGAATGAGTCGGCTGCTGAGTAGGGTGAATGGAATGAGCGGGCTGCCTTGAATGAACAGGTTGACCCGACTGAGAGGGCTGACCTAAGTGACCAGGTTGACCTGGATAGATAGGCTGCACCGGTTGCATAGGCTGACCTGGCTGTAAAGGAGCCCCAGGTTGTACCGGATGGGCCGGTTGGCTTGGAGGCGGGACACCGGGTTGTACTGGATGAGCCGGTTGGCATGGTAGTGGAACAGGACCAGGTGCTTGTTGGAAACCGGTTTGACCTGAAGCAGAACCATAGGATGGTCCTGGCTGATATGCAACGTTAGAAACAACAGGATACTGCGGTTGCATCGGTAAAGAAGGCTGGATTTGCCCCCCAGGACCATAGACCGGTCCCGGTTGGTACCCCGGCTGAGGCTGGACAGGTTGACCGGAGGGGCTGTAATACTGTCCTTGCGGACTGTACGATGGCCCTTGCTGGCCCGCAGGGGAGCCCTGAATGGGATGCCCCTGTGGGTCATAAGGATAACCAGGTTGGCCCGAAGGTTGGCCTTGGAAAGGTTGCCCTTGCGGGTTATAAGCCTGGTGATGAGGTAAACCTTGAGCATAGAGGAAAGCCTCAAGAGCGGGTAGACGCAAAATCTCCCCATGCTCGTCATACTGACCTGGAAAAGCATACACGGGAGTACCATCCTGTGCATAGTGTGAAAAATAAGATCGGTAGGGATCTTGGGAGGACGGTCCAACCTCGGCGTTAGGCTGTTGCAAAGACAACTGATACTCCTCCGGAGAGATATTCTCCGGTATAGCAGTTGCTAGATAAACATCTTCAGGAGTTGGCCCAGCCCTAGTAGCAGATGCTGAGACATCAGGAGAAGAGGCGACCACACAGATAGTGGGCCGGATGGGAACAGAAGTGACGGGCGTCTGAGGAGACACCCCGGGTGTAGTAGCAGCTGGCCTCGAAGCAGGAGATGATATTCCCATAGAGGCTGCAGCGGAAATGATCTGACCCAGAGATCTGTATCCCTGTGGTAAAGAAGGACTGGCTGTTGACATGTTAGCTAGCTCAGAGTTGTCTCCCTGAAACAATCTTCGCGGGAAGAGCTGATAATATTCACCAGACGTTGGGATTTCCTCACCAGAATCACTCATGGTTGATCCTGCCGTTAAATCTCGCAAGAGACGGCGAGGACTAGGAGGAAATACAACAGCAACAAAAGGCGAACCCGATGTAAGAGAAAGGAAATCAGCTCCTAATCTCAATTCAGACACAGGGTCTGAAAAGGGCCAATTGAACTCAACTGGTCCTCCAAAGGGTTGCTCAGCGAGAACCGGTCCCCCGTCAGGAAACTTGGAAACAACAGGCTGCTGCGGTTCAGCAGAGGATTGGGAAGCCTCTGAAGAATCGTCTGTGGAAGGACTACCAGTAGACGAAACCGAAGGTTCCGCCACTTTGGCAAAAGACCAGAGAAAAAGAAGCAAACACACACACGGGCTGAAAACAAATTAAGACACATGATCAAACGGTCAACAAGCAATATCTAAGCGGGCGTGTAATCGTGGGTGATTAATTTTTACCACATTGAAAAGTAAGAAACTTTACCGTTTCATGTTTTAAGAGTCGAGAAACGATAAAAGATGACTCTATCTCTTTCAGATTTGACACAAGCGTGAAAGGACAAGCGCTTGACGGTATTTTCAAGTTTAGGGAGTCAGAAAAGACCAAATGACTACTCAGGAAAAACTAGGCACAAAGGGTGTACCAAATATCCGTGAACTGCAATATACACCTTGGTTTCAATAATGAAACGGAAATCGACCAAGGACTTTCCGTACGTGCAGGTAGTCTCCCCGAATGCTGTGTTCGGTGTATCACGGGTATAGGGCGGCAGACTCGGCTTCCTGTGGATAAAGGATTGAAAACCTAGAGGGGTCTCCCTTTATATACGCGACGGTACGGGGAGCACAAGTCCGTACTAGCGCTGTCTAAAGCCAAAAGGCGAGCGACAACTGCTAGGTTTAAAGACGCCAGAACACGTCTCTAGCCTAGACCACTAAATATGTTTCGTTAGATTTCAATGCTGCCTTAGGTTAATTGAATAAATTTTATAGTTGATCTTCAATTAAGTTTCAGTTTCCAGGCCCTATCGTATGTAATGTCTTAAAAGACTCTTAAATGCAAAGCTACATGCCACAGTCCAACATTTCGTTCGATGAAAACTAGCTACAGAAGAGTAAAGAGATTTTACACAAACGAAATGATCGGAAGACAAACAATGAGATCTCTAATGCAACTAATGAAATTGAAAACTTTTCATTCAAATCACTAATCACTAGCAAAATCGAAAAGATTACAATTTGCACTAATTAACCAAAAGCAAAAGAGATTTTTTTTGTAATTTTCAATGTTTGATAGCTAAATGCACTAAACAAACTGAAAACAAACGGAACAACTTGAGAAACGATATTGAGAGAGAAAAACAAACAAATTTTACTCAATGACACAAGCAATCAGATCCCAAATCGACCAAAGTCTCTCAAAACCAAGAAAAAGACTCAAAGGCTCCAATGGACCGTGTGATCTAGGCCCAAAGCAAGGCCAAACGAAATTTGAATGAAAAATGAGCAATCACCCAAAAATCGCAACAAAACAGTGAGCAACTACTAAGAGGATGCGGAGGAGCAATCAGAAAGTCGACTGGACAAACGAAACACCAAAACTCCCAAGGAGGGCTCGATACACTAAGCCACTAGATGCCCTAGGGCTTAAAACGTGAAATCGATAGATAAAAGCAAACAACCAAAGGACATAGGTGAATTCCCAGTCAAACAGGACTCCAACACACTCAGGTAGTCGAAAAATCAAGAAGAAAAGCACTGACCAGATCCAGAGAGCTCAAAACTAAGGAAACTCAAAAACCCTACAGGAGTGGCGCGACTGTAAGGCTGCAACTGGCGCCAGAAAGCAATTGGCGCGGTCTAAAAAAAAGAAACATGCGCCAATTGGTGCGACTGTCGGGCTAAAAAGCGCGCCAGTCGAGTTTCTCATCCAAAATTAAAAAAGAACTACTCCAGAAGCAGATCAATGTAAACTAAGCAAACCAAGAAGCAAAAAACAGCAAGAGAACCGAACCCAGAAGGCTAACCAAGCAAGGAAAATCATAAAACAATCAAATGAGACAATCCAAACGAGACAGTGAAATCTAGACGATCCCCAGCGGAGTCGCCAAATTGTTGAGGAGGTAAATCCCCTTTGCGGACAGAGGCGATCCCTACTAGCCCAGCAGGGGTCTAGCAACAATCACGAAATGTTACGACGCAAGCTCCTAGTTACGAATGAAAAGACCAAAGATGGAGGCCTACCTGGAATCCAATGCTACGATCTGAAGAAGAGAGCGTTCCCGTTCCTCAGCCTCGGCAGATCACGATCCTCCACGATCTCCGCGGATGGACACTTGCACATGCAAGAAACAAACAGATACAAGCATAAAATCCAGCATACACAACTAAATATCAGTCAGAAAGGATACTACTCATATTAACATAATCGAAAACAGAGTGGAACCATAATCGTAATCATTCATTAAATAACAATCGAAAGAGATTACAACCAATGTTCTGACGTTGTGGTCTCCTTCGGATGGGTCTCCAGTCGTTCACGTCTCGCAAAGCTCGCCAAGGAAAGGGCAAACCTCTCCAGAGTCTCTCGACGATAGTCTCCTTACTTGAGTCGGCCTTAAGGGAAGAAAGATGGCTCTTACAGCACAAAGGCTATTGGGAATTTGGAGATCCAAAGCTTAGGCACTTCAAGACTAGCTTGCCATGGAATTGAGCAGGCTTTTATAGATGGGAAAGGAGGGAGTTGGGATCCCTATTATTATGGGATTGGCCCTATCAACAAGGAAGGTTCCATGGGAGGTGGCAAACCACTTCCCTTCCATAGAACTCCCGCAGCCAAACCTCCCAACTCAAGATAGGCAATGGTTTCTGAGTTTGTTGAAACACAAATTCCGCCATCTTTATTTAAAAAACACTCCTTAAATTGGCTGGCGCGACTACTGCTCTGGGACAGAGCGCCAGTTGGCGCGGCCTCTTTGTAGGATTTTCCCCATTGGCACGAGTGATGAACTGTCTGGCCGCGCCAATGCAAAAGGAGATGTTTTCATGATTTTTTGCAAGGAGATGTCTTTAGGGAAATTGAAGCTCATGCTTAGAGGAATGCATTGATGATGATTTCAAGGCATGACAATGTTCACAGGTCAAAAAATAGGTCCTCCATTGTGCGGGACGGGGAATGGTAGGGACGGTGACAAATTACTGTGTAACAATGATGAGAGGGTTATTCCTTCTTGATGATTTCCTTGAACTCGGCCCTTCAGTATCCCTTCTTGATGGTACAATGTCCTCTTTGAGGTATTGAAATTTCTTGATACTCATTTTGATGATCCTTCTTCAACCTACCTTTTCTTGTCTTATCACCTTAGCTTTGATTCCATGTTGAGAAATCTAGGGTAGCTACATTAGGTGTTTTATCTTACTTTGATAAATTCTTGTGATGTATTTTTACTTAAATTAATTAGCTTCTTATTTATATTAATTATATCTAGTATTATTATCATAAAAAAATACTAAATCATAAAGAACAATGAAAAAAGAGGACACAAGATGTAGGTGATCAACTAGGTCCAAAACCTCTCCTCTTGAGAGGAAAATCCACAAGAATTCCTCTTCTTATAGAATCTTCAAATGACGAATTCCAAGACCTAATACCCTCGAAAAACACCCCTCCAATATTAAGTAATCCTTTCTCCTTGATGATCTTTATTTCCAAAAATTTTGACTCTAGAAACTTCTTCAATAACTTCGACCCCAATAGTTTCTTCTACAACTTCGACCTAACAGTTTATTCTGCAACTTTGACCCAATAGTTTATTATGCAACTTCGACCCCAAAAAATATCCAACACTTTGACTTGCCCAACAAATTTCCAACACTTCGACTTGACCAAAACCTTTCTAGCACTTCAACTTGCCCAACAACTTTCCAAACCCTAACACATGAAAGAGAGATAGAAACCCAAAGTATTCAATCTTTATTTTCTTCCTTTTTTTTCGTCCTTTTCTAGGTTATTCCTTGAGGAGAACAAAATTGATTTTTGTGTTCCCAAATGAGATTGAGTTCCTTCTTATTTATAGGCTCTCTAGGGGTACAAATTTCTTCCTTGAGGTCGATTTGATCTTTCATGTAGGCTGACTTGCTTGAGGCACCATGACAAGGTCTTGGAGGGTCTTTGACTCTAAATTGACTCAAATATTTTTTTCTTTACAGTATGTAACATGGCACCCAAAAGGGTTTTTCATACATGAAAATGACTCTTATGAATTTTTGACTCAAAGTAAATCCCTAGAAGCACTCAATGGGTGATTAACCTGAAAAGAAATTTCCCTTGAGCATGAAACCAATGCTTCAAGAACCACAATAATAATTTTATTTTTCTCTTTACAATAAATACATATAATCATGATTACATATTTCATTATGAATATTGAATCCAGTTACATATTTCAACATGTCACTCTCCCATTTTTCATGTGTAATGGGGCTGATATGGAATCCTCTTAAATCATGGTGGACAAAACATGAAAGTCAACTTCTGAATGTCATAACTTTTCCATATGAACTATGTTTGATGTATTTATTGAATTTTTGGAAAATTTCCCGAGTGTAGAACAATGTCATGGGGTATGGAATAAGAAAGAGTTTTTGAAACCTAAAAAACTTCGTTTAATGCCTCAAACTTCCTTCGGAAGGTTTCTAACCCCAATTCGCTAATTTGGGACCCATTAATAACAATGGCACTATAAGCTTATTCTTCCAAATTTTCCACTTTGAAAGCATCAATATGGATCCCATTTTGGGATGGGTTTGTTCTCCAAAATATTTTACTGAACGAGGTGATAAATCCTTGTCTTGTAGTTCTATATCTCTTCCAAAAAATTGTATCTTTTATCAACTCTTCCTATGCATCTAGTGATAAATCCTCTATGGAAGGTAGGACCTACTCCTATTACTAATCCAACATGGAAGGCCCATATATTTTGAGGTTTTCCACATTCATCACTAAGTAAATGTGTATATATGGGGCTAGATTGAGTATGTAGGAATTATCTCTTGAATTTTCCAATATCTTGAAAGGACCATATTGCAAATCCTTAATTTTCTTACCCAAAACCTATAGCATCTCCTTGTTCAACTATAACCATACTCTGCCTTCCACTTTAAATGGCCTATTTGTCCTATGTTGATCATGCCTAGACTTCCATTTTTTCTATGAATTATTCAACACCTATTATACTTGTAATTGGATCTGCTTGATCTTCTCAACAATTTTTTTTGCTCTTAAAGCATCCCCTCTGAGATCCTCCCTCACTCCTCCTTGTAAGGCCATATACTATATCGTGGAAAGTATCGAAAAAAAGTCTGAAATGGTGGCTTATCAGTTGAAGTGTTTTATATAAATTATATTTCATCCCAAACATTTAGATGCTTATAATTATAACCTCTCATAAGTTGTATCAAATTCTTCTTGACTACATCTATTTTCCCATCTATTTGTGAATGGAATGTTGTAGACCTCTTCAATTTTGTGTGCATATTCTCCCACAGTGTATTCCAAAATGCGTTGAGAAATTTGTGTCCTTGTCTAAAAAAATCCTTCTTGGTATCCCAAAGTGCACCCAAACATGTTCAAAGAAAAAGTTTTCTACTTTTAGTCCCCCGATGTTATTTTTATAGGCATAAAAATTCACATCTTGCTCACCTTGTCAACTAATACAAACAAGTAGTCATGTCCCTTTCTGGTAGTTGATAAACCTCCCAGAAAATCCATGCAAATGCTTTCTCAAGCACGAGTCGGTACATGTAAGGGATGGTATAGAAATTGTTTCCTATTACTAGAATCGTTGGTACAACAAAGTATACATATTCTAGTGAACCTAGCTACATATTCCTACATATTTGGCTAGTACACATAGCTTTATAAATTGAAAATTTTCTTCCCAAAACCAAAATTCCCTATAACCTTCGAGGTGTGAACCTCTCTAGTTAGTAGTAGTTGCTAACCTTTAGGAACCCATAACTTGTCCATCTTGTATAATAGCTTGTTCTGGAGATGATTCAATTTTGTTGTCGCCATTATCCACATGAATTTGGCCCTGTAGCTTATGATATACCTCCTTCAAGTGCTCATCCTCTGTATATGCCCTTTTTATGCATCATGGCTGAAAGGATCCACGTGCATCAAAATTTCCAGATTTGTTATTTTTTATGTGAGTGACCTTGAAATCATGTCAAACAACTTGTTTTTTATTTCGTTATTGTACTTTATCAATAAATGAAACTATTATAAAAACCCTATCCATTTGTAATATTTGGTATATTATAGCTAACTTTGGGATTATATGTAGCATAACAACTAGTGACACATCTAAATGACTATCTCTTTTCCCATCAAATATTGTTTCCAAATTTTGACAAATTGTAACAAGGAATAGAGCTCCTTGTTGTAGGTAGGGTAGTTTATAACCACCCAATGAAACACTTCATAATGGTAGCATACATGCCTTCCTCCTTGCATCTAGACTACTCCCATAGCATACCCATTTGCATCTATCTCTACTTCAAAGGGTTGTTGCAAGTTTGGTAACAAAAATATCTATGCTTGAATGATTTTCTTCTTTAACTCTTCAAATGCCTTCTATTGACTATTTCCCCATTGAAAACTCTTTCCACTGGGTATTATGGTGTGAAGTGGTGCAACTACTGCTAAAAATGAGGCTATGAATTTACTTAGGAACTGTGTTTCTCTAGAAAAAATCCTAACCTCATAAACATTTATAGGCATCAACCACTTCATAATGGCCTCCATATTGGTAGGATCTATCTTGATCTCCCCTTCACCAATCACATAGACTCAGTACACCAAAAATTTCTATGCAAACTCATGTTTCTTGAAATTAACCAATAGTTGATGCTTATTCAAAGTCTCTAACACCAGCATCAAGTGTGAGATGTGATCCTCCCATGTAGCATCCACATAAACAATAAACAATAAAGCTAGATAAGGGTGAAGGTTATCATTCATTAATTTCATGAATGTATTTAGTGCATTACATAGACCAAATGACATGACTAACCACTCATACAAGCCTTGTCATGTTTTGAAGGTATTATTCCAAATATATTATTGTTTTATTTGTACCTAGTGATACCTAATTTTAAATCGAACTTGGTAAAGTTTTTTTCTTGCTAAAACTAGTCCAATAGATAATATAGACTAGGAAGGAGGTACCTATTCTTGAGTGTAATTTTGTTTAATGCCCTGTAATCAATGTGTTGATGGGGAAATAGGTCCCACCAATATTTAGGGGATATAACTGGTATGAAGTCCCAATTAGAGCTCACATTGTTGGGGGTAGGAGCCCCATCTGGTATGTGGGCTCAACTACCACCATGACAGTTTTACTCTTGGCTATCAAATGAAGACAAGTTAGCATGAAAGCTAAAAGTACCGGATAACCATTACAAATACTATAAGGATGCACAAGAATCGATGCAAAGAGTGAATACCTTCTCATTAATAGTGCAACTGATCCAGGTGGATATTGGTGGCCACCCATGTTGAAGTCCAACAAGAAATTGCAGCACCTACACTAGTGTGGGACCAAGAGGTCCAAGCAACACCTACACTAGTGTGGACCACAAGTCTTAGCAGCACCTACACTGGTGTGGGATAAATTTGGTGCATGTCTATTTTAGTTATTCCTTAATTAATATGGACAATAAAATGTAATCTAATCTCAAAATAACTTGTAATAGTTAACTGAGTGTGATAA
Organism: Pinus albicaulis; assembly: GCA_034641835.2. NCBI lineage: Eukaryota > Viridiplantae > Streptophyta > Pinopsida > Pinales > Pinaceae > Pinus > Pinus albicaulis. The sequence goes on from CM076572.1 coordinate 81,493,455, forward strand.
AATCAATTAACTCATGAATTTCGAGTTGAGGGTAGTTGGTGAGGCATGTAGAGTAATTCTAGTTGTAATAGAGCTCGAAGTGCAGTGGTGCATTAGTTAATGCAGGTTGTAATCAGTTTAACTCAATTAAGTGAGTTAAAGTCAATTGTGATAGTTGTAACTATTTGATAAACTAGTGAGAGATCAAGTGAATTAAATATTATTTAATTCACAATCAGTGATATCACATGCAATTGATGATTTACTACTATTAGCTGCATGCATATCAGTTCAAGTGGATACCCAGTTGAGATCTAGGTGAAAGGGATGTTGAATATCAATTGTAGGATTATTGGGTTGCACCCATGCAACCAAACACCCATTGGATTTCCCATGATCCTTGTATAGTCAAGGAAGGCCAAAATTCCTAAATAATAGGGATTGCATTCCACTTGAATTGTGCAAGCAAGGCAGGCTGTTTAGAGGTTGTGTGAGACAATTAGCTGAGTATAGGAGGCTCTTATGAGGAGAGTTGTATGTAATTGTTTCATGTATCCATGCTAAATATACAATAGAAGATAGTGGGGTTTTGAGCATCAATCTTTCCCCGAGAAATTATCTGTGTTGTGGTTTGATTGATTCTTCTTTGCTTCATGTGTTTGGCGATTGTGTTTTTAATTCCGCAATTGATTTGTAGAAGTGATTCAATGTCTAGCTTTAGTACATTTTTAGATAATATTGAATCTATGATATGCATATATGTTGTATAATTTTTACATGGTATCAGAGCACAGGAAATCACAATAGTGGAGGAGGAGCTGAGTTTGTGACTGAATAGAATTTGAATTTGCAGAAGACTTTCTTGGTGCTACAACTGATTCAGGATCAAAATGGCTTTCAGTGGCTTGAGATTGGAGTATGCACTCAAGGGAAGCTCTAACTATATTGCTTGGAAAGACAGGATGGAGGCAGTACTCGAAGACAGATGCTGCAAATCTTGATGCATGGAAAAAGAAAGTGGAAAAGGCGAGGAGGATCTTACTGGAGGGAGTACAAGACCATATTTTCTCAAGTCTCCATGGCAAAGCGAGACCATATGCTATGTGGAAATATTTGACAGATCTATTTCAGGGCATCAATGACCATATGAAATTGACACTGAAGGATAAACTCTGGAAGATCAAGATGGAGAAAGGCGACTCCATGCCAAAATAATTAACAAAGTTTGTGCAATGTCGGAATGAGCTGGGGAGCGTTGGAATTACTGTTGCTGATGATTATTTGGTGAGCTTAGCTCTTCTAGGACTTCCCAAGGGTTGGCATAGTTATCAGCACTCTGTCAATGGAAGGGAAAAGATGTCAGATTGGGAACGAATTTGGTCGGATTTGGTGCAAGAGGAGTTCAGACGGAATACCAGAGATGGATCTTCATCTAAGAATGAAGATGAAGAATATTGAGCTTTGACTGCTAGGGCAAAGAAGGGGAAAGGTCGGATTTGGTGCAAGAGGATTTCAGACGGAATACCAGAGATGGATTTTCATCTAAGAATGAAGATGAAGAAGATTGAGCTTTGGCTGCCAAGGCGAAGAAGGGGAAAGGAAATAATTTCCATTCTAAATCTGAGTCCAAATATGGCAAGAAGCACAACATGTCCAGAGTGAAGTGTTTTCATTGTCACGAGCATGGGCATTATGCCACTAACTGTCCACAAAAGAAGAACATAAGGCTTTAGGATTTGCAGCTGGTGAGGCTTTGGCCTCGCAATTTGAGCTTGACTTCTCACTCATTGCATGCATGGTGTCAAGTGTAATGGGATCGGTGTGGTATTTGGATAGTCGTGCATCCTTTCACATGATGGGAGACAAAGAAATTTTCAGTAGCTTGGAGGAGAAGGACCTCCATATGCATATCGAAATGGGTGATGATGGGCAGTACAGTGCTACCGGGATTGGTACCATTACCTTCTAGAGATAGTCAGGTAAACCCTTTCAATTAAAAGATGTAATGCATGTACCAGTCTTGAAGAAAAATTTGGTCTCAGTTGCAGTGCTGGAGGATAGAGGCTATGATGTTGTTTTCAGTGAAGGAAAAGATTTCTTGTGACACAAAACAACTGGACAAGCCAAGAAGATTGGGATTTGAGTTAAGAATCTCTATAAAATGGATGTATATGGATGCACAAAATTGATGGGTAAGGCAAACAAAGTGTTGAGCCGGGATGAGGGTGAGTTATGTCATAAGAGATATGGTCATCTTCACCACGGATCCTTAAAAGTCATGTAGTATATTTCTACAGGTTTTCCCAAGGGTACACTTGCGCAGTAAGACACATGCAAGGGATGTAATAAGGGAAAATATGTAAAGGCTACCTTTCATGAGGAGGAGAACTGAGCCTCGGTGATCCTTGAGCAGGGAAAATTTTAAGGATGGAAAATTATCTTGAAGTTTAAAAAATTGGCGAATCTCACTTGTCCCTAATATGAAAACTATAAAATGTTTATTGATGTATTTGTAAAATTATTCAAATTTATAATGATATTATATATATTGTCTATATAATTTTGGTGATTTTTAACATAAAATAATTTTATATTGTAAAATTTTGGCGAATCATTTTTATAAAAAAATGGAAATTGGCGAATCTTTTTTTTTGGAAAAACCATGGAAAATTAGCCCACCTGTGAATATTAGCCCCTAAAATTTTCCATGTCCTTGAGAGAGTTCCCTCAGATGTGTGTGGACCATTCTCTGTTGATTCGACAACAAAGCATAAGTACTATTTGATATTTTTTGATGAATTTTCTCGGAAGTGATGGATATACTTCATGCAGAAGAAAGATTAGATGTTCTCAAAGTTTCTTGAGTTCAAAACACTGGTGGAGAAAGACACGGGGAAGCAAGTGAAGGCTCTTAGGAGCGATAATGGTGGTGATTACATCTCTAACGAATTCAATAACTTCTGCAGCAAAGAAGGAATTCAGAGAGAATTGGTAGCGCCTCATAACCCACATCCAAATGGGGTCACTGAAAGAAAGAATAGAACGATTGTGGGTGCAACAAGAGCGATGTTGCATGATCAGGACCTACTGTTACATCTGTGGGTAGAGGCATGCAACAAAAAGGTATTTGTGCAGAACCATTGTCATCATAGGATACTTGGCATGAGTACAACAGAAGAGGCTTTCACTAGTAAGAAACCTGATGTTTCATATTTTAAGATTTTTGGATCATATGTTTATGTTCATGTGACCAAAGATGCCAGGAAGAAGTTGGAACCAAAAATTGAGATTGGGATTTTTGTGGGGTATAGTGATACTCCCCACAAATATTGGGTGTATTTTCCAAACAACAGAATGACTGTTGTGCGACGGGATACAAAATTTGATGAGGAGAAAGCCATGTGATTGGACCTTGAGAGGGAGCTGGATTTGCATGCAGAGGAGTAACTCTTTGTTCCAAAGGATGAGCTTAAATATGTGGAGCAACCACATGTAGAGGATCATGGAGTTGAAGAAAAAACTCATGCAGAGCCATCCATCAGAATTGGTAGAAGGCGCACCAAAGAAGCTGATAGATTAAGACTTGATGTAACAGAGAATGTAGGACCCCCTACTTCACAACGCAGACAGAGACAACATCCAGATAGGTTTACTGGATACATGGATCTTATGAGCAAGTGTATTGTGATAGAACCATCTTCCTTTCAGGTGGCAGTGAAACAACCAATTTGGGTTGATGCAATAGTGGAGGAGTATGACTTCATTTTCAAGAAAAGTGCATGGGAGATTGTCCCAAGACCAGTTGGTAAATCAGTGGTTTGATCTAGATGGATCTACGAGGTAAAGCAAGCTGCTGATGGGAGTGTGGAGAAGTACAAGGCTAGATTTGTGGCTCGAAGATTCTCACAGATTGAGGGGATCGAATATGATGAGACTTTTGCACTAGTTGCAAGGTACTCTTCCATTAGATCCATCCTTGCACTCTCAGCGTGGATGGGGTGGCATATTCATTAGATGGATGTGAAAGCTGTGTTTCTCAATGGAGTTATTAAGGAAGAAGTGTACATAGAGTAGCCAGAAGGTTTCTAGATCTTTGATAGTGAGTCACACGTGTGTTGAATCAAGAGAGAACTATATGGGTTGAAGCAAGCACCTCGTACTTGGTACACTCGGATTGACAACTATTTCACCAGACTAGGCTTCACCAAAAGTGAGGTTGACGCAAACCTGTACTAGATTGTGGTTGAGGGTAAGCTATTGATTATTGTAATTTATGTTGATGATCTAATTTTGATTAGTGATGAGCAACTGATACACTATTGAAAGGAGGATCTTGCATGGGAGTTCGAATGAAGGACATGGGACTCCTTCATTATTTCCATGGTTTGGAAATATGGCAGTGGGATGGTGAAATTTTTGTTTCTCAAGGAAAGTATGCCAAAGAGATACTGGGTAAGTTTCACTAGGAGAGCTGCAAACCCATGGGCACTCCTCTTCCAGGAAATTGGAGGAAAGAGGATGCTAATTCAGGAGAGGTAGTGGATGCTACTGTCTACAGGCAGTTAGTTGGTTCACTGATGTATTTAGTGAACATCAGACTAGACATTTTCTACACAATTAACCAATTGAGTCAAGCTATGGTTAAGCCTACCAAGCTCTTTTGGAAGGTGGGGAAGGATGTCTTGAGATATCTGAGGGGCACATCAGAGTATGGATTATGGTACAAACAGACATAGGGAGTGAAGCTTCAAGGCTTCACGGATGCAGATTGGGCAGGCAGTCCATTAGACAGAAAGAGCACATCGGGAGGGATCTTCAGCAAGGATCGACCAAAATTTCTTGGTACAAAAGGAAGTCGTGATGTGGCACTCAGTTCAGCGGAGGCAGAGTACATGGCATCAAGTCAAGCTACATGTGAGGCCATCTGGACTAGAAAGATCCTGGTTGGTTTGTTTGGTTCTTAGATGGATCTGATAGTGATACATTGTAATAACCAGAGTTGCATTAAACTCTCGATTAATCCTGTGTTTCATGATAGGTTCAAGCACATAGACATACGGTGACACCATATCAGAGATTGTGTGCAGAGGCGCAGAATTTTACTTCAGTACATTCCCACGGAAGATCAGGATGCAAATATTCTGACAAAGGCGCTCACCAGGAGCAAATTTGAATACCATAGAGACAAGATCGGGGTGAAGGATAATCCCTTTCTTGTTGAGAGGGAGTGTTGAAGTCCAATAAGAAATTGTAGCACCTACACTAGTGTGGGACCAGGAGGTCCAAGTAGCACCTACACTAGTGTGGGACAACAGGTCTTAGTAGCACCTACACTGGTGTGGGCCAAATTTGGTGCATGTCTATTTTAGTTATCCCTTAATTAAGATGGACAATAAAATGTAATCTAATCTCAAAATAATTTGTAATATTCAATTGAGTGCGATAAACTCAGTTAACTCATGAATTTCGATTTGAGGGTAGTTGGTGAGGCATGCAAAGTAATTCTAGTTGTAAAAAAGTTCGAAGTGCAGTGGTGCATTAGTTAATGCAGGTTATAATCAGTTTAACTCAGTTAAGTGAGTTAAATTCAGTTGTGATAGTTGTAATTGTTTGATACACTAGTGAGAGATCAAGTGAATTAAATATTGTTTAATTCACAATCATTGATCTCACATGCAATTGATGATTTACTATTATAAGCTACATGCATGTCAGTTCCAGTGGAGACCTAGTTGAGGTCTAGGTGAAAAGGATGTTGACTATTAGTTGTAGGATTATTGGTTTGCACCCATGCAACCAAACACCCATTGCATTTCCCATGATCCTTGCACAGTTATGGAAGGAAAAAATTCCTAGATAATAGGGATTTCATTCCACATGAATTGTGCAAGAAAGGCAAGTTGTTTAGAGGCTGAGAATTGACTAAGTGTTGGTCAGTTTTGTTGAGTATAGTGTGAGACAATTAGCTGACTACATGAGGCTCTTATGAGGAGAGTTGTAGGTAATTGTTTCATGTATCCATGATGAACATAAAATAAAATATAGTGGGGTTTTGAGAAAAAATATTCCCCCCCAAGAAATTATCTGTGTTGTGGTTTGATTGATTCTTCTTTGCTTCATGTGATTGGTGATTGTGTTTTTAATTCCGCAATTGATTTGTAGAAGTGATTCAATATCTAGCTTTAGTATATGGAGTGGAGGAGTCTGTTGGAAATACTGATAGGAGGGGGTGAATCAATATTCCTTTCAATTAGAGCATTAGTTAATCTTCAATTATTATCAGTGTTTGTACAATGATAGCAGTAAAAAAAAGGAACACAAATGCACACAGTTTTTAAGGTGGAAACCCACTTCGGGACAAAAACCACCTAATGCTTTTCTAGAAATTCTTTAATATTCAACTCCAATTGAAAATAAAGCTCTAACTTCCTAGAATCTAGAAAATAATTCTTCTCCACCTCCCACTGGATGGATGCTCCAATGCCCGAGATTATTTAGTAGTCAAATGAACGGATGCCCCAACACCCAATGAGCTACAACTCACCCTAGCACCACCCTACCACCCTATAGAATAATAAAAGAAGAATGGACTCCCGTACTAGGGAAAATGGTCCACTTTACAATGATAAATAATGATGTAGAAGAAGAAGAAATAATATAACATCACCCCAACTATGACACAACCACCTAATGATGATCGTAGACCTCCTGACACTGCCTCTTCAACTCTTGGCAGATAGACACTAGTACAATTTTTTACAATAATGTATTTACAATGACTTAGTACAATGATACCTTTATAGTGACTGTATGTAGTGTTGCCCACTTGAAGAATTCATGTGATGAACTTCTTGATGCTATTCTACACCTTGGTTGCTGATCTTGTCATGCTACCCTCTGCTACACCTTGCTTCGCTTTGCTGCCGTAGAAAGTCTGGTCCTTTGCAGCCCTTGACAACACATGATCTAGTTTTTTTTTGCCTTATAGGAGCTAGATATTGAATCTAGTGTATCTCTATTATTTCAGATTCCAAATATGTGATTTTCGGTCTTGTATTAGTCCTCTGAGTCTTCCTTCCAATGCCATAGGTCTGACCCAATTTGGATTCTTCAAGAGAGAGTTATGCCCAATCTCTCACAATGCCCTAATTATAGACTTTTTCAGTAGAGAGAACTTGTATGGCATGCCACGTGTCAATTTTTGTTCATTTAGATTTGAAATTGATAAATAGAACACTACAGTCCATGCACTATCTACTAATTTTTATAGAATTCCAATCTGATACTCAGAGAGAGAGTTATGGCGATTTTACCAATGTCACTTCTTTGAGATGAATTTCAGGAGCCTACAAAAACACTGACTTCCACAGATCATATCTCCGACAATATTGCGCACCTTGATCTTAAATTTTTACAGGAGCTTCCTCAGGATTTCAGCTTCACCTCATAAATATTTCAGCTTTTGAACCTTCGTATAAAAAACGTTAGAGTGAAAATTCCACGATGACCTATTTCAGATTGCGAAATCACTACATAAGGAGGATATGAGGATCACAACTTATATAAATGATTAGGTTGAGAGGGGCTTCAACAAGTGAACGTGGGAGAGATTTTAGGAGCTTAAAAAATTTTAATTATGAATTTTCAATTACCCATGCCACAACCCCATGGGGTTTTAGCCCACTAACTGGGGGTACAAACTTCAAACATGAATATCTCTCAAACCGTGAATAATTATGTGGCGTGCCATATATCAACGGAAACATCTCAACAAGTAGAAAACATCAAAAGAATTATTGACCCAGAATATATTAATTTGGTAGGTCAAAATTCCCATGCAATATTGGGGTAGCTCCTGGTGCTGCTTGGGTTGACATCAGTGATAACCGCTGATCAACAATATCCGCCTTTGGCATTGATGGAAACACAAGTACTCCCCCTGCGATCATGAAACCTCTTCCTACAACATTATCTCCACCTTTGACATCAATGGAAAAGGGTAACTCCCCCTGACACACAACCATCCTACGGATCTGTACACACTTCCACTCCCCCTTTATATTATGAATAAGTAAATTCTAATGAGAACTTGGGAGAATCCCAAGCTTTTGGCTAAGATATTCCAATGCTTCACGAGTACTCTCACGATAATCAATTCTTCCTGCCCAATCTGCATTTGTAAAGGCATGAATAATGAAATTATTACCCTTGGGATACCACAAGCCATATTCTGTTGTTCCCTTTAGATATCGTAGAATTCTTTTGATGGCAATAATATGTGATTCTTTTGATGCTGCTTGGAATCTTGCTACTTGTTCAATTGCTTGCATAAAATCTGGCCGGGAGGCTGTTACATATAGAAGACTACCAATCATATATTTGTACAACCTTTGATCCACATCCTTATATGAGTCGTCTATGCTCAATTTGCAACCTGTTACCATCAGAGTAAGGATGGGTTTGCAATCTTCCATTTTTAATTTCTTGAGCATTTCCTTGATGTACTTAGCTTGACATAAAAATATTCCTTTCTCTTGCTAAGATATTTGAAGCCCTAATAAGTATGTCAGGTCACCAAGTAAAGACATATCGAAATCACTTTGCATATTTGTAGCAAAATTCTTACTTAGTCGATCATCATTGTTACCAAATATTATATCATCCTCTTTAGCTATTAGACGTGCTTTAGTTTCTTCATCCATAACATATATGTCGTTTGGATCTCGACTTGCTGTAGCCACAATTTCACCATACCTGATTTTCCGGATTTTACACTTTGTGGAGTTGAATAGTATTGTGTGTCCTTGATCACACATTTGTCCAACACTGAGCAGATTGTGATTCATGTTTTCAACAAATAGAACATTCTTGGCTAGATCATCTTTGCTTCCGAGAGTGACGGTACCTGATCCTATAACATTTGAAGATCCATCATTTCCAAAGGACACGGTTCCATCTTTCTTCTCTTTCAGAGATACAAATTTCTTTCTATTTCCAGTCATATACGTTGAGCAACCGCTATCAACATACCACACATCTTTGTTTTTTTGAGCCTTGAGAGCGAGAGCACAATTATCTGTCTTCTTCTTCTTCCATGTTCGTTCGTTCTATGGCTTCGAAGATTCTTTTGGAGGATTTTCAAGTATGTAGTCTATGGCTATGTGTCCAAAGTTTTGACATTTGTAACATTCAATATTATTTCTTAAATGTTAAAATCTATTGATGTTTCGCTGAGCCCTGGGAGGTTCATATTTGACAGATCTCCTGGAATTGTATTCATTCCTGGGGTACGTGCGACATTCTACAACTTTATGACCAAATTTTCCACATGAATAACAGTAGCCATAAAAAATATGTTGGTACCTGGATGGAAATCTTCGTCGAGGAATTGTCTTCCAAGGCTGTTCTTGCAAATCTTGTCCAATGAAGTTTAAATGCATGTCAGATCTCATAGGTTCATTGTATTTTCTTGTAGAAGGTCCTGCTTCTTCTTCTTTGTAACTGATTCCAGTTCTACGTTGTAAGATCGTTGATTGTTGATGATTTCTTCCAATGCCCTTGAGTTGTTGGCATAGTTTTGGATAGTTTTTCCTTTCTTCACTTCCTTACATAGCGAGACTACTTCGGCTTCTAATTCTTCCCCTTCTTGGTTGCTTTCTTCCAACTTCTTTTGAAGTGACTCTTCAATGCATTTGTGTTCTTCAACTTCAATTTTGAGACCTTGAACTTGTTCTTCGAGAGTATTGGAACAGATCTTCTCTGCTTGAGATCTTTTATAAGCTTGATTTCTTCCTTAGAAAATTCTTCTATGGTCAATCCTTTTTCTTCATTGTTTGATACCTCTTGTTTATTGTTCTTGGCCATAAAAAATACTCTCTCATTGGCTTCTTCTTCGCTGTCATTGTCTTCATCGGATGATGAGCTATCTTATTTAGAGAGAAATTTCCTTTTGGATCCTTGCTTGTTGAATTTCTTAAAGCCTTTCTTTCCTTTTGAGTTGCCATCACTTCTGTTCAGACATTTTTCTGTGAAATTCCCAACCTCACCACAGCCGAAACATATCAATGGAAGTTTACCTTTGAATTTTCCCTTACCAATTTTTAGTTTTCTCGTAAAGTAAGCATATTCTTCATCTGAAAGACCTTCTCCATCATCTCCATTTTCTTCACACTTGCAGGTGCATGTATTTTCAATTGAAGGTTGTTTGTCCTTATTGGTTTTCTTAGATGCAATGAATGTAGTTTCTAGATGCGAAGTACCCTCTTCTTCATCAAGTCTCATTTCATATGCTATGAGAAATCCATGTAATTCCTTTTTGCTGAGTTTGTCCAGATTTGAACTGTATTCTAAGACTAATACCTTTGGGTTGAATCTCCTTGGTAATGTTGTGAGTATCTTTCGTATAATAGTCTTCTCATCAACTAGCTCTCCCAATCCTTCCAGAATATTGGTTATTTCATCAATTTATCGGAAGTATGCAACAATGTTGCAATCTTCTTTCATTCTGAGTTGCTCAAATTTTGCTCTATAGATTTGAAGCTTTGCTTCTTTGACATTTGAGTCACTTGCATATATATTCTCAAGCTTGTCCCATACATTTTTGGCGGTTTTACAACCCAACACCTTATGATAAGCAGATTCAATAAGTCCACTGACAATAATATTATTTTCTTTTGCATCATTTACCAAATTCTTCTTACCTTGTTCATTCGCGGTTGATGTAAATCCATTTTGAACAGTGTCCCATACTTCGTAACCTTGCGCCAAGAGATAGACCTCCATTCTTCCTTTCCAAAGTGCATAATTATTTTCATTGAATAGAGGTACACCATTCTTGGTATGCTCCATGACCTCCTTCTAGTTGTTAAACTGCTATTGAAGGAACCAAGCTCTGATACCAATTGTTGGAAATACTGAGAGGGGGGGTGAATCAGTATTCCTTTCAATTAGAGCATTAGTTAATCTTCAATTATTATCAGTGTTTGTACAATGATAGAAACAAACAAGGGGAACAAAAATGCACACGGTTTTTAAGGTGGAAACCCACTCCGGGACAAAAACCACCTAATGCTTTTCTAATAATTCTTTAATATTCAACTCCAATTGAAAATAAAGCTCCAACTTCCTAGAATCTAGAAAAGAATTCTTCTCCGGCTCCCACTGGATGGACGCTCCAATGCCCGAGATTCTTCAGTAGTCAACTGAACGGATGCCCCAACACCCAATGAGCTACAGCTCACCCTAGCACCACCCTACCACCCTATAGAAGAATAAAAGAAGAATGGACTCCTGTACCAGGGAAAATGGCCCACTTTACAATGATATATTATGATGTAGAAGAAGAAGACACACTAGACCATAACCCCAAATATGACACAACCACCTAATGATGATCCTAGACCTCCCGACACTGCCTCTTCAACTCTTAGCATATAGACACTAGTACAATTTTTTACAATAATGTATTTACAATGACTTAGTACAATGATACCTTTACAGTGACTATATGTAGTGCTTCCCACTTGAAGACTTCATGTGATGAAGTTCTTGTTGCTGTTCTGCACCTTAGTTGCTACTCTTATCATGCTACCCTTTGTTGCACCTTGCTTTGCTTTGCTGCCCTATAAAGCCTGGTCCTTTACAGCCCTTGACAACACATGATCTAGTTTTTTCTTCTTCTAGGAGCTTGATATTGAATCTGGTGTATCTATGTTATTTCAGATCCCCAATATGTGATTTTTGGTCTTGTAGTATTCATATGAGTCATCTTTCTAATGTCACAGGTCTGACCCAATTTGGATTCTTCAAGAGAGAGTTATGCCCAATCCCTCACAATGCCCTAATTATGTACTGTTTCAGTAGAGCGAACTTGTAAGACGTACCACATATCAATTTTTCTTCATTCAACTCTTAAAGTGATAGAGAGAACATTAAAGTCTGTGCACTATCTGCCACTTTTTACAGAATTCCAATCCGATACTCAGAGTGAGAGTTATGACGATTTTCCCAAGGTGACTTCTTTGAGATGAATGAGCCTGTAAAAACACTGGCTTCCACAGATCATATATCCGAAAATATTATGCACCTTGATCTAAAGTTTTTACAGAAGCTTCCTCAAGATTTCAGCTTTGCCTCATAAAAATGTTAGCTTCTAAACCTTCGTAGAAAAAAAGTTAGAGCGAAAATTCCATGATGACCTGTTTCAGATAGCGAAATCCCTACATAAGGAGGATATGAGGATCACAATTTATATAAATTTTTAGGTTGAGAGAGGCTTCAACAAGTGAACGTGGGAGGGATTTAGGAGCTTAAAAAATATTAATTATGACTTTTCAATGACCGATGCCACAACCCCATGGGGTTTTAGCCCACTAACTGGGGGTACAAACTTCAAACATGAATATCTCTCAAACCATTAAGAATTACGTGGCGTGCCATATATCAATAGAAACATATTGCAAATTAGAAACCATCAAAAGAATTCTTGACCTAGAATAAATTCATTTGGTAGGTCAAAATTCCCATGCAATATTGGGGTAGCCCCTGGTGCTGCTTGGGTTGACATCAATGACAACCACTGATCAACAGAGTCCACTCACACAGAGCCAAACATCAGAACAGGAAGAAGGCGTACCACAGAAACTGAGAGGCTGAAGCTTGATGTGGCACAGAATGTAGGAGTCCCTAGATCACAACACAGACAGAGGCAGTCACTTTACCGATTCACTGGATACATGGCTCTCATGAGCAAGTGTATCATGACAGAGCCATATTCCTTTGAGGAAGCAGTGCAAGAGCCCACATGGGTAGATGCCATGGTGGAGGAGTATGATTCCATTGCCAGAAACAATGTTTGGGAGATTGTTCCAAGGCCAGTTGGTAAATCAGTGGTAGGTTCAAGATGGATCTATAAGGTAAAGCAAGCTGCTGATGGGAGTGTCGAGAAGTATAAGGCAAGATTTGTTGCCCGGGGCTTCTCACAGATTGAGGGGATTGATTATGAAGAAAACTTTGCACTTGTCGCATGTTATTCTTCCATAAGGACCATCCTTGCTCTCTCAACGCAGATGGGTTGGCACATTCATCAGATGGATGTGAAGACTGCGTTCCTTAATGGGATCATTGAGGAAGAAGTGTACACTGAGTAGCCTGAAGGATTTGAGATCTTCTGCAGCGAGTCACATGTGTGCAGACTCAAAAGAGCGTTGTATGGGCTAAAGCAAGCACCTCGTGCTTGGTACACACAGATCAACAACTATTTCACTGGACTTGGCTTCACCAAGAGTGAGGCAGATGCAAATCTATACCAAATTGTGGTGGAGTGTAAGCTTTTAATCATTGTTCTTTATGTTTATGATTTAATACCAACGGGTGATGAGCAGTTGATATACTCATGCAAGGAAGATCTTGCAAAGTAGTTTGAGATGAAGGATTTGGGCCTCCTTCATTATTTCCTTGGATTGGAAATATGGCAGCGAGAAGGTGAACTATTTGTGTCTCAAGGCAAGTATGCTCGGGAGATACTTGGTAAGTTTCACATGCAGGACTGCAAGCGCATGGATACTCCTCTTCTAGGAAATTGGAGGAAAGAGGATGCTACATCGAAAGAGGTAGTGGATGCTACTGTCTATCGATAATTGGTGGGTTCGCTCATGTATTTAGTTAATACAAGACCAGAGATATGCTATGCGGTGAACCAACTTAGTCAAGTGATGGTTAAGCCTACCAAGCTCTTTTGGAAGGCAGGCAAGCATGTCCTGAGATATATTAGGGGCACATATGAGTATGGATTATGGTACAGACAGACGGATGAGGTAGGTACCCCAATGGACATAAAGAGCACATCAGAAGGGGTTTTCAGTATCAGATCTACAATAGTTTCTTGGTGCAGCAGGAAAACAAAGATCTGTGGCACTCAGTTCAGCAGAAGCATAATACATGGCAGAAAGTCAAGCTGCATGTGAGGCTATTTGGATGAGGAAGATCCTGGTCGGTTTGTTCTGTTCTCATTTAGATCCTACAGTGATACATTGTGATAATTAGAGTTGCATTAAAATCTCGATTAATCCTGTGTTTCATGACATATCTAAGCATATAGATATCCGATATCATCATATCAGAGATTGTGTGCAACGAAAGATCATGTTGCTTCAGTACATTCCTACGGAATATCAGGATGCAGATATTCTGACGAAGGCACTCACCAGGAGAAAATTCGAATACCATAGAGGCAGGATCAGGGTGAAGGATAATCCATATCTTGTTTAGAGGGAGTGTTTAGATTCAACAAGATGATGAGCTTAGTGAAAATTAAGCACCTTCACTAAGTGGGGCCCGCAGGCTATTTTTAGGTGTATGTCTATTTTTAGACATGGTGAGCATATTTCAAAAGTTGCAGGATGCTATTTGTGGATAGTTGATCAAGTTGGAAAAATAGATGAAATTATATTTTTAGAATATTAGGCGAAGTCTATTTTTAGACCGTTGATCTAAAAATAGATGCATGTAGATTATTATTAGCCCTTAATAATAATTGGACTATAAACAAAAACTTATTCTCTTGGAGCACTTTATTTCAATGAACAGATTTGGTAGATCAATGAGTTAAAGGAATTACACAGATTCCTAAGGTTGACTGGAGTTAATGCATCGAGGACTCAGTTATAGTTGAGTGGCAGAGTTGTGATAGAGTTGGAAGAGTAGTTTATGGAGTTGTTATTCAGTTTAACTCAGTTAAGTGAGTTAAACTCGGTTGTGCTAGTTGTATCTAGTTTTAGCGAGAAGTTACATAGTGAGAGTTTAGTGAATTAATTATTTAGTTAATTCACAACTAGCGACTCACATGGCATGGCGAACAAATACAAAATGAACTGCCTACGATGCATGTCAGTTCCAGTGGAGACCCAGTGGAGAGATAGATGAAAGGGTGAGATGGACTATCTGTTGTGACTATAGTGATGCATTCAATGCATCTAACACACATTGGAGATGCCAATGAGGATTGCGTAGTCAAGGCGAGGCCAATTCGAATTCATTTAGGGGTCTTCCTCAGTAGGGATTGCATAGTGGAGGCAAGCTATCAGGAGGCAAGAAATTGGTGCATAGATATGCAAATTTCTGCATGACAGTGTGTAATGATTGTTGATTGTACTAAGAGCTTGATGTACTAAGCTTTGTATGAGATTATTACATGATCCATTGATATACATAATATATGATAGTTGGGGTTTTTAGCTTTATGATTTCCCGTTAAACAATTGTGTTTATGTGCGATTGATTTTGCTTCATATGTATATTTACAATTGGGTAGGTAGCCCAATGGACATAAAGAGCACATCAGAAGGGGTTTTCAGTATCAGATCTACAATAGTTTCTTGGTGCAGCAGGAAAACAAAGATCTGTGGCACTCAGTTCAGCAGAAGCATAATACATGGCAGAAAGTCAAGCTGCATGTGAGGCTATTTGGATGAGGAAGATCCTGGTCGGTTTGTTCTGTTCTCATTTAGATCCTACAGTGATACATTGTGATAATTAGAGTTGCATTAAAATCTCGATTAATCCTGTGTTTCATGACATATCTAAGCATATAGATATCCGATATCATCATATCAGAGATTGTGTGCAACGAAAGATCATGTTGCTTCAGTACATTCCTACGGAATATCAGGATGCAGATATTCTGACGAAGGCACTCACCAGGAGAAAATTCGAATACCATAGAGGCAGGATCAGGGTGAAGGATAATCCATATCTTGTTTAGAGGGAGTGTTTAGATTCAACAAGATGATGAGCTTAGTGAAAATTAAGCACCTTCACTAAGTGGGGCCCGCAGGCTATTTTTAGACATGGTGAGCATATTTTATAAGTTGCAGGATGCTATTTGTAGATGGTTGATCAAGTTGGAAAAATAGATGAAATTCTATTTTTAGAAGATTGGGCGAAGTCTATTTAT
Organism: Pinus albicaulis; assembly: GCA_034641835.2. NCBI lineage: Eukaryota > Viridiplantae > Streptophyta > Pinopsida > Pinales > Pinaceae > Pinus > Pinus albicaulis. The sequence continues at coordinate 81,509,386 of CM076572.1, forward strand.
AGATCGCTAATCTAAAAATAGATGCATGTAGATTATTATTAGCCCTTAATAATAATCCGACAATAAATATCAACTTATTCTCATGGAGCACTTTATTTCAGTGAATAGATTTGGAAAATCAGTAGGCTGAAGGAATTACGCAATTCCTAGGGTGGTTGGTGACTCATGCATGGAGGACTCAGTTAGAACTGAAGTGGCAGAGTTGTGATAGAGTTGGAAGAGTAGTTATGGGAGTTGTTATTTAGTTTAACTCAGTTAAGTGAGTTAAACTCAGTTGTGCTAGTTGTATCTAGTTTTAACTGAAGATACACTAGTGAGAGTTTAGTGAATTAATTATTTAGTTAATTCACAACTAGCGACTCACATGAAACTGAACAAATACAAAAATTAACTACTCAATGCATGTCAGTTCCAGTGGAGACCCGGTGGAGAGATAGGCGAAAGGGTGAGATGGACTATCTGTTGTGACTATAGTGATGAATTCAATGCATCTGACACACATTGGAGATGCCAATGAGGATTGCGCAGTCAAGGAAAGGCCAATTCGAATTCATTTAGGGGTCTTCTTCAACAAGGATTGCACAGTGGAGGAAGGCTGTCAGGAGGCAAGAAATTGGTGCATAGATATGCAAATTTCTGCATGACAATGTGTAATGATTGTTGATTGTACTAAGAGCTTGATGTACTAAGCTTTGTATGAGATTATTACATGATCCATTGATATACATAATATATGATAGTTGGGGTTTTTAGCTTTATGATTTCCCGTTAAACAATTGTGTTTATGTGCGATTGATTTTGCTTCATATGTATATTTACAATTGGCAATTTAATTTCTGCAAAGAATTAAGTGGAAGGATTCTGTATTTAACATAAGTTAATTTGTTAGATCAGGGGAGTCCGATAATATACATGCATCTTGTATAGTTTCTACATGTTTCGTGGTTTTTTTCCTTTTTCACCTGCTAGTTTTTCAAACCAAGGCTTGCAAAGTGGTTTTATGAGATGTATTGACCATTTTGCATCCAATGGTGGTGACCATTTTCTCAAAAAATAGCTCAAAAAAGAGAGTATCTCCAAGGGCACTGCGCATTTGACACTTGTCTCTGTGACATGACTATCCAAAAACTAAAAAAAAAACACAGAATTTGCAAAAATTACCCAAAACTCTTCAAAATTGGTGAAATGATGGCTGATGATGTGGCTAGGCTTGGAGTAAAGCCTCTACAAGTATATCCAATTTTATTTTCTCCTCTAGCATGGTTAAAGACTCAATCTTTGCATTGGCTCTTTTGAGCTTGGACTTTGCAATTTTCACCTTTTGGGCATAATGCTTGACCTTCCTCCTCAGTATGTCATTGTCTTTGTTTTCTTTCTCCAAAAGATTCTCCAAGTGCTGGTTTTCTCTATCAAGCCATGGCTCCATGTTTTCATTGATTACCATTGCAAGTTGTTCATTTAGGGTTAACTGACCATCAAGCTCAACCTCTTTTTTCCTTTCTAGAGCTAGATCTCTTTTCAACCCTATAGTTCTAGGTCTGCCTCTTGGTGCTTGTTCATCTTGTTCTTCAAGAAAACCATACTTTTCAAGTGTCTCATCTAGCATAAACTTGGCCTTTTCTACCTCCCTTTGAGCTATGATGTATTTGACTTCATTAATGACCTATTTTTTCTTCAACTACTGGTTCTCCTAATCAAGGAAGTTTATGACAAATTTGGACCTGTCAAGATTAGTTTGGAGCTCTCTAATCTTGAAATCCTTCGCCTTGATGACTACACTAGTGATCTCATCATCATCATGTTCATCTAGGTCAATAAGGTCCATTAGGGGAATTTTGAGGTCTAAAATGGGCCTCTTAAGGAAATAATAATATAATAGCTAAACCAATAAAATAATATTTATGAATTCTCAATTCACTTTTTGCACCAAAATCCATGTAACCATAGTTAAATTCAATTCGAAGTTGTACCAAAATAAAATTACTAAAATAATTGTATTGATGTGACTATAAATAAGAATGAGATTTTCAAGAAAAATTCATTATCATTGAACAACTAATGCATTTGTCCTTTGCACTTAAATAACTTAAAATAAAATATAAATATAAATTTATAAATTCTTAATTATATTATATGCTATTAATTAAAATTTATATTATTTAAATTGTATAATAACATGTAATTAATATACTATATAAAAATAATATAATATAGTATATATAATATAATATAATATAATAAATGTATAAGGATATGCATTGTTTCTTTCAAGAAATATGAAATGACAATAATATATTTTTATTCAAAAATGTAAAATGACGAGTACTTTACTTTGACATTAAAAGTACTTAGAGAAATACCATGGTTAACCATGAGTTTTTATCCACCTTTGAGAATGTGACAAGTAAGTACCTTTAACTCAAGCAATTCCACCTCAACCATTAGGGATGATGTCATCCCCTAAAATGTGATTGGTTCTCATAAAGTGAATTTTGATTGTACATTTTCCTTAGGGGGCACATTTTAGACCTGAAAATTCCCCTAATGAAAATCCTGATTTGTTTCATGGAGGTCATCCTCATCATGAATGACTGCCTCATGTTCATCCTCCTCTACCATCTTTTATTTCCCCTTCTATACCTTCTTTGTTGGTGAAGAAGGCAGGGCCCCTTCCACAATGTGTGGAGAAAACACCTGCCTATGACCTATTTGGTATGTTTTTTCCAATGGCTCTATATCAACCACATTAGCCTGCTTAGGCTCATTGATCTCAGCTATGCTATGTGATCCAATATCAATGTGGGATGGAGATGATGGTGGTGAAGTAGATGAAGGAGACTGCTCTAAAGATGATGAATGTATTGTGGACTGAGATGGAGGAATGGAAGTGGAAGGATGAGATGATGAAGGCACATTTTGGGCATGCTGAATAGGTGGAGAAATAAATATGTCATTAGCTATGAATGAACTCCATGGAATGTTCAATTGCTTAAGGTGATGGAGGACTATGATTTTGATGAGGGAGTGGTGAAAGAGATTGTTCATTTTTTTTTCATACTCTCTCTTTTGGACAATAAATTCTATCTTGTCAATGCTCCGAAAGAGGTAGTAGGGTATGTTGAGCATCTTTACCCTAGTGAAGTGCATGAGTAACTAGATGTGATAGACATATAATCTAGAAAATCTACCTTCACCTGAAGATTATTTCATGATGATCTTCATCATGGGAGCATATCTCTCTAGTAGTTAAGATAAAGGAAAAAGCCTCTTTCTCTCATTCTTGTACCTAGGCTTGATGAAAGGCTCATAGTTATGCTCCTCCAATTATTTATGTTTGAACCATTTCTCCCCAACATTAGGAATCCCTGTGGTAGCTGAGATGATAGCATGTTGTTGGACCTTCTAAATTTTCTCATAGAACTCAAAACATCCAACATGTTTGAAACATGTCACAGCCATAGGGGATGCCAAAATTTCCCTGGTATTTGTTGGCTCTAATCTGAGTATTATTCACCCTTTTTGTGGCCTCCTCCCCTCTATTTCTTTTCTCTCACTGTATGATCTGTTTCCTTCCATGATTTCTTAGTGTCAAAACCCTAGGGATATGGAATTATAGTGAAAAATGGGTTTTGGGAAGTGGGAATGGGATGGAGAAATTTAGGGAGATGGGGGTAGGGATTTATGAGTTAAGAAATATGACAGGGAGTAGGGATGTATAGGGTTGGAATATGGGATTTGTTACAAGTGTAGGGAATTAGGAGCCTAGGTAAATAGTGTACCTAACGCTTAGGGTATTAAGGAAATGAAAATTATGGAAAGGGAATGTCACTATAGAGATTTGGGAAAGGGTATATTTGCAATGTGGGAAGGGTTAAAGGTTTAGGGATTGAAATTGAAGTGTAATTAGGTTTTTTAGGAATACTAGGGTTTCAAATTAGGAAAGACACCAAATTTTCCTTAAAAAAACTTCACACATCCAAAATGACTTTGATGAATAGGAGTGAAGAAAATTGTAACTTACTTTCTTGTTTGGAGGTGTGAAGAATCAGTGCTGAGAGATTGGAGGGTGATTTTTGAAGTTTAGAGGCCCTCTTGGAAATTTCTGAAGAAGATTGGGCAAGCGTGCAGTGCCCTTGGTAGGAACACCTCTCTTTAGCAGGCACACAACGCAAAATGTAGGTATGCAGCGCCTAAGGTAGGTACGCAACGCAACACACAGGCACACAATGCCTGAAGGAAACACGCCCTCCCTTAAGCAAAAGGACAACACCTCCCCTGTTTTGCCAATTTCGCCTTCAAAACTTAAAACCCCGCTTTTCTTTGAGGATGCTCGATGGTAGAGGAGACAAATGAAGTCTCTCTTGACACCATGGGGGATTTTATACTTGTGTGAAATTTATCTTTTCATTCAAAACCCATTTTCTAATGTTTCATTTTCTCCTTTGAAAACTTTTGAAAATTCCCTTTACACTTTGACTTTGTCTTTTGTAGGTTGATGATGCTGGAGTTTGGAACTCTTTGATTTCTTTTTCTTGGTGTTTCAGTTTGACCTATGAAGTTTGAATTATCAGCTTGGGAATATTACTTATTACATATAGTGAACATAAAATTACATAAAATAAAAATAAATTACATCTCTGTTTTTGAATAAAATTACATTGCAGAATAAAATCATAACTTGAAAGCATAATTAAAACTTGGGAAATATTCCTTGGAGATAATCTTTCATGTTGGAAAATATTCTTCAGATGATGAAGGAATGCTTTTCAATCAATCTCATTATTTTTCTGATCTTATGCAAATGAAATGGTATTTTATTGAACCTTGGAAAATGAAACCTAGTGACCTAATGGGAACTTGAATGACCAGACTCCATGGTGAATTTGAATGACATAAGGACATGATGAAATAGAATTTCATGACTGAAATATGATCATCAAGACATGAAGGTGGGCCAACAAGTATAAATTTTGAGGAGGAGTGATATTTTATGACTAGGGCTACCATTAGCACATGAATTGTTTACATGACCTAATGGAATGATTAAAAATTTCTAAGTGGGACTCCTAAAATGATATGAAAATAGTATTTTTGATCACTGATGGAAGTATGAAAATAATGAAACTAACATTGGACTTATTGGGGATGATAGATATGAAATAGGTGTCAAGAACCACAGAACTTTGGATTTTTCAAATCAGTGCCTCTTCCATTGGGCCAATACGGTAAAAAAATCAAACTCAAAAACTTGACTGAAAACCAATAACTCGGAGAAATAAACTAACTCAATGAAAACTCAAATGACTGAAACTTGACTCAATACTTACTTACTTGACTAAAAAATGAACTTGAAAATGGCAGAAAATCAGTGAAGCTCCATGGCTTCACTTCGGGCTCTGAACTCCAGTGGTTTTCTACTTCACGCTTGTAGAAAATGTAACTGATATTTACAATGAAATGGAAAACTAATCGAGAAATTTGTTTCAGAAAAGATAGTGTTTCAGGAGCCTACCATTAACTGTCCCTCCTAAACACTCCTGTCCATGAATCTCTTCAAGAAAATAATCATTCTGTCCCCGACAAGCTGAAATCTGATATGGCCCTTTCCATAAATTCTCAAATTTACCATGCTTACCCTTCTCTTCATTCCTAGCATCCAAGCGGAGTACCACATATCCTATCTTGAAGTTGTATTCCTTATTTTTCCTATCATATATATTCTTTATCTTGTCATGGAGTTTTGAAGTATCCTAAAATACTTCATCCCTTGTCTGATGGAGGTTTATCATTTGATTAATACGATGATGTATGTCATTTTCCTCAGTCCCTGATTCTTGCAGAAATTTCATTACCGGGACTGCTAATGATGAAGAAAACACAGTATAGAAACCATAAACAACATGAAAAGGAGACATACCAATGGAATTTTTATTACTCACCCGATTTTCCCACAATGCATTAATCATCTTTTTATGAAAATTATTTTTATTCGCCTCTAACATCTTCTTAGTGATACTGATCAATGACTTATTAGAGGATTCCGCCAATCCATTACATTGCGGGTAGTAAGCGGTAGATTCTCCCAACTTAATGTTGTATCTGTCACAAAACTCAGTCATCTTCTTAGACTCTAATGATGTCACGTTATCTGTGATATTATTAGTAGGGCAACGAAAACGGGACAAAATATTAGTTTCTAAAAATTGAATGATGACAAAATCTGTTGCTTTCCTGGTCAAGATTTCTTCAATCCACTTTGTAAAGTAGTATGTGGTTGTCGATATCCACTTGTGCTGAGTGGATGATGTTGGGTGAATCTCGCCTATGAAATCTAGGCCCCACTGCTGAAATGGGGCATGGACTGAAATAGGTTGAAGAGGCAATGGGAGAAGCTTTCTCTTACCCTTAAAAACTTGGCATTCATGACAGCTCATTACTACTTTGTAAACATCTGCAAAAAGTGTCGACCAATAATATGCCGCTCTCAATATTTTATTGGCCGTGGTCTTCCAATATAATTGGTCCCCACAATCTTTTTTGTGGAATTCATTCATCACTTCCTTAGATTCTTCTTCGACCAAACTGTTCAGTAACACACCTCCGGGATCTTTCTAGTAAAGTGCATTATCCAGTATGAAATACTTTGAAGATTTGAGTTTCAAAGATCTGCCTTGACTCTTAGTCATGCCTACAAGAGGATTTAGGTGTTGCAAAACATAAACAATATCAGAATATCATGGAGATGACAAAAAAATATCGGATATCTGAATGAGATTCACTTCTTCTTCATTTTCAGAAAAAGTTGAAATCAAATTGATATCAAGGGCATGAATATTTGACTCAACCATGAGAATGGCTAAGCCCTGACCTTTTATTAGCTTGGTGGGCTTGATCTCAAGGTCATACTCCAGTAAAGATGCTATCCATCTTCCTCTCCTACCTTCTGGGTTTGTCTGCATGATAACTTCTTTCAGAGCTGCATTAGGTACATAGGCAAGAGTGTGTGAATGTTATATGTAAACTCTGGAATATTTCAATGCTTTAACCAAAGCTAGAGCCTATTTCTCTATGATGTTGTAGCGAAGGGCTGCATCTATGATATTGCAACTGAAAAATTCTATTGGTAGCTCTGTTTTGTCCTTTTTTTGCATCAAAACCACTGCCATAGTGTGCTCAGAAGAAAATGAGAATATTATGAAATCACTACTATAATCAGGACTTATCAAAATCGGGGCATTAATCAAGGAAAACTTAACTGAATGAAAATATTTTCTGGCATCTTCAGACCACTTCACATCACTATCTTTCTTCAGCATGTTTGTCAATTCTTTAAGATGCTCTGCTAAATTAGGAATGAGTCTACGTAAGAAATTCATCTTACCATTGAATGCTTGTACTTCCTTTTTTTTGCAAGGGAAATCAATCTGCTAAATTGCTTGAACACGAGAAGGGTCAATCCAGATCCCATCCTTGGAAATGATGTGACCAACGAGCATGGTAAAAAGGCTTTTCTTTGGGTTGAGTGATATTCCAAACTTCCTACATATTTCAAAAAAAATTCTCAAAAGGCGCAAATGTTCATCATCAAAATGTGAAAACACTATTAAATAATCTAAGTAAACAACCAAGAAAACATATTTTTCATTGGCAAATGCTATGTCCATGGCACGCTGGAATGTGGCCCCTGTATTTTTCAAACCAAATGAAATTTTGGTAGTGCCCCAAGGTGTGGTAAATGATGTCTTATCTTGATCATCTTCGTGCACCAAAATTTGGTTGTAGCCTGAATAACCATCCAATAGTGACATCCGGGAAGAACCGACAACTCTTTGAAGTATATGGTCCATCTTCGGAAGTGGATAGTTGTCTTTGAGGGAAACTTTTCTCAAGTTTCTAAAATCTATGAAGAGCTAGATTTCTCCAGTCTTCTTTCTCACTGGGACCAAATTTGAAATCCAATCAGAGAATCTGATCAGGACAATGATACCAGACTTGAAAATTATGTTTACCTCTTTTTCAATTGAAGGAAACAATCTAGGATTTATCCTTCTCAACTTTTGACGAAAGGGTTTTTGATCAAACTTGATCAGAATAGTGTGCTGAATTATGTTCTTGTCATACACCTTTAAATATGCATATTCCCATGAAAAAACATCATCAAATTCGGAAAGTAATTTAACATATTCAACCTTTACCTCCGGAGATAAGGACTTGGATAGTTTCACTATCTTTGGTTTGTCGAGTGTCCCGATGTTTACATCTTCAACACCCTTTTCCGTAGGCATCAATGTAGGCTTCCTTTCTACGTCATATTGGCTGAACAATTCTTCCAAAGGTATGAGACCTTGTGGAATGTTGTTTTCTTTCAACTGTAGTATGTCCATCTGAGTTGCTTCTATATCCTGGTCATCTTTATTGGAAATCTGATCTATAGAAAAATTTTCAAAGTATTCTTCACCTTAGATAAAGTTGTTTATCTGCTTATCATCCAAGAAAAATTTCCAATATCGAAATTTATCGGGAACAATGGGCCGGTGCTTCACATGAATCTCAAATTTTCTATTTGAAAAGATGGGGATTTTGAAATTTCTTGCAACTTTGGCCAGTGAATCAGCCATGAGATTTTGATTCCTTGGCACCACTGTAAGTATACACTCCTAAAAAATTTTCAAAATATCAAGTACAACATTCCTATATTGTATCATTCAAGGATGGTTAGCTTGATATTCACCTTTGACTTGCTTGATTATAAGTTTTGAATCACCATACACCACAATCCTTCTTGCACCCAGTTTCTTCAAGATCTTTAAGCCAATAGTCAGTGCTTCATAGTCGGCTTCATTTTTAGTGCAATCAAAAGCTAATTTATAAGAGGACAACCTTACATTTGTAGGGACTTTATTCTGCTGATGAAAAGGGTCGCAGACCCAGATTCCAATGCCTGCCCCGTCTTTCCATAGAGTGGCATCAAAGTCTATGGACCAAAAACCATTTTCATCCTTCTCGTCCTCTAAATGCTAAAACTTTGATTTCTATTTTGGCTCAATTTTCTGAATTGTCTCTTCATGTTGTTCTAGAATTTCTTCCACTTTATCCAATGGTTGTTCTATTAAGCGCGTTACACAACATTTTGTCACCATCCTTGCATTCCCCATCCCGAATATTGGAGGAATATTAGCGTGACCCCTGTGTACTGTCACACATCATAAAAAATGTCATTGCATCCCTTAACATGTCAGGAATGCAATCTCTGTTGACCATTCCTGAATTTGACCCTTTAAAACATATACTTTTGGGTTGGCGCGATTGTATAGTTATGGCCTCACACCAATGGTCAGATTTACACTGGACCTCACGCCATAGTCGCTCTGTCTCTGAAGAGAATCCACGCCAAGCTACTTTTGGAAGGTTTTTTAATATGGAAACAAAGCTTCTAAGATGTAACATCTTCGTGAGCGAAGTCATGGTTGTTTGTTCGACTGGATGAGGTCGAGTTTCTCCCTTTGGCCTTCTAGTTCCTACAAAAATGCAACTTCCCAAAGGGATAGACCTTTCTTCCACCATATGTGGATCCCAAAGCTCATCCTCCACTCCTAGAAATCCCTCTTCATTCCATTGAATTAGCTAGTTAGACATAGCTAGAATAGACCAGGAGCTGATAGAAGAGAATAGTCCATAGTTGTGAGAGAGAGTTTGAACCTTTTGCCTCTTCGAGCTGAACTAACAAACGAATTCTTTGACACATGCCCAAATGAACCTGTCAAAGGAGGTATAAAATTTCAAGGCACAGGTTGTAAACTCCCTTTTACATATATTAATATGACATGACTGATTTCTAGCTCCATCTTTTTCTATGTTAGTATTCAATGTTTCTGAATCTCCTTGCCTAGTTGGATAGTTATAAATGAATATGTATGCTCATATGATTTTAGTGTTTTCTTGATCTTTGTGTAGGGGGATGAATGTTGCTACCAATAGAGCGCAAGGCTTGAAGAACGAATATCGAGGGATCACTGCAACATCCTACGTCAAGAGTGTTGGATTGAGGTAAGACATCTATTCCGATCCACGTCTTTTATAAACTAGGAATCTAGAAACCAACATGTTCCCTTGTTGCTAGACCCACCCTGGGGATAGAGGGATGACCTCTGTTCGCAAATGGGATTTTCCTTCACAACAACAGGTTCATATTTTCTTTAGCTATCACTTCTCTAATATAATTATGGATCTCTACAACATCTTCTACATCTACTAACAGGCTATCTACATCATTTAATCTGTTAGCCACCAATAAAATTTGTCATACCAAATGGTGGCTAAATGATTTTGGAGCCTTCAAGGAACAAATTTTATTGCAAAAAGTGTTACCTCTTGAAGACTCATGAAGGCATCTGGTCATTAGTCTTAAATCTTCACTGTTGTTTCCATTTCATACTCTGAAAATTCTGTTGTTTCCATAAGTAAAAATACTGTTGCAAAGACTTTTTTCCCTCCTCCCACCACAAAACTAACCTTCACTTTTTACCCCTTTCTTCCCATAAAATTCCTCTATTTTTTCATGAATTTCCTTCTTCCATTCATGAAAATCCACTTTGTAAGGTTTAAAACCCACTTTTTTAGCCTTACCGAAACCCTCGAATCCCTTTAAAAACGTTGAAAAATCATAAAAATTCATTTTTTTATTAACAGGCTTTGGCCCCTTTGGCTAATCCCCCTAACCACTTCCCCACCATACGCTTTGGGGCTGGGACCAAGCGCTAACCCTGTTCAGCACTTATCGCATCGGAAAGATCCAAATGCGCGAGTCTTTGTGCCATTACAAAACTCCGATGCGATTAGCCTTCGTATTTATAAACCCCGAGCACATTATCTTTTCATATAACCTGTGGGCTCGCCTTCGGCGCTTAAGAACTTGTAATATTTCTTCCCCGACGTTCTTTTTCTTTGAAAAAACCAAAAAACCCATTTATCCAAACTTTTGATCTAATATGTTAAAACCACGTGTTAATATAAAAATGGTTAGATTGAAAGACCGATCACGCAATCGTATTGGAGGAATTTGCAAAAGGGTTGATTGAAAGACCCACATCGAAAGTTCCGATGCGATTGGGTCATATATATAAACTCTGCCCCTCGCCTCGCTACTCCATATAACTTTCACCCGGGACCAAGTGTTAAAGATCCCAGGCGCTCAATCGCATCAGAAAATTTCAATGGTGCATAAGTTTCGTGTCACATATAAACTCCGATGCGATTAGCCTTTATATAAATAACCCATGGGCCCGCCTCTGGTGCTTAAAACTTTGTAATATTTTTCCCCGGTGGTCTTTTCCTTTGTAAAACCAAAAAACCCATTTATCCAAAGTTTTGTTCCAAAAAGTTAGAATCACATGTTGAATATAAATGGGTAGATTTAAAAGACCAATCGCGCAATCGCATCGGGATATTTCAATGGGTTGATTGAAAAGCCCAGGCCCGAAGGCCCGACCCCGATTAGCTCCTATATACATAAGCCCGGGGCCTATCAGAGGTCTATATAAAACCATGCCCCACAACCGGGCGCCCAATCACATCGGAACTTTTTCTTTGGCGCGGTTTAAATGTTTACCACCGCCGATTGTGATGGCCCGATTGCACATCGCATCGGCCCTTCTCCGATCGTGCACATCGCTTCACCTCCGATTTTCGATTGTGATTTCCCTGATGTTTCATCCGCCGTCGATATGATCTGTAGATCTACAGTCTACATTTGATCGTACCACTTCACTTCCAACTGCTGATTGCGATCCTCCGATACATCTCCCACCGTCGATCTGATTTGCAGATCGACGGTCCACGTTTGATCGCATCGCATTTTTTCATCGGGCGCGTTTATTTGTTTGCCCCGATCGCTGATCTCCTGATTTAATATCCACCGTAGATCTTTTTAGGTCTAGTCGCATCCAAAGGCCACGCTCTCTCCCGATGCCCTCTGAAGCAGTTTACCAAATAAACACAGGATTTTATAATCTTTTGTGTGTTTTTGTAGGATATGATGGATTTCGAATGTTTTAAAGGGGAAATCAAAACCAAAGGATGAAGATCCTTCAAGATTTGCTTATTAAAAGGATCCATTTAAAGGTTTCAACACCACGCTCAGTCGGCGCATCATGAAGCGCTGATACCATAAAGAGACCTTCACGGATCTACACATCAACAAGACACCGTGAAGATTAATCTAAATCAAAGAGTATCAGACCGACAACAGAGAATCAAAGTGGAAAATTATTTAAAGACTGTTAACACAGTTTAGAGGAATTAAGACATAAATTAGACTGAATCAAGCATATGATTCACGATTAAAGGAAGTTTGAAGACCAGAAGACAGAGATTGGGCTTAATTAAAGCCTAAAACACAGAATTCAAGTATACAACAGGTGTTTAAGGTTAAAATAAAATATCTATCAGTTCAAACATTCTACGCTGCCACATTAGGGGAAAATTGAATCCCCTAGCTACCACAAAACCACCTACAGCCTCAAAGAAATAAAAAAGAGGCCGAGTTATGACCAGATCTGGAGAATTTGCATCAATGCGACTGAACAGTTAATTCAACCAAAGGAACTTATTGTAAAATGACAACAGAAGTTATTATGAGGATAACGAAGAGCCTCAAAGTCAACAAATTCTTTCCAACAAGCTTAATAGTTAAAATAACCAATTAATACAGGAGAAATATCAGAATGTTCTCCATCGAGCCCCTCAAAGGCCGAGAGACAACGAACTGTATTAATTCAAGTTAGAAGATATTTATCCCATTCCACCTCCTCATTCTTCTATAAATACTTCTGTAGAAGATGAGAATTTGTTGGTTGGTTGGTTGTTGTTTGATCACAGTTGTAATACTGAAACTCTTTGAAATAAATACATAGTCTGTTGAAGTTGAAGAACAAATTGAAGTCTTGGAAGTCTTGGTGATGTTGTTGCATGCTTGTTCTTGAGAAGGCTCTATCATTGGATCCCTGAGCTTGGCTGTTGGTGATGTATTCTGAACTGTTTAATTTTTTTCCCCTGTTTTCATTCTGTTCCATGATTTCTTACTACAGTAGGTTGAAATTTTTAGGCTAAGAAATGACACTTGGAAGCACCTTAGACCTGTTAATCCTTCACTGTTTTATGTTTTCTTCTGCTGAGGTATTTTAGAGTCTTCAATCTCTCTCTTTAGTCCTCATGCTTGTTTATTTCTATAATAGCTCAAATAGTTGATTTCAGCATGATTTATGGTTCTCCCTGCTTGTCTGCTATCACTTGAAAGCTCTTATTGAAGTCTCCCTTTGAAGTACCATTGTTTTAAGTTAGTCAAAGAGGTCTGTTTCGATCTTGCCCTTTGTCATTGCTTGAACAATTGTTTTGAAGGTCTTTTATAGTTGTAATCATAGATGTATTAGGTGTTCCCTATTCTATGACTGCAATTATCAGTGAATCTTTTATGTTTTCTAAGTCATTTGAAATAAAATCTTTGAGGAAATAGGGTGTTCCCCGAATCTTAGATTTCATTTTGAAAGTTGTCTTGAAGTCATTATTTGCTTAAAGAATGTTTGTAGAATTTATGGTTAGCCTTGTCTATCAAAATATTTATTTATTGTTCAAGTTATGTTTTCAAGTTCCCTTCGTTGAGAATTAAACTTCTCTTTCCAAATCATTGATGTCCATCTCATTCCAAAACCAAAGGATCCTGTGGCCAAGTTAGATTTGCCCTCTGATATCCCATATCCATTGATGAGTATGTTATGACCTCTTCTTGACTCCATTTCCCAATTAACTAGATGTTTCTCCATTCTGTGTATCTTTCCTAACCTTTCATGTTCTGCTATATCATTTCCATCCAACCAAACAAACAAACAAACACCTGCACTTAATAACTAGTCTAAAATCAATACTCTAAGCACACAAGATAAACCTTTGCAAACAAATATTCGAGAGATCCCTCTCTGAGAACAGGGGGAATAGATCCTGGGACTCTAAAGATTGGTTCTGATGTTGCGTTGTCTTTTGATTTTGCAAACTATAAAAACATGGGACACCAACATAATGGCGATCACGGTGGGACATATTGAGAATATAGTGGTTTGAAAACCTTTCTTCAAACTTTTTAGGCTCAGTATAACATAAGTAACCTTCTTCAACACTACCTAACTAATAGCAATCACGGTGGGACCCTTCTGAGTCAGTGACAATCTAAGTACCCATTAGGACTCCAGAAATCCCTTATTTTCAAAGACTATCCAGTGATTATCAGCCACCTCAGCACCACCAACATAATGGCGATCACGGTGGGACCCCGAGTTCATAGTGGCATAGCAAGCTATTATAAACTCATTTAGTCTATCAAAAAACCATAGAAACTCAGAAAAACCCAAAAATATTTCAGTTTTCCTTCACAATAAACATGGTGGTGGAACCATAAAACATTTTACCTTCACAAAAGCTAAAACTTTTCCACCTGGTGACTCCACTGGCCTCCAGTAGGCCTATCACTTCATTAGTCATTGTAAGCTCTCCTGGGAATGCATTAACCAAACCCAATCATGTTGTTGGTGGACAACAAAGTTCAAAATCTTCCACCTGGCGACTCCACAAATCCAAAAGACCTAATAACCTCACTGGTAAAAGACTCTGAATTGGTTAGAAAGATACAGTGACCTCTTATTATAAACATGAATCCAAGTATGGACAAAGAAGCTAAACTAAACACATTATTGGACCTAATTTGGAAAATAGTGTACATATGTGATAAAATATTGGGGAAGCATGAGGATGATATAGATGTTGATTATCCAAAGAAACCTATGTTTTTCCCAGATCAAACAAAAAATCAACTATTACAAGACCTAGAAAATGAGCAATATATAGATGATGATCAAGACTTTATAAAAGAAGGTGAACAAGATTACAAAGAAAGCAATGAAAATGGTTGTCAGGAAACTCCTGATTGCCTACCTATTTCTTGTATTATGCTATTAAGAGAACTTCATAACCAAATTGAAAAAACTTATAATAAGCAGTGCCTTGAGGAAAACATAAGCCATTTTGAACCCACAAAATCTGAAATAGGAGAAGAGACAACACAACCAAAGTCTCTGCCTTTATGTTATGACGCTTTTCAGATTATTAAAAAACAATGGCATCTTGATAATATGCTTGAAACAAATCATGAACCTTATAGTCAAAGTGACTGCCACAAAAATCATGAGGAGTTGCTTGAAATTGAGATATATCAGGAAAAGGAAGAGAATCCTCAAAATTCCCTTGCAAACACAAGTGATGATTCCTTAGAAGAGGCTCAAGAAGACATCTAGCCTCAAAACCAGTTAACACAAGAGGGAGAGGACTGTTGTTCTTCTATCCAAAGCAAAGACAAAATTCTTTCTCTTTTTACAGAGGAAGAAATTGATCAGATATTAAATAAACAGCCAACCCTCAATTCTTCATTAGAAAAAAAAACTTCTGCTCATTTACCTACTAAATCTTGTTGTCTTGAAACATAAAATAAAATTGTAGATCAGCTAAAGGAACAAACTGATAACCCAATATGCTTGATTGGTGAAATTGTGTATACTAATGATTTTTCAACTTCTGATCAATCTGATGATGATGATGAGCTTCAAACAGAAACTAATCATGCAGGGCAACCAGTAGTAGATTTTTGTCATGAATTTCATTATCATCAGCTTGAGAGTAGCAATCATCCAATCCAATTCATCAGAAATAGTTTTCACATAATTGGGAATCAACTATCTATTAGTTGTAATGTTGGGGTTGAGAAGAAAGAGGAATTTCTTAAACAGGATGCATATAAGGAGCCTCATCCTGAAAGGGTTGAGGTAATAAGAGATACCCCTACTCAAGAACATGATGATCTCTTCACAAATCACAGTCCATGGAATCAGAGCATACCACAACTACAAGAGGACAACACTGTAATATATGATGAGTCCTCCAATTCAGATAATAATGAAGATGAGGAAGTTTGTCTTCCTCAAAAGAATCTTTGCCTTGATCCAGTGGAGAAAGAAGAGATGATCCTGGTTGAAACATATCTTCCAAACACTCACAACTAGGTATTATTTCAAGATCCCTATTCTCATTTCTTGAAAATCTTTGAAGAAGGGATAAAGGTTATTAGGAGCAGTATATTACCAAAAGCAAGAGGATTATTTAGCACTGCTGCTAAAAAACAAAAAGAATGGGAGTGGCCCTGTTTGTCCAGCTTGCCCAAGGAGATGAAGAAGGACCAATCATGGAATCATTTGCTGGATTGGTTGTACTGGAAAAGAGAGTTCATCAACTAAAACATGTAAATGTTCCAAGTTAGATTAGGTTAGATAGGAAAGCAATAAACACTCATCTTTGAGCATTTAGTTAGTTGTTGATTTTTGTCTTGTAAGAAAAAGAAAAATCTAAAAACAATAGAAAAGAGAAAAGAGGGCAGATTTAAAAAAGAAAGGTACAGCCCCATACCAAAAAAGAGAAACAAATTCTGAAAGTGTGCAAGCTCAAATGCTACTCCTAAAAAACACACTTCTAGTTAGTCAAACAGCCTAATCTTGACTAATTAGCTTTAAATTTTCTGTTGATAGGTTAGTAAATTCGATTTGCCAAACTGTTTAATCTTGGCTTATCAGTAGATAGATTAGGATAGAAATTAAAGGTTCAAACAAGATCAAAATCTGAACCTAAGGTTTCAAAAAAGAAAATAACTCAAATCTGCTTCAAAATTCTAAGTCAAGAGATGTAAAAATCTGGTTCCAATTAGCTCAAAATATGAACCAGAGAACAAAGAAGCTACAACTCAAACAAAAGTCAAAATAGAGCTGTAAAAAGAGAAGGATGTTCTTAAAACTTTCAGATCTTAAAGCCTTCATCATTTTGATTTAATTTTCTGCAAATAATAATCTATGTGCAGCTTGTTTTTATGCCATAGATCAACATCGAGTTAGACTGTTCAATCCTGATTTGTATTCTTTTTAATTTCTTCTTTAGAAATTAGAGAATAAAAATCTGTTAGACTGTTTAACCCTAACAGATTAGTAGATTAGGTAGAGAAGCATATGGGCTCCACTGCTTAATCTGAGTCCATGGAGAAATAAGAAGTAGAACTAGATTGTATTTTTTGCTTTCAAAAGAATAAAATGTTGTAAGAGAGTTTGCCAATCCAAGTGCACTCTAAGGAAGAAAAAATGTTAGATCAGTAGGATTGGGTAGGTAGAAAGCTTGTTGATAAAATATCCATTGTTTTCCATGGCTGTTACCATTTCCAGAGAAAAAAAATATCATTCAATCAAAGAAAGGCAGCCCAATGGAAGAGGCACTGATCAGCCTCCCAGAGAATGCAAGTCTGAAGTTCTTGATGCCTTCAAGAAGGCACCATCCCCAAGTGGAGCCACTGTTAGCCACCAATAAAATTTGTCATACCAAATGGTGGCTAAATGATTTTGGAGCCTTCAAGGAATAGATTTTATTGCAAAAAGTGTTACCTCTTGAAGACTCATGAAGGAATCTGGTCATTAGTCTTAAATCTTCACTGTTGTTTCCATTTCATACTCCGAAAATTCTGATGTTTCCATAAGTAAAAATACTGCTACAAAGACTTTTTTCCCTCGTCCCACCACAAAACTAACCTTCACTTTTTACCCCTTTCTTCCCATAAAATTCCTCTATTTTTTCATGAGTTTCCTTCTTCCATTCATGAAAATCCACTTTGTAAGGTTTAAAACCCACTTTTTAGCCTTACCGAAACCCTCGAATCCCTTTAAAAACGTTGAAAAATCATAAAAATTCATGTTTTTATTAACAGGCTTTAGCCCCTTTGGCTGAGCCCCCCTAACCACTTCCCCACCATACGCTTTGGGGCTGGGACCAAGCGCTAACCCTGTTCGGCGCTTATCGCATCGGAAAGATCCAAATGCGCGAGTCTTTGTGCCATTACAAAACACCGATGTGATTAGCCTTCGTATTTATAAACCCCGAGCACATTATCTTTTCATATAACCTGTGGGCCCACCTTCGGCGCTTAAGACCTTGTAATATTTCTTCCCGATGTTCTTTTTCTTTGAAAAACCAAAAAACCCATTTATCCAAACTTTTGATCTAATATGTTAAATCCACGTGTTAATATAAAAATGGTTAGATTGCAAGACCAATCGCGCAATCGCATCGGAGGAATTTGCAAAAGGGTTGATTGAAAGACCCGCATCGAAAGTTCCAATGTGATTGGGTCATATATATAAACTACGCCCCCTGCCTCGCTACTCCATATAACTTTCACCTGGGACCAAGTGTTAAAGATCCTAGGCGCTCAATCGCATCGGAAACTTTCAATGGTGCATAAGTTTCGTGTCACATATAAAATCCGATGCGATTAGCCTTTATATAAATAACCCGTGGGCCCACCTCGGGCCCTTAAAAATTTGTAATATTTTTCCCCGGTGGTCTTTTCCTTTGTAAAACCATAAAACCCATTTATCCAAAGTTTTGTTCCAAAAATTTAGAATCACATGTTGAATATAAATGGGTAGATTTAAAAGACCGATCACGCAATCGCATCGGGATATTTCAATGGGTTGATCGAAAAGCCCAGGCCCGAAGGCTCGACCCCGATTAGCCCCTATATACATAAGCCCAGGGCCTATCAGAGGTCTATATAAAACCAGGCCCCACAACCGGGTGCCCAATCACATCAGAACATTTTCTTTGGCGCGGTTTAAATGTTTACCACCGCCGATTGCGATGGCCCGATCGCACATCGCATCGGCCCTTCTCCGATCGCGCACATCGCTTCACCTCCGATTTCTGATTGCGATTTCTCCGATGTTTCATCCGCCGTTGATCTGATCTGCAGATCGACGGTCTACATTTGATCGCACCACTTCACTTCCGACTGTTGATTGCGATCCTCCGATACATCTCCCGCCGTCGATCTGATCTGCAAATCGACGGTCCACGTTTGATCGCATCGAATTTGTTCATTGGGCGTGTTTTTTTGTTTGCCCCGATCGCTGATCTCCCGATTTAATATCCACCATTGATCTTTTTAGGTCTAGTCGCATCCAACGACCACGCTCTCTCCCGACGCCCTCTGAAGCAGTTTACCAAATAAACGCAGGATTTTATAATCTTTTGTGTGTTTTTGTAGGATCTGATGGATTTCGAATGTTTTAAAGGGGAAATCAAAACCAAAGGATGACGATCCTTCAAGATTTTTTTATTAAAAGGATCCATTTAAAGGTTTCAACACCACGCTCAGTCGGCGCATCATGAAGTGATGATACCATAAAGAGACCTTCGCGGATCTGCACATCAACAAGACACCGTGAAGATTAATCTAAATCAAAGAGTATCAGACCGACAACAGAGAATCAAAGTGGAAAATTATTTAAAGACTGTTAACACAGTTTAGAGGAATTAAGACATAAATTTGACTGAATCAAGCATATGATTCACGATTAAAGGAAGTTTGAAGACCAGAAGACAGAGATTGGGCTTAATTAAAGCCTAAAACACAGAATTCAAGTATACAACAGGTGTTTTAGGTTAAAATAAAATATCTGTCAGTTCAAACAGTCTACGTTGCCACATCAGGGGAAAATTGAATCCCCCAGCTATCACAAAGCCACCTACAGCCTCAAAGCAATCAAAAGGAGGCCGAGTTATGACCAGATCTAGAGAATTTGCATCAATGCGGCTGAACAGTTAATTCAACCAAAGGAACTTATTGTAAACTGACAGCAGAAGTTATTATGAGGATAACGAAGAGCCTCAAAGTCAACAAATTCTTTCCAGCAAGTTTGATAGTTAAAATAACCAATTAATACAGGAGAAATATCAGAATGTTCTCCATCGAGCCCCTCAAAGGCCGAGAGACAGCGAACTGTATTAATTCAAGTTAGAAGATATTTATCCCATTCCACCTCCTCATTCTTCTATAAATAATTCTGTAGAAGATGAGAATTTGTTGGTTGGTTGGTTGTTGTTTGATCACAGTTGTAATACTGAAACTCTTTGAAATAAATACATAGTCTGTTGAAGTTGAAGAACAAATTGAAGTCTTGGAAGCCTTGGTGATGTTGTTGCATGCTTGTTCTTGAGAAGGCTCTATCATTGGATCCCTGAGCTTGGCTGTTGGTGATGTATTCTGAACTGTTTAATGTTTTTCCCCTGTTTTCGTTCTGTTCCATGATTTCTTACTACAGTAGGTTGAAAGTTTTAGGCTAAGAAATGACACTTGGAAGCACCTTAGACCTGTTCATCCTTCACTGTTTTATGTTTTCTTCTGCTGAGGTATTTTAGAGTCTTTAATCTCTCTCTTTAGTCCTCATGCTTGTTTATTTATATAATAGCTCAAATAGTTTATTTCAGCATGATTTATGGTTCTCCCTGCTTGTCTGCTATCACTTGAAAGCTCTTATTGAAGTCTCCCTTTGAAGTACCATTGTTTTAAGCTAGTCAAAGAGGTCTGTTTCGATCTTGCCCTTTGTCATTGCTTGAACAATTGTTTTGAAGGTCTTTTATAGTTGTAATCATAGATGTACTAGGCATTCCCTCTTTTATGACTGCAATTATCAGTGAATCATTTATGTTTTCTAAGTCATTTGAAATAAAATATTTGAGGAAATAGGGTGTTCCCCGAATCTTAGATTTCATTTTGAAAGTTGTCTTGAAGTCATTATTTGCTTAAAGAATGTTTGTAGAATTTATGGTTAGCCCTGTCTATCAAATATTTCTTTATTTTTCAAGTTATGTTTTCAAGTTCCCTTCATTGAGAATCAAATTTCTCTTTCCAAATCATTGATGTCCATCTCATTCCAAAACCAAAGGATCCTGTGGCCAAGTTAGATTTTCCCTCTGATATCCCATATCCATTGATGAGTATGTTATGACCTCTTCTTGACTCCATTGCCCAATGAACCAGATGTTTCTCCATTCTGTGTATCTTTCCTAGACCTTTCATGTTCTGCTGTATCAATTCCATCCAACCAACCAAACAAACAAACACCTGCACTTAATAACTAGTCTAAAATCAATACTCTAAGCACACAAGATAAACCTTTGCAAACAAATATTCGAGAGACCCCTCTCTAAGAACAGGAGGACTAGATCTTGGGACCCTAAAGATTGGTTCTGATGTTGCCTTGTCTTTTGATTTTCCAAACTATCAAAACTCGGGACAACAACATAATCCACTATCATTAAACAAAATGAATGACTCTAAATCTATATGTACAAAATTTATAGGATGATTGTTTGGATTTTATTTGCTTGTGATCATATACTTCATCTTTGTTCATGGTACAATTTTCTCAATTTCCTGAAAATAGGGATAATTGCATAAAAAAATTCTAACTGCAGTGTACCTCGTAATCCCCCCCAGGATCTTGAGAGAAGCATGCCAAAGCGCAACAGTATGTTAGCTACCACCACATCCATTAGAATATTATTAGCCAGAATATTCCCTAGGGAGACTACCAAGTCTTTAAACATACCAATATAGCAGACTCTACCTGAATCAAAGGAGTATAAATCATGGTAGGGACGGGTAATTTCAAGGCCCAACTTCTCCATTATGGCTTTTGGCATCAGATTGTGGGAGGCTCCGGAGTCTAACATGGAATTATGTAAAATGCACTGGTGGATTCTTAGACTCGAGTAAAAAGGAGGAACATCAATATCTTCTAATTGGCCGTCAATAGTAGGACCAAAAATGAGTTTGGGCTGATCATCTTCGACATTCACCATGTCAGACAAAGGATCTACTTTAAGCATCTTGTATACATGGGATTTGTACTGGTTGTTCTTAACAAGCTCGGTTAAGGGAATAAATGCTTTTAACTTTGAAATTTCTGTATCTAAAATGGAGGGAATAGTTTTGTCTAGCTCTTTAATAACGATGTCTCGTTGTCCACTATGGTCCTTCGACGAAACTTCTCTTTTTTTATTGTCCTTTTCCTTATTGGCTGAACTTGCGCTTGGCTAATTTAATTTATTCTAATTTGTGATCACAGGCTCTTTTCCCTTATTCTGATTTCTAAGAGGATTCTGCCTTGTTTGAGTGTCTTTCTACTGAGATGCTTTCTTCTGAATGGGATTAACCGACACATCTCAGCTCCTCAATGACATCTATATGTTTTGTGAACTTAGTGCATTTAAGTACCCCCACTAGTAATCATCTGCTTCAGTCTATAATTCATGATCATTAGCAAGGATATAATCTTCATCTTTAGGCTGCTCTTTATTTTCAAAATATTCCTCATCTTCAGTAAAAAACATAGGCATATCATCAACTTTGAAAGGGAGGTTCTCCTAAAAAAATATGTATTCGTCTTCTTCTTCTCCTTGAGCATAGTTCTGCTGCAAGGGTGTCCTGATTTACTGTTGTGTTGTGGTGGTTGTTTAGGAGCCCGTTGTTCTCTCTTCTTAATCCTTAACTGAGGCTGTTGTTGACCTCTATAGTTATGATTTCTGAACTTAGGCTTTCTTTCCGTGATGAACATACTTTCAACCATCCGCTCAATAGTTCTGATCAATGTATCCATCTTAGCATCAGAAGATGAAGTGGAAGGCTCATCTTTAATAGTAAATCTCCTCTCATTTTTGGCTGTAGATCTCTTCATTAGTAGATTTTCTTCAATTCTGATCGCATTTTTTTGCATATCTTCAAGTGTATCTGGATTTATTTATCTTAATTGGTAAGCCATGTCAGCATCAAATGCATCAGGATAACGAATGAGAGCTAAGCCTGGAGGAGGCTTGATCTCAACGGGAATTGCACTGTAAATCCTATTAAAGTGAGTATTGAAATCTTGGATTGATTCATTGAGATTTATTTTAATGTTCTCATACTCAACAAGCAACTATAAGTGATTTTTATTAACTTCCCACCGGGCTATAAACAAATCAATGAGCTGGTTTGGTGTGCCAAGGGAATTAGAAGTGAGAGATCTAAACCAAACTTTGACATCTCCAGAGAGAATCTGGGCTACAATCCTCATTTTTTCATTGTCAACATCGAATTCCTCCAAATCTATGAAGTCAGTGACCTTAACAATATGTTGTCTTGTAGATATGGTGGATTTTTTATCAAACAAGGGGAGTCTTTGGCCATAACGCTGAGGTAATTCATTCAATTGGGCTGGTAAGATGAGTGGGGAAAATCTTGCCATGATTCCTGCTGGATGGAGTATTAGATTAAAAACAGGAGGGATGGGTTGAATAGGTAAAAGAATAGAGGTTGTAGGTACTGTAGTTATCAGTATGTATGATGAGGTCAAAGGTGCAGATGAATAAACTACAATTGACTGAGTTTGAGGTTCATATGAAACAAAAAATTCCTCTGGATGGTAGAATTGGATGCACTCTTTGATGTCAAGGTAAGATTTGGGCTTATTCTCTTCGAAAAACCAATATTTCAGAGGACTAAGGTCTAATTCAGACAAAGACTTGACCTCAGATAATCTTAAAGGATCAAATTATATGTCGGATAAAGAGGTTTGAGATTTGGATTTAAAAAATGACAATTCAAACTTAAGATCATACAGTATATATTCAAGAGAAAGTAACTTAACAGGTAGAGAAATTGATCTTACCAATGGAACAGGTCCTGATTGAATGTCTGCAGTTTGATATCGATGCCTTCAAAAGAACTTCTCTGGATCATCCACCGGATCAACTGGATCAGGGTTGGGATTTTCTTTGGTATATCTTGTGGAAGCTAGCTCTACAATCTTAGCACTTCAATTATCGAATAAACCTTTCTGAAACTTAAACCTAACATCCAAAGGATAAAATTCAAAAATTTTCTGGTCGTACACCCAGGGAAAATAGATCTTTCGTTCCCCAGCAATGGCGCCAGTATGTTATCACTCCACCAGATCTCTAAGGCAGAAAAAGAGATCCCAACAGAGGTAACCACAAACCAATATTTTGGCTTGCTATCTAGCCCTACCTAGTCGAAGAGGGCTCTCTCCACAAAAATAATAGCCAAGAGGGCTCAATGAAAAGGTTTTAGGCTAGCTATGAAATGAAAAATGGTTTGATTTTTTTTGAATGGGGTTGGGCTACTGGATGAGGATGAGGTCAAGGGAACTAGGTCAAGGAAAATGAGATGGAATTGCAGTCCATTCGATGGGGCAAGGTAGGTAGAAGGCTTAGCACTTAAAGGTGATGTGGTGAGATGGTTTAAGACTGATGAGGTGCTAGGAAGAGCATAGGAGATGTATTCTTCCCAAACTGAAGAAAATGGAAAAATTATGACAAATTTCCCAAAACAGAGCATGAAAAAACATGCATTCTACCTATCAACATCATGTAATAGACATCAAATTTTTATGAGCTTACAAAAAATTCATACAAATGATCACAGATAAAACTATGCCAAACATTCATACCACATGAATCCCAAGGAAATAGCTGCAACTCTTCATTAATTTCTAGGCCAAATTGGTTCTCGATCAATACACTAGCATCCAAACTAATTAAAACCCTTGATAAGAGTGAATAAAGGGAATATATAGACATAAAAACTACATTCTCTCATCCTCAGGGGTTGAATTCTTGAGTTGGGGATGATATCCACAAAATTCTGAACTAAAAGCTGGACTGTAGGGAGCTCTAAGTGACTCCTCCCTAATTACATTGAAACTGATTCATTTGACTTTGATGAATACATTTACATCATGAATCTACCCCTAGGTAACTTATCTATATCATATTTACATTTACCATGCTCAATATATAATTGAAATCATGATTTTCAAGACAAAATTCAAATTTGCAATGAAATTTGAAAAATATCAGCAAACTGTCAAACACGCCCTCTCTTTGGCAAACACACCCTCCTTTTGGTAAACATGCCCTCCATATTTCAGGTTGTTTTTTACTAGGTTTCAGGTGTCCAAATTGGCTCCAAGATAGCTTGTTGAAAATCCCTTCAAGTCTAGTTTCTGAATATGCCTTTAGTTTTAAAAATGAAGCTCATTTTCCCTGTCAAAACTCCATCCTCCCAAGACTTCTCAATGTGCAGTGCTAGGGCCAAAAATGAGGCAGAACATGATTTTTTAGTTTTTTTTTGCCTTTTTCACCTACTATTTTTGCAAACCAAGGCTTGCAAAGTGGTTTTCTGAGATGTATTAATTATTTTTCATCCAATGGTGGTGACCTTTGCGTTTGACACTTGTCTCTGTGACCTGACTGTCCAAAAACCCAAAAAAAACACAGAATTTGCAAAAATTGCCCAAAACTCTTCAAAATTAGTGAAATGATGGTTGATGATGTGGCTAGGCTTGGAGTGAAGCCTCTGCAAGTATATCCAATTTTCTTTTCTCCTCTAACATGGTTAAAGCCTCAATCTTTGCATTGGCTCTTTTGAGTTTGGCCTTTGCAATTTTCTCCTTTTGGGCATAATGTTTGACCTTCCTCCTCAGTATGTCATTGTCTTTGTTTTCTTTCTCCAAAATCTTCTCCAAGTTATGGTTTGATCTATCAAGCCATGACTCCCTATTTTCATTGATTACCATTGCAAGTTGTTCATTTAGGATTAACTGATCAACAAACTCAACCTATTTTTTCCTTTATAGAGCTAGAGCTCTTTTCAGCCCTCTACTTCTAGGTCTGCCTCTTGGTGATTTTTCATCTTGTTCTTCAAGAAAACCATACTTTTCAAGTGTCTCATCTAGCATAATGTTGGATTTTTCTGCCTCCCTTTGAGCTGTGATGTATTTGACTTCATCAATGACCTGTTTTGTCTTCAACTATTGGTTCTCTTGCTCAAGGAAGTTTATGGAAAATTTGGAGCTATCAAGATTAGTTTGGAGCTATCTAATCTTGGCATCCTTCCCCTTGATGACTACAGTAGTGATCTCATCATCATCATGCTCATCTAGGTCAACAAGGTCAAAATCCTGATTTGTTTCATGGAGGTCATCCTCGTCATGAATGGCTGCCTCATGTTCATACTCCTCTACCATATTTTCTTTCCCATTTTTTACCTGCTTTGTTGGTGAAGAAGGTAGGGCCCCTTCCACAATCTGTGGAGCAAACACTTGCCTATGAACCATTTGGTATTTTTTTTCCAATGGCTCTATCTCAGCCACATTTGGCTGCTTAGGCTCATTGATCTCAGCTCTGCTAGGTGAACCAGTTTCAATGTGGAATGGAGATGATGATGGTGAAGTAGATGAAGAAGTCTGCTCTGAAGATGATGAATGTACTATGGGCTGAGATGGAGGAATGGAAGTGGAAGGATGAGATGATGAAGGCACGTTTTTTGCATGCTAAATAGGTGGAGCAGTAAATATGTCATCAACTATGAATGAAATCCATAGAATTTTCAATTGCTTGAGGTGATGGAGGACTATGATTTTGATGAGGGAGTGGTGAAAGAGATTGTTCATTTGTTTTTCATACTCTCTCTTCTAGACAATAAATTCCATCTTGTCAATGCTCCATAAGAGGTAGTAAGGTATGTTGAGCATCTTTACCCTAGTGAAGTGCATGAGTAACCAGATGTGATAGGCATACAATCTAGAAAATCTACCTTCATATGAAAATTATTTCATGATGATATTCATCATGGGAGCATATCTCTCCAATAGGTAAGAGAAAGGAAAAAGCACATTTCTCTCATTATTGTACCTAGGCTTGATGAAAGGATCATAGTTATGCTCCTCCAAGTATTTCTTTTTGAACCATTTCTCCCCAACATTAGGAATCCCGATGGAAGCTGAGATGATGGAAGTTGACATAGTGAAAGTGACACTAGCTAAAGTAATTTGGTTTTCATGGATATTAGCAATGAAAAGTCTGGTCAACATAGCATGCTATTGGACCTTCTAAATTTTCTCACCGAACTCAAAACATCCAACATGTTTGAAACATGTCAGAACCATAGGGGATGCCAAAATTTCCTTGGTATTTTTTGGCTCTAATTTGAGTATTATTCCCCCTTTGTGTGGCCTCCTCCCCTCTGTTTCTTCTCCCTCACTATATGATCTGTTTCCTTCCATGATGTCTTAGTGTCAAAACCATAAGGAGATGGAATGATATTGTAAAATGGGTTTTGGGAAGTAGAAATGGGATGGGGAAATTTAGGGAGATGGGGGTAGGGATTTATGAGTGAAGGAATATGGCAGGGAGTAGGGATGTATAAGGGTTTTGAATAGGGGATTTTTTACAAGTGTAGGGAATTGGGAGCCTAGGTAAATAATATACCCAGGGCTCAGGGTTTTAAGGAAATGTAGATTAGGGAAAGGAAATGCCACTGTAGGGATTTGGGAAAGGGTATATTTGCAATGTGGGAAGGGTTAAAGGTTTAGGGACTGAAATTGAAGTGTAATTAGGTTTTTTAGGAATACTAGGGTTTCAAATTAAGAAAGACACCAAATTTGCTTTAAAAAAAATTCACACATCCAAAATGACTCTGATGAATATGAGTGAATAAGTTTGTAACTCACTTGTTTAGAGGTGTGAAGAATCAATGATGAGAGATTGGAGGGTGATTTTGAATTTTAGAGGCCCTCTTGGAAATTTCTGAAGAAGATTGGGCAAGCGCGCAACGCCCTTGGCAGGTGCACCCTCTCTTTGGCATGCTCGCAACGCACAATACAGGCATGCATCGTCTAAGGTAGGAGCGTATCAAAACACATAGGCACGCAACGTAACACACATTCGCACAATGCCTTATGGAAACACACCCTCCCTTAATCAAACACGCAGTGCCTCTCGTGTTTTGCCAAATTTGCCTTCAAAACTGAAAACCCCACTTTTCTTTGAGGATGATCGATGGTAGAGGAGACAAATGAAGTCTTTCTTGATGTCATGGGGTATTTTATACTTGTGTGAAATTGATCTTTTCATTCGAAACCAATTTTCTAATGTTTCATTTTCTCCTTTGAAAACTTTTCAAAATACCCTTTACACTTTGACTTTGTCTTTTGCAGGTTGATGATGCTGGAGTTTAGAACTCTTTGATTGATTTTTCTTGGTGTTTGAGTTTGGCTTATGGAGTTTGAATTGGCAGCTTGGGAATAGTACTTATTACATATAGTGAACATAAAATTACATAAAATAAAAATAAATTACATCTCTATTTTTGAATAAAATTACATTGTAGAATAAAATCATAACTTGAAAGCAGAATAAAAAATCTGGAAATATTCCTTGGAGATCATCTTTCATGTTGGAAAATCTTCTTCAGATGATGAAGGAATGTTATTCAATCACTCTCATTATTTTTCTCACCTTATGCAAATTAAATGGTGTTTTATTGAACCTTGGAAAATGAAACCTAGTGACCCAATGGGACCTTGAATGACTAGACTCCATGGTTACTTTGACTAACATAATGGCATGATGAAATAGACTCTCATGACCGAAATATGCTTATCAAGATATGAAGGTGGGTCAGCAAGTATAAATTTTGAGGAGGAGTGATATTTTATGACTTGGGCTACCATCAGTGAGTGAATTTTTTACATGACCTAATGGAATGATTAAAAATTTCTGAGTGGGACTCCTAAAATGAAATGAAAAGAGTATTTTTGATCACTGATGGCAGTATGCAAATACTGACACTAACACCTCTGATTATTCTATTTGGGAAGTTATTACTTAGCAGGGGCATCTAGTGGCATATCACAGTGACACACTTTCAGACATAGTCCAAAAGTATCCCACCTATTACAAAGAGATGTATTCCATTTTGCAGTCCTGTCGAAAATGGAAGAATTAAATTTTGGGGAAGTAAATGATCATACACATAGATCACCGACCCCTACAGTTCATATAAACACAAGGGAAGTTGAAAAATGAACGTCATCAGAAATGAGCCACACACCTACAACAGTTCCATTTGAACATCAAGTACAAGAAGGGCAGCACCAATAATGTTACATAATTCCTCATCCAACTGTCGATCATGGTGCTAACCACTATGCTCAACTCTTATGGGCACGAGACTTTGGGTTCTCCGCATCTACAAAAGTGATCTAGAATTTGGAAACACATACCAGATGCTCCTGGAAGGTAAGAAAGTTCTATATTTTCACCTCTAGGATGCACTGTTATGCCACCTAGGACACCTCTATGTTCCTTCAAGCGATCATGCCAAAATTATTTGGGAATTGCACTATAGTCGGGTCACTAGACATATCGAGGTCGAGAAAATAGTGGAAGTACTGCAGAAGTATTTCTATTGGTCAAACATTCGATAGGATGTCAGGAAGTACATCAGATCCTGCACTTCTTGCGTCATTTCCAAACCGACCATCAAGAAGCAAGGCATATATACTCTACTTCCTACCCCTATTCGACCTTGGGAATCCATCTCCATGGATTACATGTCTGACCTTCCTTCTACCAAGCATGGAAACGACTACATTTTTGTGTTCGTTGACATATTCTCTAAGATGGCCATTAAGGCGGCCCGCAAGAAGAATATCACAACATAAGCCACTGCTAAACTCTTATTTGAACGAGTGTGGGTACACTTTGGGATCCCAGAGTCCATTATCTCAAATCAAGACAACAGGTTCCTCAGTACATTTTGGTCAAGTATCTAGTTGATGTTGGACACCAAGATCACTAAGTCACAACTTTCCACCCCCAAACTGGTGGCCAAACAAAGGTCGTCAACAGGATGATCGTTCACATTTTTTACGTGTACAACTTGAAGCATCCACGCACATGGGATGAAATCCTCCCCTATGTCTAGCAAAACTATAACCGAGCTCTCCACAACTCAACTGTCCACAACCCCTTTCAGGTGGGCTTGGGATACAAGCCACTATGTCCCATTGATGTGGCAATACCATTTGCACAGCTACTCAAGAAGGTTATCATGTGTTACACCATTTTTTGGTCATGTTAACCTATTATTATTAGATGAACCTAAGTACACCATGTAAGACCAATTTTACCCTAAGTAAAATTGCTTTCACCATATAAAATAACTTATTTGGTCATATTTAACCCAAACCAAAGAAATTAATTAAATAAATCATTATTTATTTAATTATTTCCTAAGAACAAGTTATTTAAATCATTATTTAAATAATATTCTTAGTTAAATTTGACTAAATCATCCATAAATAATTAAATAAACCATTATTTATTTAATTATATTCCCATCATTCCCCTAAAATGATAAATAAATCATTTATTTATTTATTATTTATAAATAAAAGAATTGACCCAAGTCAAGAACCCTTTTCCCTCCAACAAATATAATAAAATATTCCTAAAGGGTGCTTCTAGAATTCGATTAATAATATTTTATTCATGCACCGAGTTCTAGACCACCCCAATATTTTGTTATAAATAGGGGGGTTTTCCCCATTCATTGGTCACCTTCATTGCATTAGATCACTCTGGATCTTCTCTTGGTCACCATTTTCCATTTTGCTTTGTGAACTCCCATTGAGTTCTATGTTTTCTTTTCCACATCCATAAGAGAGAGAAATGCTAGATCTGAAACACTGAGGACTTCCAAGAACCCATCCCACTGAGGAGAACCAGAAAACACCTTTCTTGTTTTCCTCTCAGGTGCCCCATTCTTTAATATAATATAAAACATTCTTTTAAACACTTTGTTCTTGTCTTGTTCATTGGATGCATGGAGCCATGTTATATTTTATCTGCTTAATGTCTTTTTGTGAGATCTGAATTTGTGCAACAAACTTAAATATATTTTACAGCCATAATCGATGTTAGGTCTATTTGTTATGCGTAGCTAAAGTGATATTTTACGACGAAAGAATCATACTAACAATTGGCGACTCCACACGGGTTTTCTTTTGCGACCGCTGTCATTTTATATATTCCTGCATATCCATCTGTTTCAGACCCTAGGGTTTCTCTTCCATTTTCTGTTTTTCCTATTTTTATGGTGTTTTTCACCCCTAAAACCCTCAAACAATCAAATTTTTAACTTTCGTTTGTTTCTGGCCTTATTGCGCAGGTGACAGACATCAGCCGCAGCTGAGACGACAAAATTTTTCTGAAATCTGCCGCCGAGACAGCCGGATCTGCAGGTCCCACTTATTGGCCCAAAAAGTGTGAGCTGAGCCTCAGGAAGCACTTTTCTGCCCCAAACCTGCGACCTAGATTGAAAACAGGTCAGAACCTGCGACCTGCACTTTTTCTGCAAATTTTTCAGCACTTTTTCTGGGTTTGTTTGAAGCTTCTGTCAGGGTTTTCCAGCCTCCGTCTCTGCCCGTTTGGACCTGTTTCTGATCTGCTTCACTCAACTAAGAGGGAATCTTGCCCCTTAGGGCTCTAGTACCCTCCACTTTTTGTGGACGAGTCTTTGCTGTTTCAGAAGTATGCATTTACAGAGTTTCAACCCTGTTTTTCTTAGATATGATACCTCTTTTTCAGATCCCTTTAGATAAGCTCTTTCCCCTCTCAAAACACCTCATATCGTTTTGTTGGGGCTCATTTCTAAGGCCACTGCCTTGCCCCTTCTATATTTAGCTGATCTCCTCCGCTTTCGCAGCAACCTTGCCTCTGACTCTTTGCTGTTTTCTGCACCAATTTTCAGCAGACTTACCCTTTAGATCCCAGTCCCTCCAGACCTTCGATCTATTGGCCTCTTTTTAGTGTGCTTCGCCTAGTTTTGAGAGACCCGCCTCCTTGGGTTAGCTTGTTGCATTTTTAGTTGTTAATTTTCTGTTCTTTCAGTCTTATTTACTGCAGTTCTCTTTTTCATTACGCAACACACTTTTTCTTCTACTCTCAAAACGTCTGGGTTTAAAAAATTAAAATTAATGCACGCCACACACTGACCCTAAGTGAAGAAGCGCCTGGTTAACACCGCCTGGAAAAGACTCTAAAATCAATTGTCACTGCACCTTTTCTGCCCTTGACCTCACTTGATTTTGTCCCTTCCTGCCCTTGTCGGTTTTCTTCTTCTCGTCATCATTGCGCCCTGAAGGCGCCTTTCCCGGTGACTTCTTGGCCTTCACCCTCAGTTTCCGCTTGGTCGACTTCCTCCTTCCCGTCCTCATAGAGTAAGTCCTCCGCCGAGTCTGCACTCCGACTCTTCCTCTGATTGTTCGGGTTCTCCCTATGTCACTTTCACCATGTCTACTTCAGGGCCTACTACCAGCAGTAACCCCAGTACTACTGCTGGGTCTGTTTCTAGTGGAACCACCGCAGGACCTACCTCGACTGCCCCATTACTCCCTTATATGGCCGGCCTTAGTCTCCCCGACTTCAATCAACTGATTAATGACTCTATCTACCACGATGTTAGTTGGCCTGCTATGCCAACCAAGCTCCCCTCCGACATTCCCAAGTTCGAAGGCCTTGCTAGTGAGGATCCCTCCAACCATATCCGATCCTTCCATATGTGGTGTTCCTCCAATTCCATTACTGACGACTCTATTCGTCTTAGACTGTTCCAACGCACGCTTGTAGGCGAGGCTTCTAAATGGTATGTTGAACATACCACCTCCTCCCATACCACTTTTGCGACCATTGCCCAAGCCTTTTTCTCTTATTTCTCGCTCCCTCTCTGATACGACACTGGTACCGAGCTTTTAACCTCCTTCCGTCAATCCTCTCCAACCCGTCTTTCCGCTCATGTCCAGGAATGGCGACGAAGAAGAAGCTTATGTCGAGCTCCTCCCTTTGAAGATCGAGTCTATATGGACTAGGTCCTTCGCTCTCTCCTACCTCCCATAGGCAAAGATGTCATGTCCCATTTTCCCCAAACCGAAGAAGCTGCCCTCCAAATAGCCTTAAAGTATGACCTTATCTACTCCCAATCTGGTTATGTTTATACCGTCCTTCCTGACCTTCCTAAACCCGGTGGCCCTAATGCCTCGGGGGCATCTCATTCTGCCGACGGTATCGTTGGAGCTCTGTCGCATTCCTCTGCCCAGCCTCGTTCAGGCCATGGTTTTCCCTCAAGGGCCAGCCCCTCCGGCGCTTTTTCCCCTCCAGGTAGCATGTATTCAGGCTACGGCATGCCTCTTCCTTTTGCCCACCCTCCTGCTGCCCACCCTGCCCCTTATCCATATCCGCACCCTGGTGTCCCAGCTCCTCCAGCATTTGGACCTCCCACTCCCTCGCCTTCTCCACCCCTGCAACTGCACTTACTACCCCCTCCAGGACTAGTATTTGCACAACAGGGGGCACCTAATTTTCCTCCTTCTCAAAGAAGGAGACAAGGCAACCAATCCGCTTTCGGTAATCGTGGACCCAATCCTTCCAATATTGACTCTACCACTGCCAACCAGCCATCGAGCCCTCAGCCCAAGGCGGACAGGCCACTTCGCACCAATAAGCCCTGTTCGTGTTGCGGTGTCTATGGTCACTACACTCACGATTGTTCCTTATTACCACAAATGTGGCAGCTGTGGGATTCTCAGGCCACCGTACGGGGACAACACTCCTCCCCTAATGCCGCCCCCACCCCCGTCACTTCTCAACCTGCTGTGTTTACCGATCCTTTCTCACACCAAGGATTCATGGCCACTCAACCACTTCACGCCCAAGTAACCACTCAAACTTCCCCTTCTGGTTCCTCTGATTACCAGATTCTCATGATGACCTCTGACCCTCCTCTCACCGTCGACCTGAACCTTCAAACTTAGTCCTGTCAGTATTCCATACCTCCCGTTCCATCTGTCTCCGAGTCCCCATCGTCAGGTCCTACAGAGCCTCTATCGACACCCAATTGTTCCTTACAACTCCCTTCGCCCAAAGCCGAGGTTCACCGCAAGCCTCCTAAGGGACCATTACGCCGAAATGCTTCCTCTGGTCGGGCTACCCATTCATACAGTATAGTAGATGATCTGGCCCAATCTCCTGCTTCCATTTCAACATTGGAACTCCTCCAGTCCTGTCCTTCTCAAAAGAAGGCTCTACTCTCTGCCGTGGGCACTGTAGATCCTGCTGATAACCAATTGATTGTTTTCGACACTCGTGAGTCAGACCATCCCCCTCTCCCTCCTTCAGTTGCTTTCCAAATTCCAGTCAAAATCTGAAACGCCCACGTTGCTCGGTGTATTATTGATGAGGGGGCATCTACCTGCGTAATGTCCGCTTCAGTTTGGAAACAACTTGGCTCTCCCGAACTAGCCCCTTCCACGATCACCCTTCGTGTGTGGGATGGCCATGCCTCCCAGCCCATTGGCCTCTTCCATAACTGTTCCATCACCCTTGCTGGCAAGACTGTCTATGTCGACGTTGAAGTTATCGACGCCCCTCTTGGCTACAACATTATTTTGGGGCGTAGTTACACCTATGCCATGTCTGCCGTCCCCTCCGCAGTCCACCGCAAGATGTTTTTTCCTCATAATGGCAAGATTGTCACCATTGACCAGTTGACTTACCATGAACCCAAATCTCAGACCTCCCCTGAGTCCACCATCTCTACAGTCACCAACAAGCACACTGTTGATTCTTTGACTAGTGTTTCCCCTAGCGTCTACAAAGACTCCTCCTTGCTTGGCACCTTTTTCGACTCCCCTCCCGTCTCTGATCCTAACTCGGCAAATGTCTGCATGATGCAATCATCTTGGGCTAACCTTATCGAGCCCACTTTGGCTAGTCAGAAACCTCAACCCCCATCTGCTCCTAGCCCTTCACCCCCGTTAGCCACCCTTCTTCCTTCCGAATCTTCTTCTGCCGCCACTCCTCATAGGTCGCCTTCACCTGAAATCAACCCCCTTGACACCATTCCTCCTGGCCATTTCCATGCCAGTCAGATCCGTTTTCTCGCTCCCCCTCCCGGAGCTTATTCGGTCCCTACCTTGGCCACCCTATCCCTCCCCAAATTGACCTTGGGTATACCCGTCTGGTATCTCGACCCTCTAGCCACCACTCCACCAGGTCAACCTAAACCATATATTACCTTGACCCCAGTTCAACCGATCCCCCCGACTTCTCTTGCTACACCGGTACCTCAGTCACCCCATCAAGCACCGCCTCCTGTTGCAACCGCTTCGAGAAACAATAGAAAAACTCGCAGGGGGGCATCGAAGGATAAACCTACCTCGCCCAACCCTGCCCCTCCTCAGCCTCCCAAGCATCCCATCCAGTGTGCTCTGTGTGATTTTGTTGGTCACGCCACTCATACCTGTCCCGAATTACCCCCTCTCAAGACCGTGGTTAATGAAACTTTTCTCGAATCCGACATCCCCGAAGTCCATGTCACCATACCAGATTCTATCCCAAAACTTAAGAACTTGCGCACCAATCACCCTTGTTCTTTGTGCAATTTCCATGGCCACTATACCCACCTTTGTCCCCGCCTTGAAGAGTATCGTGCTTCTTTAGCCACATACCGCCAATTCAAAGCCGCCCTCGCCCATAATCCTTTTTCCCTCACTCTAGACCACCTGTTTACCACAATTACCATTCCTCCTCCTGATACTGAAATGACCGGCACTTCAGCTACCATTTCCTACCTTTCCTCATCACCGCGATCCTCGGATACCAACCCCTTAGTACCTTCCCCCGACGCTTCGCCTCATCATTCAACTGCTCACTCTGTCACCCCACATGACATCGTACATGTGCGCCCTTCCCATCACACTCAAGAGTCTCATCCCTCTACCTCCTCAAGTCAACCTCTTCCATCTTCTCTTCCCATCTTCCAGTCCGATGAAGATATCATGGAAGGCATGACCCAGCCTGATTTTCCATGGGACGATATGCACCATCGTGCATATTTCCTCCCATAGAAATCCCATGACCAATATGCTCTCGAATCCAAAGACTTCCTTCCTGATAAAGTTGATTGGTTCAAAAACCCCATCCCTGCACCTGATGCTTTCGAAGAAGGCAATATGGCTAATATCTCTCCCACTATCAAAATCGACATTTCTGTTAAGACAGGTATTGAAGAACATATCACCATGGGCGCCCAATGCACTCCGGAAGAAATTGAAGCCTACACAAAACTCTTCAAAGAATTTCGTGATGTTTTCGCCTGGTCCTACTCAGAAATGCCCGGACTCGACCTTTCCATCGTCGAACATCATATTGACACATGGCATGATGCCGTTCCAGTTCGTCAAAAGTTGCGACCCATCCATCCTTCTAGACATGACACCATCAAAGCTGATATCGACAAGCTCCGGCAGGCTGGTTTCATTTACCCCATCGAGTATACCACTTGGGTGTCTAACCCAGTTCCCGTCCTCAAAAAATAAGGCACCATTCCTGTTTGCACCGACTTTCGCGATCTGAACAAAGCTTGTCCAAAAGACAACTTCCCCACACCATTTATTGACCAAATCATTGATGAGTGTGCGGGGCACGAGATTCTCTCCTTTATGGATGGCTTCTCCGGTTACAACCAAATTTTTATCCGTCGTGCTGATCAACTTAAAACCGCGTTCATTAGTCCGTGGGGCACTTTCGCATACCGCATCATGCCATTTGGCCTTAAGAACGCCGGCGCCACCTTTCAACGCGCCATGTCGTATTGCTTCCATGACTTAACCCATATTATTTTTTCCTATTTAGACGACCTTACCACACGTTCTAAACATCGGGCCCAACACCTTCATGACCTGCATATGATTTTTCTCCGATGCCGCAAGTATAACATTCGCCTTAATCCTTTGAAATGTGTCTTCTGTGTTCCCGCCGGTTGTCTCCTCGGCTTCATCGTGTCTAAAGACGGCATAACTCTCGACCCTTTGAAGGTTCAAGCCATTCTTGAACTTCCTCTGCCCCGTACCTTACGCCAGCTACAAAGCCTCCAAGGCAAAGCTAAATTTCTTGGCTGATTCATTCCCGACTATGCCACTACCGCACACGGCTTCCTTAGAATCCTTCGCTCTCACACCCCTTTTGTCTGGGATACATACGCTCAAGAGTCTTTTGATGCCCTCAAGCATGCTCTCACATCCGCTCCCTTGATCCGTCCC
This sequence comes from Pinus albicaulis, assembly GCA_034641835.2. Lineage (NCBI taxonomy): Eukaryota > Viridiplantae > Streptophyta > Pinopsida > Pinales > Pinaceae > Pinus > Pinus albicaulis. The sequence continues at coordinate 81,546,303 of CM076572.1, forward strand.
CCTGACTTTGACCAAGATTTCATTCTATACATCTCCGCTTCCACCTATTCGGTTGCTGGTGTCCTTATCCAAGAAGATGATAACAGTGTCGAACACGTGAACCTTGCCGGTCCCCCTGTGTCCTACTCGCATGAAGAAAAATTAGCTCTAGTTGTCGTGTTCTCGGTCCAAAAATTGCGTCATTATATCCTCATGCGTTCCACCAAGGTTGTGACTGATTCCAACCCTATGGCTTTCCTCTTGAGTCGCCGCATCCTCAATGGGAAGTACGCCCGTTGGGTCGTTATTCTCCAAGAATTCGACCTTGAGTTTGTCACCCCAAAAAGTAAGAAAGGTTTAGTCCTAGCTAAACTCATTTCTGACTTGCCTACCCGGACGCAAGATACTCCCATTAATGATGCTCTTCCCGATGAAAATTTGTTTTCCATCACTACCGACGATCCTTGGTACGGTGATATCCTTACTTACTTGTGAACCCACAAGTTCGCCCTTCACCTTGATCGTGATGCTCGACGACGTATCTGACACCAAGCCTCTCGCTACCTTTTAATCGGCGATGACCTTTATCGTCACAGCGTAGATACTGTCCTTCGTCGTTGCCTCACCCATGCTGAAGCCGAGCAAGTCCTAAATTCCTGTCATAGTGGCGCTTGTGGTGGCCACCTCTCCGGCCTCGCGACCGCCAAAAAAATCATGCACGCTAGGTATTTTTGGCCTTCTTTCTTCAGTGATTGCATTGAAGCAGTCAAACACTGTTCCAACTGCCAACATTTCACCCCCAAGGCACGAGCTCCTCCCACTCCTCTCCATCCTGTTGTCACAGCTGGTCCTTTTTGCAAATGGGCCATCGACTTTATGGAATGTCGACCTCCCTTTGCTGGTAACCACAAATATATCATCGTGGCGGTTGACTATTTCACTAAATGGGCCGAAGCTATGCCTACGTTCAACAATACGACAGCCACTGCAGCCCTCTTTTTCTTTAACCATGTCATTACTCGCTTCGGCGTTCCAAAACAGTTAGTCTCAGACCATGGCTGACATTTCGAAGATCAGATTTGGCATGAGGTCTCCTCCCTATTGGGTTTTGAACACCAATATTCATCTTCCTACTACCCCCAAGGTAATGGTCAAGTTGAGGCGGTCAACAAAATCCTTAAGACCATGCTTCAACGCACGGTGAATAAACACAAAACCAATTGGCACCTCATGCTCTTCCCTGCTTTGTGGGCCTATCGTACTTCTGTTAAAACCGCCACCGGTTTCACTCCTTTCCACCTTGTATTTGGTGAGGAGGCCATCTTACCAATCGAGTGTGAAATCCCTTGCCTTCACTTGGCCGTCAAACTTCTCCCTGATACCCAACCTCTTGAACAACAACTTATCATGCTTGAGCGTGCCTCTAAAGACCTTCGTGTTGCATTACAAACTCTTGAAGTGGCCAAAAAGCACACCAAAGCTCAGTATGACTGAAAAGTACACCCTCGCACCTTCCATGAAGGTGACCTTGTTCTAGTATACGACCAGGTCCACGATACCCTTGGTCATGGGAAGTTGGACTCATTATGGCTAGGTCCCTACATCATCAGTAAAGATCTTGGGAAGGGAGCATATCTTTTGGAGGACTTTGAAGGCCACCGCCTTCCTAATCCTCGCAATGCACTCTATCTTAAGAGATATTACCCTTAGCATTTCCCACTCGAAATGCACATTTTATCTCCTTGTAGATAGCCAACGTAGATTTCTTTTTATCATTCACGACTTCACCAGGACACATGTCATCCACGAAGTCTTTCTCTCCCTCTTCTCCAAAATCGGATTTCCTCACTTACAACCCTTTTCTTTGGGGCACCGCTTCGCCTCCATATTTATTCTTGTTTGTGTCGATTTCCGTCATGAGATACCATTTTGTACTCATGTTTTTTCGGGTCCCCCTTGGACCTTTCATCTTTTCCTCATCGTCATTAGCGTTTACTTGGTCGTCGCTCAACTATTTCCCCCGTGCCTTAGCTGGGGTTCCCTTATTACCTCACCTATGGCGGACCTCCTTCTGTTGACATCATCTCATTTATTCCAGAAGCCAGGTCTAGGGGGCAGTGTACCTTGGTTCGAGCTCCTATCAGCATGATCGTGATCTATACACTTGATCGTCCAGTGATGCAGTAGCAGCTATTGGTGATTCCCCTGCATGTGTGAGATGTCTCAACCCTCATGAGGGGGTGGCCCTACAGGTAGCCCCCCACATGCCCGGATGACTTCATTTCTTCCCCTGATGCAGCTCCTCCCATTTGATGATATCAGCCTCCACCGCTTGCGGCGCTTCTTCGATTTGCATGTATCAGTCAGATGTTACGAGTCCTTCCCCGCGAGTAGGGGGCATTTGGGTGTATTTGTATCTCATGCACTACCATATTATTGTATAAGTCCTAGTCCTGACGATTATTCCAGGCATCGCATGTATGTGGGATTCATCATGTTATTTATCTGGCTCATGTTTAGGCCAGCACATGCTTCATTATTGTGTTCCGTGGTTTTCCGGGCGCCTTATTCTTTGTACTTTGTCTCGGCGGGCATAGGTATGCCTCCCCCGCCGCCTTTAGCACAGGTACCACTTCATAGAGACTTGTTGCACTTGTAAGTCTCATCTCCTCAGGGTCTAGTTCTTTTGTATATCAGACACCATTACACTTCTCTCTCTCACTTCCCTTTTGATATCTAGTGATTGAGCTCTTACAACGTACTTCGGTCATACGATTTGCTCCTAACACTCGTACGTTGGGGGGCAATCTGTTACACCATTTTTTTGGTCATCTAACCTATTATTATTAGATGAACCCAAGTACACCATGTAAGACCAATTTTACCCTAAGTAAAATTGCTTTCACCATATAAAATAACTTATTTGGTCATATTTAACCCAAAACAAGAAAATTAATTAAATAAATCCTTATTTATTTAATTATTTCCTAAGAACAAGTTATTTAAATCATTATTTAAATAATATTCTTAGTTAAATTTGACTAAATCATCCATAAATAATTAAATAAACCATTATTTATTTAATTATATTCCCATCATTCCCCTAAAATGATAAATAAATCATTTATTTATTTATTATTTATAAATAAAGAAATTGACCCAAGTCAAGAATCCTTTTCCCTCCAACAAATATAATAAAATATTCCTAAAAGGTGCTTCTAGAATTCGATTAATAATATTTTATTCATGCACCGAGTTCTAGACTGCCCCAATATTCTGTTATAAATAGGGGGGTTTTCCCCATTCATTGGTCACCTTCATTGCATTAGGTCACTCTGGATCTTTTCTTGGTCACCATTTTCCATTTTGCTTTGTGAACTCCCATTGAGTTCTATGTTTGCTTTTCCACATCCATAAGAGAGAGAAATGCTAGATCTGAAACACTGAGGACTTCCAAGAACCCATCCCACTGAGGAGAACCGGAAAACACCTTTCTTGTTTTCCTCTCAGGTGCCCCATTCTTTAATATAATACAAAATTCTTTTATATATATTCTCCTTGTCTTGTCCATTGGATCTATGGAGCTATGTTATATTTTATCTGCTTAATGTCTTTTTGTGCTTAGATCTGAATTTGTGCAGCAAACTTAAAGATATTTTGCAGCCATAATCGATGTTATGTCTATTTTTTATGCGTAGCTAAAGTGATCTTTTACGACGAAAGAATCATACTAACATCATGTCCAGTCCGAAGCTGAGAAGGAAAATGACTTCATTGAGTGCATTCAACACATCTTCCAATAGGTCCATGACATAATGGACAAAGCTAATTATAAGTACAAGAAAAGAGATGATCAACATTGGCTGCCACACAATTTCTAGGTGGGAAACAAAGTTTGGCTACATTTGCAGAAGGAGCTCCTCGCTGGACCAAACCGCAGGCTTCACCCACTCCGATATGGACCATACACCATTTCCAAGGATGTAGGGGACAATGCATTCAAGCTCAATATTCCACCATTCCTTGGTCTGCACCCAGTGTTCAATGTGGACCGCCTTTAACCCTACTTTCCACCGTTACTGGACACATCTGACATTGCAGAATAACTCACACCAACATATTTAAACCTAGACTACATGGAACAACCCAAAACTGATCATATCATGGACACACAGATCAAGAACACCCAACAACAGAGGATCCAACTATATCGAGTCGTCAAAGCAGTCCAACTCCTTCACCAGGGTCAGTGGTTCACCAGGGACCAGGTTCAACAGAAATTTCCTCACCTCATGGAGGCTCGCAATGAGGACCATTGATTCCTAAGGGGGAGGAATGATCCTATTGGATATTGGTGGCCACCCACCTATTCCACATTGACCTCTAGTTATTTTCGTCAGTTTCCTTGTTTATAGCAACATTTACTATTTTTAGTAGTTTTTGGGTCCTGAAATTTCAGAGAAATTTTGACCCCCTAAACAACGTTTTTTTGAGGTCTGCAGTAGACCCATAGCCATAGGAAGGGGCCAATGGAAATTACTATATTAATCAGAGAGATATTTCCGATGATATATCATATGTTCAAACAAAGATAATATGACCAAGTTACGACCTCAGGAAGTTGGCTTCCCAACTAACCCCAACGGGGCCCACAAACTCTTAGCGTTCCATCTACTAGGGTTAGAGTTTTGGTTGTTTAGGTTTTTCCATTGTTCAATAATAAAATGGTCCTTGAGCCTCATTATAACACAGTTCACAGGCATGCATTTGCCACATCTCTTCTCAGAGATAAGCTACCATTGCCCGAGCTAGTTTATTTCCATTCTTCTTGTAAGCATCTTTCAGTTATTTGATATTAATGAGATGATGTTTTATTTCAGTTGCATCTCTGCATTTATGTTTATTTATTTATTTTATTACATTCCTATATAAGTCCAGATCAACAACTGTTAGGTCCCCATAATACTAGTGTAGCCCCATTATTGTTATTGTTGTGCCTATGTAGTCCCCATATTGTTATTATTGTGCCACATAGGTGTAGCCCCATTATTGTTATTGTTGTGCCGATATGGTCCCCATATTGCTATATTGTGACCCCTTAGACTCCTATATATAGAAGGGAGGTTTTTTCAATTGTATCATCCAATAATTGTTCATTTATGTAATGTAAAGAAGGTTTCCCCCTCGAAGCAGTGGATTTCTAAGTCGTTGATCTATATTTTCTTATATTTTGTATAACATTTGGTATCAGAGCTTTGGATTCTAGGGTTTTTCTGCTAAAAACAAGTCATCTTGAAATTTTCGCTATAAATTTTTTCTAGGAAGTTTCAGAAATTGAAATTTTTACCACAAAAAGCCAAAATCTTGAAGAACTTCGTGTAAAAATTTCAAATCTTGGTGCACTATATTGTCGGAGATAATAAAACTATTATCACAAAATCAGACCTGATAGGCTACCAATCAAATAAATCTCATGTAACTGTGTCAAACCAACCTTTTGATTGAGGCTTAGCCTCCTCAACCTGAGAGGGCTCTCTCAAGGGTTAATGATTTTTGATAGAAATATAGATGGCTAACTATATGTGGGGTAATAAGTAGATAAATGATAGAAATTGGTTGTAAATCACATTAGCAAGTACACATTGGGCTTATGGAGTCACAATAGCTTCAATAAAACAAAACAATCTACTCAGCATGGAAGTCAAGGCATATCAGAGTTCTAGTCCAGAGATACACATGTGAAACTGTAAAACACACAGTCAGTTTGTCTATGAAGGAAGTCAGAGCATCAATAATGAATTCTGAGTAACATAAGAAAAATCCACTGCAATAGGATAGTAAAATGATGCCATTGGAACAAAAACACACTAAAACTCTTTATGAATCTTGAGTTGGCTAAGTAGAAAACTCTGTATTAAGCTAAAAACCAGTCACTTACAATAAACATAGTCTTTTTTCTAAAAATGTCCAACCCTTAGCATTTCGACTTCTTCATCTTTATAGATCATTTACAACATAGGATAACCTCATCCCCAACTAGATACATCGAATTCCTATTGTTTGACACCTTTCCTAACCATATAACATGGTATTTATTACAAAATGACAGCTGCAAACCTAATGATTAGTCCTATTACAAATAGGACTAAAACTCCTTAACTCTACTCAGAACAAAATTATCTAAACTAGATTACATCATTTGAAAACTATATTCCCATAAGGTCAAATCCAAATGATAAGCTCCAACACTTTTATGACCTTAATGCTGATCTCCTGCAAACTAGGAAACTATCCCCTGTTTTTTAGGCTTAGGATTCTTTGTGTTCTTGAGACACTCTTACCACTATGAACCCATGAATTCAAGGTTATTTTCTGTCAAGAACTGAAGTAAAATATGCCCAAAATCATTCTTAAGTTCCAGCTGTACAAAATCACCATCAAACTGTCCAAAATAGCAAAAGCAGACCTGCGCTACGAAAACAACACAGTTTCGTAGCACTTTTCGTAGCGCAGTATTTTAAACCATTTTCCTTCAAAATTTTGGTTTCTTTCCTCCAGGGTTATCTTCATATTTACTTAACACAACTTCCCTAGCAATTCCAGGTCACAATACACACATTTTCCCTCCAAAAATTTGTAAGAAAGGATGAAAAAAGCTGCTATAGAAATTTCGTAGCGCATTTCACCCTTTTTGCATTATTTGTGCTATGTGTAGGTTTTAACGCTGAACAAAAATTATCTACACACGAATCTTATAACATAAAATAAACAATAGCGAGAGCATAAAACATAAAACAGATAAACACAGAGATTTTCCCCTGGATCCCAAATTGGGACGACCAACTTGATTTTTCATTATATTCCTTTTAGTGTTACAACACATATATATACATACCGAAGTATACATAAACCACAATCCATTAACCGTGGATTAGAACATAACCATAGTTCTCTTGACCGGATCTACAAAAATACCAGGGGCCGAAAACCATCGTACCCCAAAACCATGTGCAAAACTATGCACAAAACCATCGCCCCCCCTCTTACTCCCCCGCGCGTGCTTAGTTGTGGAAAGAATATAACACATACCCAACATTATCCCACTTGTTGTTTTCTTTTCGCAGGGGGCCACAGGAGAGCTTAGTCATTGGCCCAATTCTTCAACACCCATTGTTTCTCTACACCAAGAGAACTTTTGAGTGCTCACAGACTTCGTCAATGCATATGCAACATTCTTCAAAGTGTCCACCTTTACCAGCAACACCCTTTTAGCCTCAACCATATCTCTAACAAAGTGATATTGAACATCAATGTGCTTTGTCTTTGAATGATAAGCAGGGTTCTTAGCCAAGAAAATTTCACTTTGGCTATCACGGTCTATCCTTATAGCTTGCTGTACCAACCCCATACTTGAACACAATCTCTGCAACCAAACTGCTTCCTTGCTTGCATGAGTGGCTGCTATGTATTCTGCCTCTGTAGTTGAAAAAGCCACTACAGACTGTCTTTTACTCATCCAACTGACTGCGCCTCCAAATAGGCTAAACACATACCCACTTGTAGATCTTCTTTGGTCCAGATCTCCAGCCCAGTCTGCATCAACAAAACCACGAATTTCCAACATTCTTTCCAATCCTGGTCTTCCTTGGTAGCACAAGCCATAATCACTAGTGCCATGTAAATATCTGAAAACCCGCTTCACTGCTGTCCAATGCTCCTTTCCTGGGTTTGACATAAACCTGCTCAATACTCTCACTGCATGTGCAATGTCTGGTCTAGTACAGACCATTGCATACATCAGGCTACCCACTGCACTTGCATATGGAACAAGGGACATATCCTCCTCTTCTTCTTGTGTCTTGGGACATTGTTCAGCAGATAGCTTTATACCTACAGGAATAGGAACTTTCACCGGTTTACTATCCTGCATATTGAACCTCTGCAATATAGTCTCGACATACTTCCTCTGGTTTAACCAGAGCTTCCTCTTTGCCCGATCTCTCTTAATTTCCATGCCCAAAATATAGTTTACAGCACCAAGATCCTTCATGTCGAATTTGGAGAACAGTTGGGTCTTCAAATCTTGGATAATTTCTTTGTCATTTCCAATCAACAACATATCATCCACATACAATACCAAATAAATAACATGGTCACCAATTAATTTAAAATAAACACAGTGATCCTCCTTGCTTCTGGTGAAGCCAAGTTCCCGTATATAGGTATCAAATTTCTGATACCACATCCTTGGTGACTGTTTTAACCCATAGAGAGCCTTCTTCAACCTGCATACTAGTTCTTTCTTACCCTTCACCATAAAGCCTTTAGGTTGCTTCATGTAGATATGCTCTTCTAGATCCCCATGAAGAAATGCTGTCTTCACATCCATCTGTTCTATCTCAAAATAAAATGCAACAACAATAGATAAGAGTAATCTAATAGAAGTAACTTTGGCGACAGGAGAAAAAATATCACTAAAATCAATTCCCGGCACCTGGGAATAACTTTTTGCTACCAACCAAGCTTTGTATTTCTCCACCTTGCCTTCTACATTCATCTTATTTTTAAACACCCATTTGCTCCCGATGGGCTTCCTTCCAGCCAGCAACTCCACCAGATCCCATGCCTCATTTTTATGCAAGGATGCCATTTCATCAACCATGGCCTCCTTCCAGAGTTCTCCATCCTCTGAATCTACTGCCTCCCTGACAGTTCTGGGATCATCATCAGTTATAGTTAAGGAAAAACCTGAACAAAAAGCAGATGGACTATACCTTCCTGGTTGCCTTCTTTCCCGAGCTGATCTTCTCACAGATGGAGTTTGTGGCTCTTTCTCTTCTGAGTCTTCTTCTGTTGTAGAGTCTGATTCATCCTCCTTTAGCTCAAAATCTATCTTCTCAGGTTCCTTTGGTATGAGTTCATGTTTAAAAACATCTTTCACCTCTCTAAACACCACATCTCGGCTGTACACAACCTTCCTTGTTTCCGGGTTCCAAAGCTTGTAACCTTTTAAACCATCCTTATACCCAATAAAGATGCACCTTTCAGATTTATTATCCAACTTGGTCCTTTTATCCTTTGGAACATGTACATATGCATCACATCCAAATACCCTTAGATGTGAAAGAGAGGGTTTCTTACCAGTCCATACCTCATGTGGAGTCTTATCCTCCAACAATGATGAAGGTGATCTATTAACTAAGTAACATGCAGTCTCCACTGCCTCTGCCCAGAATTCTTGTCCTAACCCGGTACCACTGAGCATGCTTCTTGCCTTTTCCATCAATGTTCTATTCATTCTTTCTGCAACTCCATTTTGCTGAGGTGTGTATGGAGTAGTCTTCTGCCATGCTATACCACACTTCTTACAGAACTCTTCAAATTCCTTCTTGCAGAACTCCCCACCATTATCTGTCCTCAATGCCTTTATCTTCTTCTCTGTTTGGTTTTCCACCAGAGCCTTAAATTATTTAAATTTGTCAAAGACTTCAGATTTCTTCCTCAAGAAATATATCCATGTATTCCTTGAGAAGTCATCTATGAATGAAACATAGTACATAGACTTTCCCAGTGATGGAACTGACATAGTTCCAAACACATCACTGTGCACAAGTTCGAATATCTTGTTCTCCCTCTTAGCACTAGAATGAAAACTCACCCAATTCTGCTTCCCATATACACAATGTTCACAGAAATCAAAATTCAGAGAGCAATTAGACATACCTTCTACCATACCATTTCTATGTAGTATCCGAAGGCCCTTCTCTCCAATATGTCCAAGCCTTTGATGCCATAGCATGGTATTTTCTCCAGAGACAACTAGGATTTCCGCTCCACTTCCAGGAACCACAGAAATGTTACACCCATCAATAACAGTGCTACCTTGTAGCTTGTACAGAGTTCCAGTCTGAACTCCTTGCATTAATACCAGTGCTCCCCGAACCATCTTGCAGGCATCTTTCTCGAACACTGTTTTTACACTTGCATCATCCATCTTGCTTAAAAAAATCATATTTCTGGCCAATAAAAGAATATGCAGAGCACTAGGAAGTGTTCTAATCCTTCCACCTTGCAGCTTCAGCTTGAAATTTCCACGTCCGACGATTCTGGCCTTCCTATCATCCCCTAGGAAGACATCACCACCATCATATTTCTCATAATCGCAGAACCACTCCCTATGGGGAGTGAAGTGAAAGGATGCACCTGAGTCAATCAACCATGACTCATTATCTACATGTGTATTTGAAGAAGAAGCCAAATACACATCCCCACCTTCATCCGAGGTGGTTTTTGCCTCTGCATAAGGAGCATCATCAGATCCCTTTCATTTCTCAGGAGCTTTAGATCTGTAGTCCTTTTTGTAGTGCCCTTCCTTTCCACATTTCCAGCACACCTTTACAAACTTTCCAGGAGATTTATATCTCCCTCTAGATTTAGATCTCCCACTCGAAACCTTATTCTTGTTTCTGTTCTGGGACCTTCCTCGTACAGATAAGGCATCTCCATTTTGATCCTCCATATTTCTTTGTCTCATTTCCTCCGACAGCAAGGCTGAGACAATTTCATCAAAATTCAAGGTAGTTGTATTGCTACCTATTGCAATAACCAGACTGTCCCACGAGTCTGGTAGAGAACACAACAAACTGATGCACTTATCTTCATATGAGATTTTAATATCAACAGATGAGAGCTGACTTACCAAAGTATTGAAGGCATTCAGATGCTCTGTCACCGAGTCTCCATCCTTCATCCTCAGATTATACAACTTTTTCCTCAGGAACAATTTATTCACCAGAGACTTATATTGGTACAAAGTCCCTAGCTTGTCCCACAAGGTCTTCGCCGTAGCTTCCCCAGATACATTCAACAATATTGAATCTAAGACACACAATCGTATTGTGCTCTTTGCCTTCCGATCCAGCTTCTTCCAGTCTTCATCTACCTGGATCTACCACGATCCACTGATCTTTATCCACCAACAGATCCTCCATCTTGAGCTTCCACAACTCAAAACTCTGACCATTAAATTTCTCGATCTCTATCTTTCCGCCGCTCGCCATCTTCTTTCATCGCAAGAATCGATCTCGCAGATCTGCCACTGAACAGGGTCTACCTCAGGCCCGAACAAAAAGCCCTCAACAGCAAAGGCGTCCCCTTGAAGCCGAAACAGCTCTGATACCAAATGAAGGTTTTAACCCTGAACAAAAATTATCTACACACAAATCTTATAACAGAAAATAAACAATAGAGAGAGCATAAAACATAAAACAGATAAACACAGAGATTTTCCCCTAGATCCCAAATTGGGACGACAAGCTTGATTTTTCACTATATTCCTTTTAGTGTTACAACACATATATATACATGCCGAAGCATACATAAACCCCAATCCATTAACCCTAGATTAGAACATAACCATAGTTCCCTTGACCGGATCTACAAAAATACCGAGGCCAAAAACCATCATACCCCAAAACCATGCACAAAACCATGCACAAAACCATGGGTGTGGACTAACCATGGGTGTGCTTAGTCGTGGAAAGAATATAACACATACCCAACACTATGAAACTGCTGAGTGAGTATTTTTGACCATATTTTTTTAAATTTAAAACCAAAAATGTGCCAACACTCCAAAATACCACTGGTTTCATCAAAACAAACAGTCATATGAACTAAAAACCCAAATTTCATGAGATTTATTCTTCATTTTCCCTTTGATTTAGCCTATGAATTTTTAATAATTTGTCATTCTGCACCTTTGTTTTTTAGTTCATATTGAGTAAGTTTCAACTGTAGATCCAAATCCTCCACTTGGTTTCTTAGTCTTGTATTACTGGCTCTTAAGTGAGTATTGATCACTCTGAAAAATTTTGCTTCTTTGATGGCTGGAACTGTCCATGTAAAAAATTGTTCTGCACTGCTTGGAATCTCAGACCTAGAACCAGTTTGACCTTCCCAAATTGCTTTCATTATTTTGAACTCTGTTTTCTCAACACTATGCTTTCTAGCCCTCTTTTTCATCATTGCAATCTCTTGGTTTGCTAGCTTCAATATCTCCTCAGGATGTTGACACTCTGTCATGTGTCCTTTTCCCTTCATTGTCTTGTTGACTGCATGCTCCACTATTGGTGATGAGAGATCAACCACCTCTTCTAGGACTATGGCTATTTCAATAGTTTCTTGGACCTCCTTGCTGCCTTCCTTGAGCTTCTTACCATGCCTAGTTAAAGGCTTCCTTGCTTGAAAGATAAAGGCTTCATTTTCACCCTCAAATTCAAGTTTCTTAGCTGACTTAGCCTTTTTCTGTTTGTTTTCATCTACTCCAATGAAATCAGCTTGCACTATGGGTGTCTATTCTATATCAATTGCATGAATAATATCATCTAAATTTCCTTTAATCACTGGGCTATCTTCTGTACCTGAAACAACTGTTTTTCCCTTTGATGCCACTGCTTGGCTTCTTGTCACTCTCTTGATTTCTTTCTTGCTGGAAAATTGTTTTTGTTTTTCCTCTTTGACACTTTTTGACCTCTGTTTTACAGGTGATGAAGTTACTGCAACAAGAACTTGTGTCTTCTCTATCCTATCTTCAACCTGTTTCCTTGGTTTCAACTTTACAAACCTCTTTGATTTTGCAACCACAGGCTGACTAGACTCTGCTACTGGTGGTGAAGGAGTCCCTTTAGTTTTATGGTTTCTAGCTAGGGTTAGAGTTTCCAGTTCAAATCCATTCATAAACAAAAAGGAAGACCAATCTTTGCTTATTTTCTGAAGCTCATTCAAAACCAATAACTTTATTAAACCATGGTGAAACAAAGATGTTTCACAACCATCAGACTTAGCTTGTACTTTATCATACATTTTGGCAAGGCTCCTATGTAAGTAGAAGGGAAAATCTAGTGATATCATACCTGTGAAATGTAGAAGTAGCTTGAAATGATAAGTATAAACTTTATGGTACCTGCCTTCACATGTAAAGTATCTTTGAATGTTGAAAAACAGCTTGGCATAGGTGTCTTTGATATAGCTTCTAGGTATTGCATTGTTCAGGTCCATATATGCATACTCAGGTTTCGTGAATTCCTTGCATGGTTCCATGTCAAACTTAAAACCTTTAAACCAAGTCTCTTTCCCCCTTGATATTTCTGTCACAGAAGCAATGATCTCAGGAGTAACTGGCACATTTAACATCCTAATCTTAGTAGTGGTTCCACTGAAGTGTAAGGAAAATTCTTTAGACACCTAAGTGTGGCAACCCTGTAGCTTTTCACAAAACCGGAGACACTTGCTTTGCTAAAAGCCTCCATCACTGTTTGATCTTCAATTATAGCCTTCACATTTTCAGGCTCATGTCACTTTCTTCTTTGCCATGTTTAGAAAACTCATTACTGAATCAGAAAAACAACCTCGCTTGAATATATGATCAGCCTCGCTTGTGAATATTGGAACAACCTCGCTTGAGAATATTGGAACACAACCTTTGTATAGAACCCCCAGGCTTAGCTTGATAGCTTCAGAGCTTAGACACTTGTATGGAAGCAAATGAAAATGAGAATGACCAAATTAGGCAAGAATTTGAATTTGAGGTATCATCTCGTAACTAAATGATGCTTCACTCATGTCCTATTATGAAAATTATGACTGTAAGACAGGTAAGTAAATTGTATCTGATCCCTAACTAACTCACCATACCCCTATCTTATCATTCCCCAACGGATTCTGACAGATTTTGGCTTAATTGACAAGATGGTTAAGAAACCGCGCTTTCATAGTGCCCACAGTGTATTTTTCGCAGTTTGCGCTATGAAAGTATCAGCGCTTTCGTAGCGCAAAACCCTATTTTTTGAACTAACGGTGCTACGAAATAGAGGATTCTTGGCTAATTGCAGAAATTTAACCCGAAACCTTGTGAAATGATCCCTAAATGAAAAATGTGAGTATTTGATCATGGAATAGACCTCTAAAGACTTTATTTGAATTCAATGGTGACCTCTAAACTTATAAAAACTGTTAATATACTCTTAACCAAAACCTAAAATGAATTTTAAACCCATTTTGAGACCATGATAAAAAATAGAGTTGACATAATGATGTTTTGAAAATTTTTGAGTGATAACAGAAACGAAAATTGTCATAATTTTCATTTCAGACATTAGTTTGGATTTATGTAAAAAGTGACCGAAAGTGCACGAACCGTAGTTTCTTGTATATAAATTTCAAAGTTGAAGGTCAAAACATCGAAACGTGGCATGCCATACAAGTTCACTCTACTAAATCAATCCATATTTAGGCCATTGTGGGAGATTGAGCATAAATTTATCTTGAAGAATCCAAATTAGGTCTGACCTATGGAATTGGAAATAAGAATCAGAGGGCTACCACAGGACCACGATTCAGATCTTGGAGATTTGAAATTATAGAGTTACAACCATTTCAATATCGAGCTCCTAAAAGGAAGAAAAAGAGTGTATTTTTTTAAAAGATTTGCATAAATTTTGTTTGAAAAATCATTTTGAAGTGATTCCAAGGGAATATTGAAGCATAGATATCAATATTGAGTTCTAAAATGCCCCTAAAAAATAATTCCACACCCATTAATCCCTCAGAAATATCTACTATGACACATGAAGAGGAATAATTGCAGCATGATATCTCAACATTACAAGACCAAGTGCAACAAAATTCGCTCTCACATAAAATAACGAAAAATGAAATAGAAGCTAAGATGGATGGTTTGAAGGATGGAATGCATGGCATGGAAGCTAAGATCAATGGTATAGAAAGTAACATGGAAGATTTGATGAAAGACATGGAAGGTTTGAAGGAAGGTTTGGAAAAGTTGCTACAAGAAAAGCTTCCTAATTGCGAAAAGGTACTAGAGGAAACTCATAATGAGAAAAAAATAAATTTTATTCATGATTTCATTGTAGGTTTTAGCCCTATATAGAAATTATGTGCAAATTAATTCTTAAAAAACATAAAATAAATAATAGCAAGAGCATAAAACATAAAACATATATACATAGATATTTTCCCTTGGATCACAAACCGGGACTACTAGCTTGATTTTTCATTATATTCCTTTTAGTGTTACAACACATATATATATATACATGTCAAAGCATTCATAAACCCCAATCCATTAACCTTGGATTATAACATAACTGTAGTTCCCTTGACCAAATCTAAAAAATATTTGGAGCAAAAAACCATCATGCCCAAAACCATGTGCAAACCCATGCACAAAATGATAGGTGGGTTTTCCTACCTAATATAAGTTCCAAACAAAATTTCCCAAAGCACTGCCCAGGGGGGCTGCCGCCCCCCCTGTGACCCCCTGTCGCGCCCTGTAAAAGAAAAGGGGGGCTACCGCCCCCTTCGCACCCCCCACTTCGCACTTGCTTCTAATCATGGAAAGAATATAACAAACACCCAACATTAATAGACTCTAATGTTGGATTGAAGACCCCCCATATTCCAAAGATAGATATGAGAAAGTTTTATGGCAAGGGTCCCGTAACATGGATACTACAGATGGAACAATAGTTTGATCTCCATAATGTGAAAAACACGCAAAAGGTACACATTGCAATTTTATATTTAGAACCCAATACATTTGTATGGTATTGATGGCTTTGCTCTCGTAAACAAATTGTCAATTAGTCAATTTTTATGGAGGAAATGATTCCACATTATGAGGATACAAAGAGCAACACCTTTAGACAATTGATAAATCTCAAACAAAAGGGTTCAATGGTGGAGCACATTGAGGAATTCAAAAAATTGAATATAAGGGTAAATGATATTCCATAGTAGCACATGATTGATGTCTTCATAGGGACTTTAAAGGATAACATCCAACATGAGGTTCAAATTTGGGAACTTGATTCATTGGAGAAGGGATTCAGGTTGGCAAGGAAAATTGAAAGAAAAATTATGGCGACAAGGAAGCCTACCACTCACAACTATAAATATGGAAGTTTTGCTACTCCTAGACTTCCACAACCAATTTGTTTGTTCAACAACCTTTGCAATTTTCTCCATATATACCAATTTACCACTTTGTTCAACCTACTAGAAAACTTATTCAACAAATACATTTACAAAGTATTCCAACCCAAGTTCAAAAACCCATTCAGGGTATTCCTCAAGTTAATCCAAAAATATATGTTCAACAACCAATTCAGCAGCCTGGTTCGAGCAATCCACACACTCATGTCCAATCCGTTGTGCAAACATATGTTCAACAACCATGTACACCTCAAACACCCATCCCAGGAGTACCTAAAAATTTTGTTCCAACTACCCCTCAAGTATCTGTGAAACCTATTAGTCAGGTTATCCCTCAAACGTCTATTTATCAAACTGGTCATATAATCCAATCTATACCTCAGATACCTTTAGGAAAATGGAGTATTGGAACTCTACAAACATCATATCAAGGAAAAGCTTTTCAAGGCATGAATTTTTAGGGCTAGTTCTTTCAAATTAAACATTTTCAAGGTAAACCTTATCAGAGTCAGTTATTTCAAGGAAATCCTTTACAAATCCAACCCTTTCAGGGGAAATATTACTTGGGGCAGATGGGCCAAACTCCGCCTTTCTAGAATCAACCAAACCCTGGTCATACTTATCAAATTTCATCTCAACCGTACTTTTGTATCACTCACCTTGGCTATCTTGGAGGAATGAAAATACCAACTGCTTAGGCTATCCTAGGATATCCTATATGTCCTCCTCTAGGTATTGGAATTATCTTATAGGTAATCAATTTTCACAACGATATCCCAACTAGAAATTACAGTTCATTGAAATATTAGATTTACTAGATTTGTCTCGGCTAACGAATGATCCTATTTACTATTTCTCATTTTGGCTAGAAATTCCCACTAAGTTTCCGAGTGACATTATGAAATTTGAGGGAAAATCAGGAGAAGACCGATCAAACCATGTCATGACGTATAAGCTTTTGTGCACGTCAAATTAAATTAATCGATGATTCCATTCGATTATGACTTTTCCAACAAAATTTAACTGGTTCACCAGCAAAATGGTACATTGAATTATCACAAGCTTCTTTTCATAACTTCAAAACCTTAGCCACTACTTTCTTGACACATTTTCACACTATAGGGAAAATACCCTCTAGCGGATGTTTTTGTGGAATCCATTATAAAAATATCCTAGATATCCATTTGTAGCGGAGGTCACTGGAGGAAGTTGGCAGGCGGATGTTTTTCCGCTGTGCGTTCACAATGATAACATGCACTGATGCGCTTAATATATATGTGACGCACTGGTGCATAGTTGAGGCTAAAGCACCGATGCAGAGTTATTTTTAAGTACTACGAAAAAAACGTATCATTTCATACATATGACACACTAGGGTGTCTAATAAATGGTTCCTCCCTTACAATGCACTGATGCGTACAAGTTGATGGGCACTGCGACAAAGTTTTCAAAATAATGATAGTGCACTTTACATAAAGTGCACCGTGTGTATGATCAAATGGAACACTGGGACACTCACTATATAAACTTCCTGGTGCCTCAAATTAATCGAGTGCATAGACCAATTGGTTAATCAAAAAAAATATTTTCACCATTACAGTGCTATACTCTAACAACAATGCCCTGTTGCGGTTATGGTGATACGATGCCCCGACGTGGGGTGTTTATTTATTGAAAATATATGGTTCTTTTTATATAACACGCCCGATGTTGGTTATATATCGCCAGCTCTGTGCATTTCATTAATTGAGAGCATCACACGAGGGTTTTATTTAAAAAAATATTTTCACCATTTCGGTGCTCTACATTAATGACGATGGCTTGGTGCAGTTTAGGTACAATGATGCACCCACATAGGGTTTTTATTCAAAGGAATCACGACGCGCTCTGTACAAATCGACTCGATGCATCTCTGTAATCGAGCGGACCATAAAAGGGTGAAGTTAAAAACATTATTTCCACCAATTTCGGTGCCATACCCTAACGATGAAGCCCCGAGGCGGTTAATGTTCCCTAACGCACTGATCCATATATTTTTTAATTTAAATAAATGTGGTGCACAATTGATACAACCGCTCGGTGCATCTCATATAGGAGCGCACCGAAAAAGGGTTTATTTAAATAAAAAATTAACGGCTATAAAATTTATTTTTACTATTTACAACCCTGTAGAGCTCTCAAGCGTCGGTGTGACCTTTGCATCTATGAGGCACCCTGCCACCGGTGCTCCCATTGCCTGTATTGCTTTCGTCTGTTGCCTACTGTGTGGACTTCGAATTTTGTGAAATGATGGGAAAATTTGGTTTTTATTACTACATTGGAAACATGTCTCCTTGATGCGCAAATGTGCAAGTAAAGTATATGTTTCTCACTAACATAATATTTTACCAGATTAATTTTGAAAATTGACTTAGAATTCATTGTTTTTTTGAAAAAAAAAATTCCTGTGCGATGCGTTCGAGCCGTTTGGATCGCACCATTCCCGGTGCTCCCTGTTAATTTACAGGCCGAGTTGCGAACAATCTTAATGGAAACTACACGGGGCAATTAATGTGATAGCCCGTGCGCTACCGACAAAAGCGCACCACAATAACACTAAATTTTTTGCAGTGCGTGTCGGTTTCCAGCTGCACCGACAATTTGTATATTTTTTTAAATAAAAATTTATTTTATATTAGGTGCTGCGTTGGTTTACCGGAACACACTAGGGCATTATGTAAAAATAAACATAATGATTCGGTGCATCTATATTATAGGAACACACCGCATTAGAAGACCATTTGAAGCATTAATATTTTTTTCACGCGGTGTGTTCTATAAACGCACCGGGCCATGACGATTAGTTTGGCGGTGTGTCGTTGTCACGGGGTGAACCAGTGTGTTATGTTTCACTTATCGCACCAAATATTATTAAAAAATTGGAAGGACCATTAGTTAAAATATTTCAAATATTTATTTTTATAAATTTTTGTGTGACGCGGTGCGTGGGTTTACGAAAGGCACCGGTACACACCGATGCAATCTTGATAAAACAAAAACCCTCGATGTGTTTCAATTATGTAAACGCACCGCACTGTTGGAAAAAAAACCATTAAAAAAATTATTATTTTGGTGTGGTGCGTCGGTCAAACCTACCGCCCCAAGGAATTTTGTTTTTGGATACTGCACCGCTAGTATTAAAATATTGCAAACGGGCGATGCGTTGAGCTATAATAAATGCCCCGGGGCGGATATGGTTTGTCAACACACCTCCTAAAATATTTATTTAATTAATATTTTTTTTGTCGCGGTGCGTGACTATTTTTTAAGCGCACCGTTTACGGTGTGTGATATAGATGTACACATTGTTGGTAGTGTGTGATTGTTTTTTGTGGCGCACCGAATGCTTTTTTTTGTTTTTTCAATAAATGTTATATTTATATATTTGTAAATACATTTGTCATTTAATAAAAAAAATTATGTTTTACGTATGAGGGAGGCTGATTTATTCAATATGTGAATCATTCATCGATGTGAACGGAGAAAGGAGAGACAACAACAAGAGCAAAGGGATGACCATTACAACATGATACAACAATGGGATGCAAGGGAGAGGGAGAGAATTTTGTACCCTCGCCCAGTTATGCCACCAACCCAGCCAGTTATGCCACCCACCCAGTTGATATTGAGGGATGTATGCCTCCTTAGTTCTATGAGGAGGCTATAGCCCTGAAGGGGCACATCGGTTTATTGGTATAATTGATCTACAGATGGGATGCCCATTGACAGGATTTCCGTGTCAGTCCTGATGAGTGGTACCAACCCACTGAGGAGGACATGTATTTTATCACTAGCCTATCTAGGAGAGGGGAGGATTTTCCCTAGTTCCCTGATGTCCCCTTCAATTATGCAATAGAGATTCAGTTGGTGTACTCTCAGAGATACATTAGGGATGACATAATTTCTCCAGCAGATTTTCAGATATCTGGTGGACAGCTACAGATTGGTTCTTTTGGTCCAGAGGAGGTTAGGTGCCTCTCACTATTAGTGACCACCATTGCACATTATACGAGTGACGGGTAGCGCATTAGTTGCCCTCTTTTATTTTATGTTTATTCTCTATTACAGAGGCCACGACTTGTTAGATGGTCTGCCATTATTTTGCAGCAGTTTTGTATAGCCTTAAATAGATGTCGTTCTCAGGCACGTGGGAGGTTGACCTTCCCTTTTGCTTCAGAGTTGTATTTTTTATTCTTTGAGAGGTTTCCGGAGACGAGGCATACTTTTGTCTGCCAACCTCGTAGGCCGATGATAGTGTTATAGATTCACATGTGGGGCGAGATGATGCCCAAGAGGGGCCAGTTGGAGTATCTAGCTAGGATTTCTAGTAATTCACTGGAGCTACTAGCCAGTGAGGATGCACACATGTTAATGATGGTGTCGTGTCCTTATGAGGGCTTGGATTGGAGAGGGTGTCCCAACATCCTCTTCACACAGGATGAGCCACCAGATGATAGAGGTAATATTAGTGTTTTCTTTAAATTAATATAGTTTCATTTTATTGTCTTAATTAATTAGAATAAAATTTATTCTAACATGTTTTTTAACTCGTTTTATTAAATTGTTTAATGAGATTGTCTAATTATTTTTGTGTAATATATATTTTGTATATATTGGCACATTCGTTGGGGACATTCCTCCACCCCCACCTGATGGTTATGTAGATGATGAGGATATGGCAGAGGCTGTGGAGGGTGAGAGACCTCCTTAAGTGCAGATACTCGCAGAAATGTGGCATAGGGTTAACATACGATTCAAGATGGAGTTGGGCAATGAAATATGTAGACTCTTAGTTGATGAGGGAGTTCGGCCTGTGACGATTAGAGACATCCAGGCAGATTGTATGTTCACGGATATCTGGAGGGACATTCCGTGTGATATGATGAGCCTTATGCATCATATCGTTGGAGCTTCCAGGATACTAGCAGCGAGGAGGGATAGGCGCCATGGATATGTGCCACACAACAGCTTGGATGATGATCATGAGGGGAGTGATCATTCTATTACTCCACCTCCTCATCCATCACCTTGTGGAGATGAGCAGGTAGAACCTCCTGAGCAAGCAACTTCTGAGCAAGCACCATCTGAGCATGCACCTCGTAAGCAGACACCATCTGAGCAAGCACCTCCTAAGCGGGCACCATCTAAGTAGGCACCATATGAACTTGCCTCGACTAGTTATAGTATTTTTCATGTACCACCAGATATTTGAAATTTATATGCAGTTCTATTACAATTGTATATTTTATGCATGTTTTATATTCATGTTGTTGTATATTTTATTTATGCAGTTGTATTACAGTTGTTTATATGCATGTTTTATGTTCATGTTGATGTACTTAATTTACATGTTGGTGTTCATCATGATGTGTAAATTGTTAGGTCATGTTAGATATGTTCATTTAATGTGGTTGTAGATATATGTGTATGTTATAGAAGTTATTTGACATGAGATGTATATTTGATGTTTGTTTTGTGATGATGTTATACAATGTTTGTGTTTTGTTATATGATCATGATCACGATGAATAGTTGATGTTAGCGAATTTGAATGTGTATTTTAGAATATGATGTTTGTACGATGGTTATCATGATTGTGATTTTTATTTTTAATATTAAATCATGATAGTTATTAAAAATTATGTATTGGTAATTGTAAAATTGCAAAATTGTAATTGTAATTGTATCTATCGTGATTGTAATTGTAATTGTATGTAAAATTGGAAATTTGTAACTGTAATTGTATGTAAAATTGTATTTGTAATTGTATTGTAAAATTGCAAAATTTGTAAATTGTAAATTTGTAAAATTGATATATGGTTAAAGGTGAATACGATTATGTGTAAATTTTGGTTTATAATGTCTCATTTGGGTATCTTCATACCTACTTTCCATAGCATGTACCCACAATATCAAGCCTAATACTCATCAACGCTATTGTCAGTAGTGCACTTCGCTCTGACCACTACTATTGAAGGCCTTCACCTCAAAAAATTAGTGATAAGGTATATGCCCTTCAGATCCAACTATAGTGGTTCATATTTTACCATGAAATATCATTATTGGGAATGCCATATCCAATTATAGTGGTTCATATTTTACCATGAAATATCATTCTTGGGAATGCCATATCCAACTATAGTGGTTCATATTTTACCATGAAATATCATTATTGGGAATACCATATCTTTATTAGACATTGAGGGAGAACTAATTCCCCCCTTTATGTTTTGTAAATTTGTAAATTAATTGTCAAATTTGAACCATAATTACTGTAAAATTTTTAAATTACCATAATTGTAAAATTGTAAAATTGTAAATTTGTAAAATTGTACAAATGTCAAATTTGAATCATAATTACTGTAAAATTACCGTACATATTTAGAATTATTTCTGTAATAATCACATGAAATAGAATATTGTCGACACGTTTTGAACCAACCAGTGTGGTTCATCATTAGGACTAGGTGTGAGTAACGATTTTCAAGCTTATGTGGTTATCACTTATTGAAGAAATATTCGGATTTTCCATAGTGTTATAAAACAATGGTCAACGTTTCGAATCCCAATGGGGATCCATCTTCAGGATGAGAGTTGAATTGAAGAATGAAAGAAGGACGAAAAGGTTTTTATCGCGGTGGCTAGCTCAACTAGATTGATCGAACTCGACTTCCACTCCACATTCTTGTGTCATGCATCCATCATCGGCATTTTCTATGCAATAATGGTGTCCATATGCCCACATATATGGGAAAAAATGCACCTATAAAAAAGTTAAAAAATCATAGTGTCATCTGTCTAATAACCCAACTGTTAAAATATAAAATATAGATGTTACATTTCAAAGGTGAATTATTAAGTTTAAAATGTACATAAATATATTATTACCGAGTTGCTAAACCCAATCCTTATGTTTAGCGCATACTCAAGAAAATGCGGGTAACGATCCGGTTACACCGTATTTATCTCTGATTTGGTCAAAAACCCAACCGTTGGGGAAAATGATTGGCATATTTTCTTTTAAATGATCAGGTTAAGGCATGCTTCTACCATTCAACCATCTAAATTCTTTCCTGTCACTATCCCATTTCATCCTATTTTGTTCATACAATGCGACCCACGGTTGTGTCACTTCAGAATTGTAAAGAACGAATTTATTGATTGCTTCAATTTCTACATTCACTGATGAAATCAAACCGACATATAGTACATATGAGATCAAAATATACACTATATCGAAGTTCAACATGAATACAATTTGTGTAAATTTGAAAAATTATAAGTCATTTACCCTTTATCAAGCTCCTTTTTCCATTCTTTTGGAGAAGCCCCCCTTCTCTTTTGTCTACATCCCTTTCATCATCCCAAATTACTGCACCTGGTGTGTTTTCGATCTGCTTGATGTACTCACTAGCATAATAGAAAGACTCATACTATATGTACCCCTTTGCAATAGACCCCTCGGGTTTTGCCCTTTGTCGAACAAAAAATTTCAATTTATTCATGTGCCTCTCTAAGAAGAAAATACAATGACAAGGAACCACCCCAACTAATTCAACCTCATCTACTAGGTGGATTAGAAGATGAACTTGCAAGTCCATGAAGCTCATCAGCAATTCCTTCTCAAACATACAAATATTTTTAACTATCTCTTAATGTCACCATGGAATGTTAGCCACATGAATCTCCTTTGACATGATCCAACACACAAATGCAGACAATTTAGATATGGCACGTCCTAGGTCTTGGGGGAAGTCATGTTTCACACACCCACGCACGAAAAAAGGATAATGACACTGCAAAGTTATAAACACATACAAAATTAGCTATGTTTTATGATCCCATGGGATAAACATTATTAATATAACAAATAATAAAATCATGCTTTTGAAATTATATGTACTCTTAGAAGATTCAAATGGTCACGCGATTTCAACCCCGACAAATGGTCTTCTACGGTAAAGCAGCGTCGTAGTGAAGACCCACATGAAGATGGTGCCCTCACACCCATTATAAATTCCTTTTCAAAAGAAATATCATCTTTTTAAAAAATCCATGGGACATAACCTTCTTTGAAAGACCAATTAGAGGGAATAACCTCTCCTGTACTTTCTTGTCTTGGCTAATGTTTATTTTTAGTTTTTGAAGTAATAAGTAATTTCATAACAACAAATGTGTCACTTTTTTTCAATGATATGTGCCTCCATAAAGAATATGAAACATTTTTAAATATATGCATGGGATCTAGTAAGTGGGTAAGCTTAATATGCTCCCAATATGGGAGGTTATCAAAGATACATTTCCTTTTCATCCCAATGGGAAATTTCTCAACATAGGCGTTGAAGAATTTTGGATCATCGAACATAGGCTCCCCATTTGAATCGAACATTTCTATGAACTCCTCCTTATCTCTCTCATATGCTCTAAGCTATTCAGTTGGTGTCGTTATTATAGGCCTTTGGGTTCTCTCTCATTTACCATTGAAATCCTGATGTTGCTCTTCTGTAAGGGTGTTCTTCTGGGAGGAATACCCTGAAGTAGTCATACATTGGCTTTCGTAGGTCATTGGACCATCTAGATTTCAGAGAAGGTCCACAACATTTACATCCATAATACCCTTTTGTTACAAGACTTATGAAATTATTGTATACAATATGCATGGAACGTTAAATAATATCATGAAGATCAGAACAATTACAACAAATTAAATTAATATGCAAAAGAATATTGTTACGTATATAAACAAATCAATAAACATGTAATTTACCAGAGAAAAATCCTAAGCCTGGATAATCATGCGTGGTGTAACCACATATTCCATACAACGTAAAAATCCTCTCTGCTGCGATGGGTCTTGATACATCGTATACATTTATCCCATCCCATAATTCCTTCAATTCATCTACTAGTGGTTGTAAGTAGACATCCATATTCTTCACTTGTCTTATACCAGGGACTATGAGAGCCAACAAAAGATGTTCATTATTCACGGAAAACCATGGGGGGATATTGTTATTGATCACTGCTACAACCCAAATAGAATAGTTGGTGTTCTGGAGGGAATATGGGTTGATGCCATCCATGGCTATGCTGATTCGTAGACTTCGTACTTCATCCTTGAATTTTTCAGGCCATGTATCCTCTATATGCTTCATGGCTATTGAATCTGTTGGGATTCACATAACTCCCAACTCACTTCTGTGTGAGGCATGATATCCCTGCAACATAGATAATTCTTTGCAACAAGAGAGCCTTTGAATCCTTGGGATTATAGGCATGTTCCTGAATATCTTAAGAGGAGGACCACATGATTTAACCTTCTTTTTTGATTTATTGTATCTGTCATGCCCACATTTTAGACATATCTCTTTGTCTGCATATTATCCTCTATATAAAATACAATAATTTGGACATGCAAGATATGATATGTACTCAACACCCAACATTTTTAACAATTACTTTGCCTCTTCGCAGCTACCGGGAAAGACAATATCACTGGGAAGAACCTTATCTTTGAATAACCTATAGTTGGTGGAAAATGTTAAATGTACAATTCCAATAATTATTAATGTTCATAAAACTAACCATTTTTAATGTTGATTGTGTGACAATATTTCTCAAAATACATGGTACTTGATGGTCAATTACCTCAAAATTTCCGAGAAACATGCATTCGACAAGCCAAATTTTTCTTTAAAGTTGTATAGTAACATCATTGTCCCACACTGGGTATACTTTGAATGACCACCAGGTCCAAAGAGAGGGGTGGTGGAAGCATATTTAAGGCTTTTGAAAAAGGTATCAACAATATGAGCATCATCCCCTAGATGATAATTGTTATGGAATTCATCTAATAACATTGTCTCCATGGAAATGGTATCCCTTAAGTAATCATCCATACCAACCTCTATTTGATTTCCTTCATTTATAGCTTGTGAAGAAATAAGGTTGTTGTAGTCATTCTTGATTGGTGAATCTAGACGTAGTGGGAATTGAATAGGTGGTTGATTCAACCATTCTTGGAATCGTTCCTCTTAGCATTTTTCTCTTAATTCAACCTTCTCTCGATTTGACATTGTCGTGGGGTGCAATGGAAAATGGTAGGTAGGTTGCTCATCATCACTAGAATCCTAATAATTTCAAAGAATATATTTGAACATGATTAGTGCAATATCGATGATATGAATTATTAAGAATGTCAAGGCATGATTAGTTGGTTTTATGCTGAAATAATTACATTATACCAAATAATTATTACCATCATTGTCCCAGGATTGTGGCTAGAAGATGGCAAGTTACAATTGGAAAGGTGAAGTGACTGTCCATTTTCGTATACCAACCGCGCCTTGTGATATGTTGCTCCTGATAAGAGCTTCCGACATTTTGGAATTGTTTGAATATTTTGTGCATCTGAAATCGATTCTGAATTTGCATGAACCTGCAAATTTGTATACATTAATTTTATTCTGATTGACATGGATAAAAAAAAAAAAATTTAGTTAGATAATGAAAATATAAATAAAATGTGAAGTAATTACGTCTGGAGATGGATAGGGAGAACTCTGCAATTTACTTTAAGAAATATTATGGAACAAGATAGATTTTGAAGAATTGTCCATTTGATATAATTATGAGATTTTCACCCTGGATTTGAGAAAAATCAACAATATATTTTGGTGTACATACCTAAAAGTAATTTCGGTGCATTAAAAAGGAGTTAGTGTTATTGGTGCTAATAATCTGTTAAACACACCAGTGTTGTTTTATTAACTGACACACTAGTGTCGTTAGTTAACAAACCCACCGAATACCGGGAAGAAAAAAACACGAATTTATTTTTTTGAAGTGAAAAAAAAAGCGGTAAACTGAAAAATGAGCGGAAAATGATTTTCGGAAATATAATTTCATAAAAAGTTCTTTAAATAGTAAAATATTTTCATTATTTCATTATTTTTGCCAAAAATTTTAGGGGAGGGATTTGGAGGAGAGTCATACCTGGAGAAAGAGAGCACTGTGGAGCAGCAAAATTGATGCAGGAGCATCGGCACTAGCCAGCAATGTGGAGGATTGTTCACATGTTGTGGCTAATCACAGTAAAATTCATTGACTGTTTGGTTCAATTCAGGTTTACCGAGAGGAGTAGACTTCATGAATAGTTTGTTATGGATATAAATGTGATTGTTTTATTTAGAATTAGAGATAAGACTTATTAATATTGGTGTAATCGAGAGTGATAAGATTAGGAGATTTTGTTGTTAAGATCTTTCGAAGAAATAGGAGGTTTCTGTTTGCTATTATTAGAAGAATTAATAGTGAAATTGTAGGAGTGAGAGAAAAAGTGTGTGTGTGGGTTTTTTTGATGGAGCGAGAGCTCAGAAAATATGTAGGCTGCGTGTTATGTGTAATGAAAGTCGTTTCTTTTATGTAATTGGTTAAAAAGCAGAGATTTTGTTTTATGAATAAATTTCATATTGTGTGAGTCAATGTATGAGAATTCGGGAAGACTATGTGTCGATTTCTCTTAGTTATGATAGAAGTGGTGGTGATCAGTGTTTTAATTTAGTTGTAAAGATCCCTGTGGAGAAAATCTGAAGTAGTGAGCCTGTGCGTGTGAAATTTCATTACACAGAAAAACTATGAAATAAACCCTTTTCAGAGCTTTGGAACGGATTTCAAATGTATGTTCTTTGTTTTATGATCTATCGGGTTCAGTAAAGCTATCGCATCGGAAAGAAAAAGGATTTCAAGAAGTCACATTACATAAATAATATATACAGATGCGAAGGAAGTTTTATAAAGTTTGGGTGATGAGAGATTGGGTCCGAGGCATCAGATCGTTTATGTAATAGTGTTAAGATTCACCTTTATGATATACCGATTTCCGACTTCCGATTATCAGATCGGAGCTGTGGAGCAGCTGGTAGTTCGGGAATTCAATACATTGCGACGTGCTATTTCCGGATATCGCGTCGAAACATTGTGAAATGTTATATATATATGTTATATAACTGGGTGATTTCCGATTGCGATGAATAAAGTTATATCGCTTCAGAATTGATATATATCAGTGTTTGTCGGAGTTGGAGTACCTTAAAAACAACGATTGATATCTCATCAAATCGTGGGAAAACACCAAACTCTTGTGGTTTATTACAATTCAGCTAATTGTGAATTGATTCGAGCATCGGTTAAATAGATCTGGGTTGCATTGAATGTTTTGATATAACAATATTTATGAAACTGTTATGAACAGTGTTTAACACTGTTTTAAATGGTTATATATGGATTCGTTAGCTGGAGATTTAAATGCGTTGGCAAATTTAGGATCGATGAGATCTGGGTTTTATTGAAGGGCATAAGCAAGTGTCACAGCTTGAGATGAATGTATGTTGTAGGAGCATTGGAATTCAAACAAGCGAGTTTGAGGTTGAAACAGATTTCAATTCCAAAAACTGGAGAGAGCAGTATTAATTGAAATAGAACGCTGAAGGACCAGAGGCCTAACTCTAGAAATCGATTGAAGATGGAGATTACTGTATGAGTGAAGGCGCAGTCCACAAATGGGAGAAAAAGCGTATTACTGGTGATCGATTTGGTAAGGTATGGTGAATGCGTGGTTGTTGATTTAGTTTTATTCAATTAGTTAATGAGTAATTAATGGAAGCAATGGTTAAGGGGCGTTGAATAGCATAGCGCTATAGCTGTGTCTTGAACAAATTCTAAGTTACGCTTTCAGATCTTTAGCAAAATGAGGGTTTTGTGAATGATTCTGGGTATTGCAGGGTTTTCCCTGCATCATTTTTGGTATCAGAGCTCAAACCGGATCTTCATCTGCGCTGCACGCTGTCTTCAACAAACAATCACATATAACAGATACATGATATCTAGATCACCATCGATCCTGAAGTGATCGATGGTCGATTAACAAGCTCACAATACAGAAATTAACTCATTTATATATCTACACAGGCGTACACAACACTAAAACATATTATCATATAATATACAGAACAGTACAGACTAAGGCATTTCAGCCTTAGAAACAAGATCGCGTTCGCTACATTTTACTCCCAAATGCCTATATCTTTCTCTATATCTCATTACACATATATAAGAAATGTTAGATCGGAGAGATCCGATCCGATTCTCTCCTTGTTTTCCTCCAACGAAAACTCTCCAAATTACATGCACGCAGATAACAATGGTAAGTCATCCCGAGATATATCCGCTTTAATCTATTTTAAATCTATGGTTAATTGTGTAAAGCCTCTACATAAGAAACCAAGGCGAAACTTGAAAAAACACCGAGCGTGGAATAAAAAGCCTTGTCTTAAAAGCCAATTCGAGATCCAATTAGATTGGATCGAAACTTTGAAGAGCCGAATCGAGAGTCACATTGCAAACGCCGAATTAGCAATTTCCGATTGCAATCGCATCGGAGTTCCGATTGGGGTCGGATCGGATCGGTGACATTGAACTGGCCGATTTGTTATTTCAGATTAGTCGGATCGGAGCAGTGGAGAATGTGTTGAATCGGAGTTGGACGTAGTTGTGGACCGCCGAGGTTTATAGGGGCGGTTGTATTATTTTTAAATCCATATATTGATGTGCATGGCGTGGGTTTTCAAACCTTAATGCCTATATTAATGATTGCAATGGTGATTTAGAATCCCATTAAGGAGATGGGCGATTTTGTAAAGATCCACGTTACATAATGAGAAGTTTAAAACGCTTCCGTTTAGGCTTAGTGGGCCCATAACCCACAGGCCCAGGATCGAAATTTTTATATGAAAGGAGATTTTGGGCTTACCCCAAGATTTCTTTTCATCAAAAATACTTTCGAAGAACAACACTATTCAGAGAATCATAATTTGAAACATCTGGTGATTCACACAAAAACCTTGTAGTATTGTAAACATGTTAAATTTTACTGTAATAATTGTCTTTTTTACAATTTTTGTTAGATTTAATACATGCATAGTAAAAATTTTAAATTTTACTGTGCATTTTACTAATAAAATCATTTACAGTCTATATTCCTATTTAGATTTATTACTGTTTGAATGAGCTCTCTGAAATGTTGGCATAAAGAGGTGGTTTAAGGATTACCACCAACACTGGAATGCTTAGTGCAGTTCTCAGAACTCTTCAAAATGTGAAGAACACTTCCTCAAAATAAACTCAGCCATAAACACAGTCATGGGATAGGGAAATATAAGCATGAGTTGCATTGTTATTCACAAATATGTATATATATAATACATGGGTGACCCTTGGTTTCACATTCCAGGTGGTCTCTTGGAATCCTTTTGTCCATTCACCTTCTACAGCTACCCATAGAGGATTAGGTGTCCAACATTCCCCCCCTTAATGCGAAGGGGTATGTGTGAGCCCAAGAAGAGAGTTGTAATACAAATTTGCAAAGTATGCATGGCAGCACTAGGCTGAATGATCTCTCTGAAATGTTGGCATAAAGAGGTGGTTTAAGGATGACCACCAACACTGGAATGCTTAGTGTAGTTCCCGAAACTCTTCCAGATCTGGCAAGAATCCGAGGTCTTCAGCTAGAGTAATTTCTCCTCATATTTTGAAGAGGGAGGCCTTTAACCTAGAAGAAGGGAGGTCTACAACCTACGATAGTTTAAGGATGACCAACAACTCTGGAATGCTTGATGCATTTCCTGGAACTCTACCAAAACTGGAAAGAAGCTGAAGTCTTCTGCTAGAGGAAGTGTCATGAATTCATTTAAGAGGAAGAATATCAACCTCACATAGATGGTTTAAGTTTGACCACCAACCAAAGGCATGCTCATGGGCATCCGTGTCTCTGGCTACAACTCTGAATCTAGAATGACAAGTTGTGCCTCTGGCTTGCTTGAACTGTTGTGTCTCTGGCTACAAATCTGAATCTGGAATGACAAGTTGTGGCTTAGGCTAGCTTGAAGTGGCTTTGAAGCTTGTAGATGAACATCATTTCCCCCCCTGTCAGATACAAGGTGAGATGATGGTGAAAAATCAGTTGCAAGACCTTTTAATATTATAGAAGAATTATGTCATCTGGTTGAAACATCTTCTTGGCTATTGATGCCCGTTGCCAAGAAGGGATCCATCCAAGATGAATATTTGTTCTTGCAGGAGGCTTGTTTCTGAAGCATCTGTGTGAAGAATGGGTGTGCCAACCACAGTTCTTGCATGGGTGAAGATCGAAACAATGATCTTTCATATGGCCAACTCGATCATAGTGTTGGAATTTTACAATTTGTAGTTGTTGTTGTGGAAGAGGAGCACAATCTAGAACAATTGTAGGTGAGCTATCATGAAGAAATCCAGCACTCTGAAATTTGATGGGCTTGGAATAGTTTGGAATATGAAAGGAAAACTCCTTTTCATATCCAAGACATGTTCTATGCTTGTTATGGACAAGCTCTTCCCAAGGTTTAAATATGATGGGCTTGGGAAGTGAAGGCTGGATGTTTGCTTCTGCATGCAAATATGCTCTTGTATTGGGCTCAATGATATGAATAGTTTCTTGTTTATGATGAGAGTTTGTCTCCGTTTTCTAAACAAAAACAATTTTAATAATGACAACTCTTTTGATGAAGCTCATCTTGCTGAAGCTTTGACTCAAGCTGCAAAAAATCAATCTTGTCAAGTGCATCATGTAAACAAGTTATAATATTAGATAGACAATTCTTTCTTATTTTCACTGTATCATAATCAGTGGAATGTATTAGAGTTTTAAGGAACTCTAATACCTTAGTAATTCTCGTCATTTTCTCAATCAAATAAGACTTTTCTATGAACAAAAGTTTCCCACAACAAGCTTAATATAGAAGGGAAATGATCTAGTATACTTTTTGTTTTTGAACTTTTGAATAACATGTGTTGCTCACCAAATCCAACCATGTTGCTCCAAAGCTCATATGTTGCAAAACACCTTAATACATGCAAAAGGGAAATGTCCCAATTTAAAACCAGCCAAACCAGCCACTATCAGTAACTCTTTACCAATCCCTCTCTTTTTTTCCTTTATTATTATTATTTTTAATTTTTAATTTTAATTAATTAATTAATTTATTTTTCTTTTATAAAAAATCACTTATGAGCCATTAAAATTTCCACCACTTATAATCCTCTTTAAAAAACTCAACTCATATATTATATGCTCCACACCAACATGACCAACATCCCACCATACAAACATAATACCATCATGCTCATATCACTCCATTCAAATTTCATGTTCTTGAAAAAGGCACAAAGCATATACACTCACTTAGCTAAAACCATCAATGCACTTTATATATGTGGCAATAGTAGAAAAGGGGCTTCAACGAATTTTAAAAACATACTAGCACATAACTCAACACATATGTTGCATACCATTCAATGAATTTTCGGTGTTCAAAAATGGAAAGAATGGAACCAATGCATCGTATAGAAAGAATGTTATTCAATGCACAATAAGAATGACCGATTCAAATGTAATAAGCACAGTAAAAAAAAACATTATTCTCAAGCCAGTTGCAACATATACCATACAGATTTGTATCAAATTGGTTTCTAAGAGGCAAGAGACAAAGAATCTGGTAGGTACCAACGCAAATATTGATTTTATGGACATAGATGGCAGAATATATTAAAAAAAATGGAGGAAAGGGAGTGGGGCTTAGTGTTGAAATCCAACAAGAAATTGTAGCACACACACTAGTGTGGGACCAATAGGTCCTAGCAATACATTAGTGTGAAGGCAAAATTAATTAATTAATTTGGTGCAGTGTCTAATTTAATTTTCCTTTAATTAAATTGGACAATAAAATGTATTCTTATCTCATGATCACTTGTAACAGTTAACTGAGTGTGATAAACTCAGTTAGCTCATGTATTTCGAGTTGAGGGTGGTTGGTGAGGTATGCACAGTAATTCTATTAGTTATGGAGTTTGAATTGCAGTTGGTTCATTAGTTTAATGTATGAGTAATCGGTTAACTCAGTTACGTGAGTTAGAGTCAATTGAACTAGTTGTAACTGTTTGTTGCACTAGTGAGAAATCAAGTAAATTAAATATTATTTAATTCACATGCAGTGATCTACCATGCAACTGATGATTTACAATTAATAGTTGCATGCATGTCAGTCTCAGTGGAGACCTAGTTGAGACAAAGGTTAAAGGGATGTTAACTATTAGTTGTGTGATTATTAGGTTGACCACATGTAACCAGAAATCCATTGGAGTGCCCATGATCCTTGCGCATTTTAGGAAGGCCAAAATTCCTTAAGAATAGGAATTTCATTCATCAGGAATTGCACAAGAAAGGCAAGCTGCTTAGAGGTTGAGATTTGGCTTAGTGTTGGCTAGTTTTGTCTAGGACAATGAGAGACAGTTGAGAGAGTGAAGGAGAATCTTGTGAGAAGAGTGCTTTGTAATTTTTTCATGATTTCATGGTTAATATACAATAGAAGATAGAGGGGTTTTGAGAAACAAGCTTTCCCTAGGAAAATATCTGTGTTGTGGTTTGATTTGATTCTTTCTTTGCTTCATGTGATTGGCGATTGTGTTTAATTTCCGTAATTAATTTGTAGAAGGATTCAATATATAGCTTTAGTACATTGTTATGTTGGATTGAATCCATTGATATACGCATGTTTGTATAATTTCGACATGGTATCGGAGCACATGAAATCACTATAGTGGAGGATAATTTGAGTTTGTGACTGAATATAATTCGAATTTGCAAAAGGTGTTCTTGGTGCAACAGAAGATTTAGGATCAAAATGGCTTTCTATGGCTTGAGATTGGAGTATGCACTCGAGGGAATATCTACCTATATTGTGTGGAAAGAGATGATGGAGGTAGTACTAGAGGAAAATGGGTTGAAATAATTCATTGACAATGATGTTCCCAAACCTGTTGTAGCATATGCTGCAAATCTCGATGCTTGGCAAAAGAAGGTTGTTGTAATATCCCAAAATTGGGATTTTCTACAACAAATGGAATATCTTAAGATATTCCAGAGTTGGAGCTTTAGAAAATCATGAGAATGGAAATGTATATCAGCTCATTATATGTAAATTAACATCTCACCAACAGATGAAATAACCACAACAAGTAGATGGCCTATATCCTCCTTCCCAAGTGGGGAAATGCAGTGATATAGGGCATAAAACAACTATATTTAGCAAATAAAACAATAAAAGTGGATATTGGGACTTGGATCCCTTAGTTTATACAATATAAAACCCACTTTCAGAATTGGAGGTGAAACAAATGAATCTAGCTACCATAAACAGATCTCCCCAGCTCAAGATAGCTTAAAAAACACCCCAATCCCATGACTTCTCTACAACAGAATTTCTGAAGACTGTGAGAGCATAATTACCATGAGGGTTTCTATAGAAAATGATGAAAAAAGACTTATCTAGAGATTATATTTATCAAGTAGTAGAGAAATGGAGGTCTAACCTCTTTTACACAAAGAATAAGACACCCGACAAGGGTTTCGGGCATTATACATGTATAAAAAGCAGCACTGCAGAAAATAATGCAGCTACTGCATCTATGTATTAAAAATGGCTGAATATGACATAAGATAGCTGATAAAAATAGAAAAATGGCCATATACCTTTCTTATTAGAACTCCCGGAGGGAAATAAACACCTCCTCCTCAAACACTAGCACAAAATCCAGGGGTGCAACCATGCTGCTGCTGCAACTGCATAAAGGACGCAGTTTCTGAAGATGAATGCATTGTAGGTGTTAATGGCTGATTGGACCTAAGCCAGATGATGGAATTGAAGCTCAAACCCTTCCCTTTATATCCCTTAAGCAAGCTGATCCAAAGAATAGGATGGAATTCCCGCATGACAATTCTTTGCACTAAGCAGTGCTGCAACCACAGATAAACAAATGAAGCATGCAATTAGTAAAAATAATAAATATAGCTGAATAATGAATGATATCCTTCATTATATGCACTCCTTTTTATCTTTGGTGAGCCTCCTCACCCCAGGCCCCACACATTGTTGAGGTGACTTCCTAGTGAAGAATCCTCCTTGAAAACTGCGATGTCCTTGTTGGCTTCCCTCCCCTTGTAGCAGCACAGTTGACTTGGTCAACTAAGACTAATTCACATGTAATGCCTTTTTTCACACTAAGGGGTCTTCAATCCAGTTCTCATATGTGTGTCTAGGCTGATCCTTGTTCACATTGAGCTAGTTTACTTGGGTGATCTCTTTCTCCTCAAGGATGCATGTTGACTTATTCAAACTTGACTCTGTCCACATCTATTTTGCCCTTGTTCACACCTGAAAGTGTAAAATCCAGCTCCTAAGGTGATCTCCTTCCTCATTAAGGTGGAATTTATTCATATTTTTATTGTTCATGGGCCTCCTTACCCATTTATTCCTCTCCTAAGTGAAAGCAGCAAAATCTAATATTCCAAATTGCTGTGTGCAAATTTTGGAATATTACAGTCCTCCCCTCTCAAATGTTGCTTTCCCTCAAGCAACTATAAAGGTAGGACTGAAGAACCCCCTCTTCTCCCCCTGTAGCATCCTCATATGATAAGCTCCCCCAAAGAATAAGATGATGTCTCAACAATGAAACCTCATAGTGCCTCTCCCAAGCAAAAAAATCAGCATTTGGTGCACATCCCAAATGGTTATCATTATGCAACAGTAACATACTCGAGGAGACAACTATGTGTTGTCTAGAGGTCCTCTCAAGGCATGGAGTCTGAAGTGCATGGGAAACTCTTATTCCCAAATGGAACCTCCACCCCCAGGCTATCATCCATATGAGATGAGTCACCCTCCAAAATGGAAACTCATGAAGAATCTCCTCCACCTTGGGCTCCTGAAGTGTAGGTGGGCTGAAAACATGATAGGCAACAGGGCCTATCCCATGCTGTCCTCCTCTCCACTTATGATAAGTGTAGAGGGCATGCTGATCTTGGGCTGCAACATGATTTCCCTCCAATGGCAAGAAGAAGATTGAGTCTCCAAGGACCCTTCCTCCAAAATCATGAGACATGCCAACCCAAACCATTCCATTCAAGATGAATGGCACATCATCACCATTTGGAATCCAAATTAGAAAAATGCTGAAAGTTATGTGCAATTTTGGATGGTACCAAAGGTTCTCCAAGTGGATATTACACAGTCTTCTCAACTGTTGTTTGAGAATGTCATGTGGCAAGTGGTGCTGCAACAAGTTATAAGCTGTGCATTTTTTCTCCTTCAACACGGGGAAGTAAGCATCAATCTCTATCAGCTGTACATAGACAAAATAAAAATACACTTGCCCAAATTCATGTATAGCTGGGCTACTATCATTACAAATATTGGCCCTAAAGTGACCATGAAACCCAAAAATACTCTTGCTCTCTTGTGGAGCAATGCACTGCTCATATATGGTGAGAAGATACAAATACTCAATGGAGTAATAAAAAAGTATAGAATTGTATTTCTTACCATGCATGGTGAGTAGGATAAAAGTGAGGTCCATGTATAAGTTCCCCCACGAGGATCTCCTCATAAAAATCTGCAAGAAGAGGGGATACATAGACTCCTTGGAACATTCCCTCAATAAGAACACACTCCCATGTGACAACACTGTAGGCCTTAGTAATAAGGCTCCATGACTCCTCCCTTTGACATTCCATATGCCAAAGCCATCCACCATCATGCTGCTATGTGAGAAGATCTTCTTCCAACATGGAGGCCCCTTATAATCCTCCAATGCT
The DNA here is from genome assembly GCA_034641835.2 of Pinus albicaulis. Classification (NCBI taxonomy): domain Eukaryota; kingdom Viridiplantae; phylum Streptophyta; class Pinopsida; order Pinales; family Pinaceae; genus Pinus; species Pinus albicaulis. The sequence continues at coordinate 81,583,078 of CM076572.1, forward strand.
GAAGGGTAGCCTCCTTGCACCATGAATGTGCCTTCCTTCTCTCCAGAAATATCATGAAAAGTATGGGAAAATTTCTGCCCATACCTCGCCAAGAGAAGCCACAGCAATAATGACTCTTTCTGCCCTCTCACACCTCCATCATACCGAGCATGAGGTGAAAATATGTCGATTGATGTGAAGAGGATCAAATCAACATGATACATCCAACCCCTAAGCTTCCATATGATGTTAGTGTCCTACCAAATGTCTCCCATCCTCATACCCTTCGGAAAAGTATATGCCTCATGATGGCCAAACTCTCTCAAGAGTAGCCAACGTAGCTTTGCCTCTTGCTGCCTTGTATCATAAATTTTCAAGTGGCTCACCAGCCTCTTGCTCTCCACCCACATCCACTCAACCCCATGTGGATGCCTTCTATCAATCTTCACCTTGGAATTCTTCTAATGTGAGCTACCATGCTTCACAACCAGTTCCTCTTCTTTTTATGTCATGAAGTGCTGGAATGCATTTTCTTGGAGATCCCTTAGTGAAGATCTCATGTCCATAACCATCTTGAATCCATCAAGATCCCATTGTGATAAAGGAAAAGCCTCCTCACTGCTATTGTTTGGCAGCGCTGATAGTATCTCCAATGATATAGTTGTTGCCTCATATCCCATCTCAAAGATGAATCTATGTTCTTTTGTATGGTAGACATAGTTCATGACATCCTCCAAAAGGTTACACTCCAACCTCAAGGGTTGTGTGAAACTCAACAATGATACATGAGGTTGATGGTTCATCTTTCCCTTGAACCATTCAAGCTTGCACAACGCAGTGCAATCCTGCTGCTCTATCTCAACAATAATGTTTGACCCCAGGTCATATGAAGACAAATTTCCACAATTTTTAGAATGATTTGCTGCAATAAATAAAAGTGGAAATCTTCCCATACCTTGGTGAGATGCGGGAACCTCTTGTAGGGCTGCAAGGGCTCCTCCCTCCAATGTAATGGTTTCCCTAACTGCTGATGTAGGTGGCTTCTCCTCCATGAGTGTGATAGCGTTAGTACTAGGCTCCTCAAGTGGAGAAGAGGACTCCTCCTCCTTTGATATCCTACTATCAAACCTCTTGATTAATCCTCGAGTGAAATCTGAAAAAGTAGAAACCCTTGCATGATTCACATGGCTGAACCACCAAGATCTTTCCTTGCCCTCCAAGTGCAGCGCTGAGATCTCCACAACCTCTTTTTCCACTACTGGGTGTAGTAGAAAAAATGCCTCTAGTTTCTTCACCCAAGTCGTTGTTTCACACTTGAGTGATCCATCAAATGTAGACAACAGGAATCTTTTGCCTCTTATCATTCTCTCAATGCAGGGTCTTCTTTCTTCTCTCAGTTGAATAAACTGAGGAAAATCTAGGGTCTCTTTGAAAGCCCTAGGTTGGCACTTGTATTCTGCCAAATACCCGCTCAGGATCTTAGGTTCTAAGAGGTCTCCTTGCTCTCCACTTCCTCTATGAGAACAGGAAGTGCATGCATCTTCTTCTTCCTCCTGAAACCTTCTAGAGGTCTCACTGCAGCTTTCTACTCCTTGAAACCCTCTTGGAGTTTCAGTGCATTTCTCTTCTTTCTTCTTAGATCTGAAAATTGATGAGAGTAATCTCATCCTCTCCATAATTTTGTTCTCCTCTCCTTCTTATCTTCTGATTGGATCTGAAATCCACAGGCTGAGCCAAGATTGAAGCTCTGATACCACTGTAATATCCCAAATTTGGGATTTTCTACAACAAATGGAATATCTTAATATATTCTAGAGTTGGAGCTTCAGAATTTCATGAGAATGGAAATATATATCAACTCATTAGATGTAAATTAACATCTCACCAGCAGATGAAATAACCACAGCAAGTAGATGGCCTATATCCTCCTTCCCAAGTGGGGGAAATGTAGTGATATAGGGCATAAAGCAACTGTCTTCAGCAAATAATGAAATAAAAGTGGATACTGGGACTTGGATCCCTTAGTTTAGACAATATAAAACCCATTTAAAGAATTGGAGGTGAAACAAATGAATCTAGCTACCATAAACATATCTCCCCAACTCAAGATAGCTTAAAAAACACCCCGATCCCATGACTTCTCTACAACAGAATTTCTGAAGACTGTGAGAGCGTAATTCCCATGAGGGTTTCTATAGAAAATGATGAAATAAGACTGATATAGAGATTATATTGATCAAATAGCAGAGAAATGGAGGTCTAACCTCTTTTACACAAAGAATAAGACACCCGGCAAGGGTTTCCGACATTATACATGTATTAAAAGCAGCACTGCAGAAAATAATGCAGTTACTGCATCTCTGTATTAAAAATGGCTGAATATGACATAAGATAGCTGATAAAAACAGAAAAATGGCCCTAGGCCCTTCTTATTAGAACTCTCGGAGGGAAATAAACACCTCCTCCTCAAACACTAGCACAAAAGCCAGGGGTGCAACCCTGCTACTGCTGCAACTGCATAAAGGACATAGTTTCTGAAGATGACTACATTGTAGGTGTTAATGGCTGATTTTCCCTAAGTCAGATGATGGAATTTAAGCTCAAACCCTTCCCTTTATATCCCTTTAGCAAGATGATCCAAAGAATAGGATGGAATTCCCGCATGAGAATTCTTTGCACTAAGCATTGTTGCAACCACAACTAAACAGCTGAAGCATGAAAGTAATCAAAAGACCAAAGATAGCTGAATATTGAATGATATCCTTCATGCTATGCCCTCCTTTTTATCTTTGGTGAGCCTCCTCACCCCGGACCCCACACATTGTTGAGGTGACTTCCTAGTGAAGATTCCTCCTTCAAAACTGCGCTGTCCTTGTTGGCTTCCCTCCCCTTGTAGCAGTGCAGTTGACTTGGTCAACTAGGACTAATTCACCTGTAATGCCTCTTTTCACACTAAGGGGTTTTCAATCCAGTTCTCATATGTGTGTCTAGGCTGATCCTTGTTCACATTGAGCTAGTTTACTTGGGTGATCTCTTTCTCCTCAAGGATGCATGTTGACTTAGTCAAACTTGACTTTGTCCACATCTATTTTGCCCTTGTTCACACCTGAAAGTGTAAATTTAGCTCCTAAGGTGATCTCCTTCCTCATTAAGGTGGAATTTATTCATATTTTTATTGTTCATGGGCCTCCTTACCCATTTATTCCTCTCCTAAGTGAAAGCAGCAAAATCTAATATTCCAAATTGTTGTGTGCAAATTTTGGAATATTACAGTTGCAAAGGTGAGGAGGATATTATTGGAGGGAGTATGAGACAACATTGTCTCATGTATCCATGGAAAAGAAACACCATATGCAATGTGGAAATATTTTACAGATCTATTTCAGAGCAGGAGTGATCATAGAAAATTGGCACTGAAGGATAAACTGAGGAAGATCAAAATGGAGAAAGGCGACACCATGCTGAAATATTTAACAAAGTTTGTCCAATGTTGGGATGAGCTTGGGAGCATCAGAATTACTATCGCTGATGATGAATTGGTGAGCCTAGATCTTCCAGGACTTCCCATAGTTATCAAGACTCTATTAATGGAAGGGAAAAGCTGCCAGATTGGGAACAAGTTTGGTCGGATTTGGTACAAGAAGAATTCAGACGAAATACGAGGGATGAATCTTCATCTAAGAATGACGATGATGAATATTTTTCTTTGGGTGCCAAGGCAAAGAAGGGGAAAAGAAAGAAATTCCATTCCAAATCTAAGTCTAGTAAAGATGGCAAGAAGCGCGACATGTCCAGAGTGAAGTGTTTTCACTGTCACGAGCATGTACATTATGCCACTAATTGTCCACAAAAGAAGAAGAAAAATAAGGCTTCAAGATTTGCGGCTGGTGAGGCCTTGGCCTTGCAATTTTAGCTTGACTTCTCGTTCATCGCATGCATGGTGTCAAGTGCAATGGGATCAGTGTGGTACTTGGATAGTGGTGCATCCTGTCACATGACGGGAGCCAAAGAACTTTTCAGTAGCTTCGAGGAGAAATACCTCTAGATGCATATCGAAATGGGTGATGACGGGCGGTACAGTGCTACCAAAATTGGTACAGTTACCTTCCAGAGACAGTCAGGTAAACCTTTTCAATTAAAATATGTAATGAATGTACCAAGCTTGAAGAAAAATTTGGTCTCAGTCGCAATGTTGGAGGATAGAGGCTATTATGTTGTTTTCAGTGAGGGAAAAGATTTCTTGTGACAAAAAATAATAGGACAAGCCAAGAAGATTGGGATTCGAGTTAAGAATCCCTATAAAATTGATGTAGATGGATGTGCAATATTGATGGGTAAGGTGGACAAAGTGGTGAGATGGGATGAGGGTGAATTATGGCACAAGATATTGGGCCATCTACACCACAGATCCTTGAAGGTCATGCAACATATTTCTATGGGTCTTCCCAAGGGTACTCTTGCACAGTCAGGCACATGCAAGGGATGTACTATGGGGAAGTATGCAAAGACCACTTTTCACGAGAAGGAGAATCGAGGCTTAGAAATCCTTGAGAGAGTTCACTCAGACGCGTGTGGACTATTCTCTACTGCTTCGACAGCAAAGCATAGGTACTATGTGATATTTGTTGATGAATTTTCTAGAAAGTGTTGGATCTACTTCATGCAAAAGAAAGATCAAACGTTCTCAAAATTTCTTGAGTTCAAAGCACTAGTGGAGAAAGACACAGGGAATAATGTGAAGGCTCTTAGGAGTGACAATGGTGGTGAGTACATCTCCAATGAATTCAAGAAATTATCCAGCAAAGAAGGAATTCAGAGAGATTTGATTGCGCCTCATAACCTACAATAGAATGGGGTTGCAGAAAAAAAGAACAGAACGATTGTGGGTGTAGCACGAGCGATGTTGCATGATTAGGGCCTACCGTTGCATCTGTGGGAGGAGGCATGCATTACATCGGTGTTTTTTCAAAACCATTGTCCTCGTCAAATACTTGGAATGAGTACATTAGAAGAGGATTTTACTGGTAAGAAACTTGATGTTTCATATTTTAAGATTTTTGGCTCATTTGTTTATGTGCATGTGAGCAAAGACGCCAGGAAGAAGCTTGAACCAACAACTGAAATTTTTATTTTTGTGGGGTACACTGAAACTCCCCACAACTATATGGTGTATTTTCCAAAAAACAAAATGAATTTTGTGTGACGGGATATACAATTTGATGAGGAGAAAGCAATGCGATTGTCCCTTGAGAGGGAACTGGATTTGCATGTAGAGGAGGAACTCTTGGTTTTAAAGAATGAACCTCAAGATGTGGAGCAGCCACATGTGGAGGATCATGGAGTGGTAGAAAACACTCATGCATAGCCATCCACCAGAAATGGTAGAAGGCACACCATGGAAGATGATAGATTGAGACTTGATGCAGTAGAGAATGTAGGAGCCCCTACTTCACTGCGCAGACAAAGACCGTCTCCAGACAAGTTTACTGGATACATGGCTCTTATGAGCAAGTGTATTGTGATAAAACCATCTTCCTTTGAGGAAGAAGTGCATAAACAAATTTAGTTTGTGTTAGCCCCCCTATGAAATTCTTGACAAGCAAGCAGGGGGCTGGATAGTTTTGGAGCCTTCAAGGAATGCATCTCCCCTAAGACACATCATCCTTGAAGTCTTCTGCAAGCCTCTACTTTCTAGTCCAATCCCCTCTGCTGATTTCCCATCTGAAGCCTCACCGGTTATTGAATTCAGCCCCTCAAAAGGCCCATCATTTCCCCTCGTATCCTTGCAAAATACCACATCTTTGTCCTTTTCCTCTTTGCCAAGTTTCCCCTTTTCCCCTCTCTTTTCCCCCCATTAACCCCCTAAATCCCCTTCATTCACCTATCGTTCCCCTTTGTTGGTGTCAGATTGAATTAAAAATGAATTAAAATGATATATTTCATATATTTGGGTCCTAGCCCCTTCGGCCATAGCCCCGCGCTCCTTACCGTCCATAGGACCCAGCGCCAGAACTGCCCGCCAGAGAAAAGGGCGCTTATTCCCCATTTCCTATCGGGCACGTCTTCATCCGTTGATCGTGGTTGATCGGACGGTGAGCGTTAAAACCCGATGCCCCCCCTGTTTCTCCGTTCACGTTCCTCATCGAACCATCGCCGTCCATCTTCACGAAGATCTGACGGTCTACAGTTCTCCCGCCGGTGGTCCCCGCCCGTGCACTGTTCCAAACCCGCCAGTTTCCATCACCTCGCTTATGCGCAGCAGGCGGTTTCTCTCCAATGCCCAGCGATTCCATACAGCTGCCGACACGTGTTTTTTGTACGATCCCAAAACTGCCGGCCCATCGCGCATTAACTTTCGACCACGGACGCGCAGCGATATTCATATCAGCCGTCAGATCTTGAGCACCTCATCCAACGGTCATCATTCGTTTGAGATGCGCACTGCTTAACCCCCGTTCATCGCACCTGCTAGCCCACCGTCTGTCGCCCTCCGTCGTCGATCTCCACCATGATCGACGGTCTAGATCTGTTCGCCCTCCGTTGACCATCCCCTCGGTCCGCCCTGCCACGTCACTCCCGCCACGTGTGTCCACCATACACTCATTCTTTCTGTCGCATATAACATTCAAAGTCGGGTCTTTTAAGGTTATTTCGTTCAAAACGTTTGCTGTTGTAGTCCACCATCTTTCCCGTTTTCCACTTCGCACTGCGTTCTTCCGCCACAATCTATTGTTATTTTACCATGGCACCATTCTGCACGACCCTCCTCATCGTCTTCATTGTGTCCGCCACCCTGGTGTATGTTTTCTTAACCAGTTTTCGTATCTTGCAGGGTCTGCAATAGTTAATGACCTCCATGATCGCCCAGTTTTCTATGCAGCGGCCCAGAAATGCAGAGAAGCCTTGTACCTAGATACATTTAATGGAAAATGGCCCGAGAAGGTGAAGACAGGACATTCATTAAAGGAACACGGTTTAGACTCTGTGGAAAAGCTCCCGGCACCATTAAAGCTCGAGCTAACCTGACATAAGCAGAGATGGGGTGGAAAAGTTTTTCAGTACAAAGCAAAGAGATTAAGGCACGCCAAAGAAAATCTTGAGCCTTAAATCTACAGTTTAAAAAGGCAAAGCACCAGTTTGAAGACCCCGAGGACCGATCAAAGGTCCCAAGCACAAGCAAAGGGTAACATCATGGTTTATTCGTCAGCAGTATGTTTTTCTTCATTAAGGACAGGGCGCCCATACAGCTTTTATTATGCATCGTGCCCTTGAAGAAATTTCCACCAGACAGCAGACCGAAACTACCAGAGCATTTGATTCACAGCATGGCAGACTCAAGTATCATTTATGTCCATTTTGTTTACTCACCAGAAGTACTACAAACCACTGCAGCCAAAGTACACCAAAGACATGCCTGGAGTAAATGGAGATCATATTTTCGCCCAAAGAATTCCAGGGATTAAATGCTCAGAATATTAAACAGAATGGGCCTCGGCCCTCTCTCTTTTCAGAAGTGTTAATATGAAATTTAGTTCCTCACCTACCTCTACTACTTCTCTTCAGCTATAAAACTCAGAAAGAAACATTGTAAAGGTTGTTGATGAGATATCAGAGAAACGCAAGAATTTTCCTTTTGGGACAAGTTCTTTGTGTAATATTGTAAGATAGGCTGAGATTTGATGTATTCAGACTGAATGTTCAAGCTGTGGGAAATGTTGTACCTGATTGGTATTGTTTTTAATATGACAAGCACATTCCTTTGGATCCTGATCTAAAGCAGCTGGTGATGTTTTCTTATCTCTGTGTTTTATTTCATTCCATTCCATTTCTTCAGGCTCGCATTAGAAGTTTGGCATAAGATTTACCCTTGTTAGGTACCTTATGTTGCTCCTCTCCCAGACTTTTATGTTTTCGGCTTATATGTGTATCTGAATATTTATTTCAATTGATTTAGCCAGTGTAGTGGATGTTATTGCCTGCTCTCTGATGTATGGTTTAATGAAATCTATGTTTAGATGTTCTTGTTAGGATTTGGTTGAATGAGTTGAGAACACTGGGAGGTCTAGAACCCTGTCTCTTCCTCACTAGGATCTTTCCTTCTCAATTAAGCCTTTCTAAGATCCCTTGTATTGCCTCTGATTTTTTCCAAGAAGGTCTGGAGTTAAATGACCTCTGACCTGATCTATAGACAGAATTAGATGGTTCTCCCCCTTTCATTTTCAGTCCTTAATGTTCCATTTCCCCATCGTCCTTTAAGATCCAAATGCTCTAGATGACTAGCCCAACTGAAAGCTTGCACATTGAACACAAATAAACCCTTTCTTGAATCCATTGCCCAATGGCCTTGATGTTCTCTGAGTTACCTACCTCTGCCTAATTCCCTCTATGCTCATCCTTGTCTTATATTGGACCTTCCTTTCCTGATCCCCAGCAACCAAACATCAAATAATCAAACAAACAACCTTGAGCCTAAAACTAGCCTAAAATCTAAACCTTGAAGCCTTAAAAGACATATACTTTGGCTATTATAGAGAGATCCCTCTCTGGACCTAGGAGGGCTAGATCCTAAGGTCCGAAAGTGGTTCTGATGTTGTCTCATCTTTTGGTCTTGCTAATCTGGCCAAAACACGGGAACCCCAACATAATGGCGACTCCGCTGGGGAAAAAATTGAGTGCATTACACTTTGAACATCCCTAGGCATTGAAAACTCACCTTCTCTGGTTAGGTTGGCAGTTGGTCACACCTCTTCTCTGGCAGCCTCAGTATCATTCGTTGTGTTCTCTTGTACTCTTAGACAGAGCCTGGACAGGGCCAGGTAGCCTCCGGATCTCATCCTCTTTTGGAGGTGACACATCTGGTAAATGCCCTCCCAGTCAATCTCTGGTTAGAGTTTGTGTGTTTCGAGGTTATCCTTGAAAGGTGATAGTGACTGAGCACTGTGGTGGATAGTGTGACCCCTTAGACATATCCTAAAACTTCCACCAGGCGACTCCATAGTTCCTAAAAGATCAAAGACTCCACTGGTGATCAGTAGGCCTGCTGGTTATCTTGGTTTCACATAAGACTCCACTGGGATACCTGCCTCCATAACAACATCAACCACAACGGAAGTAATAAGTAGGGTTAAGCTGCTTGGTTAGAGATATAACATCCTGGATTTTAGGACCATTCACACAAGAGCTTTCCCAAATCCTAATCCACCTTAAATAGTTGACAACCCTGAGAGCATTCTCAAAGGATCTCCTACACCTAAAAGATCAACTATTTCCAGCCAAATACATAGAGCTAACTCTGCTCCAGAAGACCTTACAGCTCTATCACGCCTTCATCTTGACCTAGACCTACCCAACAATTTACCTAGAACTAGGTCATTCAATCATTTAGACCAGCCAGACCCTGAGCTTCACAGTTCACCATCCAATAGTGGTCAACACACTAGGGACAGAAGGACCCCTCCATCTACTCCACCTGATATCCACTTCATTCAGAACTTGGGGCTCTCCCACCCTAGATCTGCCCCGCAAGCCTCTGCTGGTCATAATATCCCTGTCATCCATATACTAGCTGCTCAAGTTAACCCTTTACCTCATCAGAATATCATCATGGCAGCCTGGTATGCACCCCTGGTTTTTCCCCAGCCCTTGTTACCCTTGCCCAATGACTATCAATCAAAGATCCCTCACTTCACTACAAAAGAAGACACAACTGCTCAACAACATGTAGATAAGATGGAGGATTCCTTTGACTACATGGATATAGACGATGATACAGTCAAAATGAGAATCTTTTCCCAAAGCTTAGGAGGCGATGTGAAAAAATGGTTCAAAAGCCTACCTCTAGGCAGTATCCAAGACCTTCTTGCTCTATATCAGACTTTCATCAATAAATGGGAAGTCAGGGCTAACCCTCGCCAACTGCTAGCAGAGTACATGAGCCTTAAAAAGAATGTAGGGGAGAGTGTCCATGATTACTCCAAAATATTTAACAACATTTACAACGCCCTCCCCCCTCATATGAAACCTCCACAAGGTATGGTCCTAGCAAAATATCCTGAAGGCTTTGACGCTGATATGGCCTATGAGCTGAGGGATCAAGAGTACACCACATTACAAGACATGCAGAAAGGAGCCATAACTATAGAAGCAAACCTGATTGAGAAGAGGGCGAGACTGAGAGCTGAGAAGAGGGTAACATATAGAGATGACAATGTAGCCTCCACTTCTGACCCAAACTATGACAGACTATCCAAAAATGTGGATAGGCTATAGCAACTAATGGAAAAAATGGCTGTCACTGTCAGTAATCAAAATCGAATCCAAAACCAGAACCAAAACTTTAGAAGAAACAACAACACTCCCAACAGACAAAAAGAATCAGATCAACAAGTTATTCCCCCTTTCCAAAACTTCCTTGATGAAGATGAGGGAATCATAGAAGAGTCTGAAGGGAATGAAATAAACATGTTTGAAGTGGAAAATTCAATCCATAACTGTCACTCAAAGGAAGATCAACCCTCAACCTCTTATGAGGAGGAGTGGTTGAGGTCCGAAGATTACAGAATTGGATTTGAAAATGCTATCATGCAGGTCAGAGAACAATACGAACTTAGGAGCAAAAAGAACCTAGAAACTCCCAAACCAAAGGCTCCTGAGGTTACCATCAAGAAAAGACTTGAGAAAACTTCTAAAGCAACTGCTGAGAGTAATAAAATAGCAGCTGAAATTTCTGGGAAAAACAAAGAAAAGGACAACCAAAACACTAAAAAACAAAGTCAGCCAACTAGTAGCACTAGCACTGCAGTTAGTGCTCCTGATAAAACTATCCCTAACCCTGTACATAGTGAGAAATCACAAACTGATTCTGCTACCAAGGCAGTAGCAAGCAAAACAGAATTTAGCGTTCCAAAGAGTAAGTCCGCTTTCAATTTTGAGAGCGAGATTGCGAAAATCAAAATCTCTGTACCATTATCTGAGTTGGCCACTCAGGATGTATATAAAGGCCAAATTTTGAAAGAATTAAATCTAGGGGAAAACAACGATACTGTAAATCTGAATGATGATCAACCTGCCCTCCTGTTTGGTCCAAAGATTGAGGGAAAGTTTCAGGAAGGGGTAGTCCCACCTTTTTATGTTAGTCTCAACATTCATGACAAGATACTTCACAATGCCATGCATGATTATGGGGCCTCACACAATCTAATGCCCAAGGTAGTGATGGAAAAGTTAGGCCTAGAGATAACCCGACCCTTTAAAGATTTGTATTCTTTTGACTCGAGCAGAGTGAAATGCCTGGGCCTGATCAAATACTTGTGTGTGAGCTTAACCCAGATTCCTGCTAAATGTATGGTCATGGATGTAGTGGTGGCAGATGTGCCTCCCAAGTATGGCATGTTACTATCTAGATCATGGGGAGCCAAGCTGTAAGGCACAATGCAGATGGATGGCTCATATGCCACTATCCCTATATTTGGACAACTTAGAAGGCTATATGGAGAAGCCCAAATGAAATTCCTAGTCAGTAGCCCCGAGAAACCTGAAAACCCACCTTTGTACTCTGTACATACAGACCTGGATTCTTTCATCCTTTACAATGAACAATCCGCAGGAGAACCAGTATCAGAAAACAGAGACACAGACGATGTCACAGAGCCCATGGACTTTAACATAATGGCTACTCTGGAAGAATATGATGAGGAAAACCATGGGCAGAACGCTAAAAATGAAACTCTGAGTGGACCAGAAGCAGAGACAGAACACGAACAACAAGATAGTCGACTCTCTGAACCCCACACATGTCTGAGCAACAAAACAACCCACAACCTAGTACAGGCCCTGTAACGCAACATAATGATGAGCCCCTGTGGGAAATGAATTTCGATGGGTCCTGTACTAGGAAAGACGCTGGGGCAGGGGTGTGGATACGTAACACAGAGAGTGACCACGTTGAGAGCCATGCTATAAATCTGCATTTCAAATGTACAAATAATATTGCAGAATACGAAGCTCTCATCCTTGGCCTAAATCTGTTGAAAAAATTGGGAGCCCATAGGATAGCTGTACGAGGAGACTCAGAGTTGGTCATAAAACAAGTAAACGGTGAGTATTCAGCAAAACACCCCAGGCTCAGGGCATACAGGAATGATGCCATGGAAATACTGAAAACATTTGTGGAATATGAATTGGAGTTTGTTTCCAAGAGTCAAAACGTTATTGCCAATGGATTAGCTTGCCTGGCTAGTTCATATCCTAAGACTCCCCCTGACCAACAAATCATCATTCAGACCAAATTCAGACCTGCAGTGCCAGACAATGAAAAATATTGGCAGGTCTTTGAAGGAGATAAACAGATTGAGGATTTCCTGATAGGAAGAAACGAGTTTGAATTTTCTGATTCAGACTCTAAATATGAGGACAGCCGCCGGAGTGAAGGATCCTCTGATGAAGAAACCCCACCCTGTAACATAGAAATAAACACTTTTTCCCTAGAAACTGGAAGTGCAACCACAGAACGTAAAAACGCAGATAATGAGAAAATAGAGGTGCTACAGGCCAAAGATAAGAATATACCCAGAGGCCTGGCACCCTTAGAAGACCTTTTTGACTTTGATGATGTAGCAAAAAATCCCACTATAGAACATGCAGATTCAGATGTAGAAGAATGCAACATAGGCACCAGAGATAAACCCAAAATGATTAAACTGGCTAAGTCATTACCTGCAGACATGAAGCAAAAATACATCGACCTTTTCAAGGAGTTCATTGATGTGTTTGCATGGAGCTACGAAGACTTAAAGGCCTATGACACCAACATCATATAGCACAAGATACCCCTGAAAGAGAATCAGAAGCCTTTTAGACAAAAAATTCGAAGAATAAATCCAAAACAATTGCTTGTTGTTGAAAAAGAGATTAAAAATATGTATGACGCAGGTATAATTGTCCTTGTGAGGTTCTTTGATTGGGTATCAAACCTAGTGGCTGTGAGAAAGAAGATAGGGGAGATCAGACTATGCATAGACTTCAGAAATCTCAACAGAGCCTCGCTCAAAGACAACTATCCTTTGCCAAGAATGGAACACATCCTTCAGAAGGTAGTAGGCTCTAAAAGAATCTCCTTGCTAGATGGTTTTTCAGGGTACAATTAGGTCCTAGTACTCCCAAAAGATCAACTCAAAACAACTTTTACCACTCCTTGGGGCACCTTCATGTATGTGAAAATGCCCTTTGGACTGATGAACACTAGGGCCACCTTCCAGAGAGCGATGGATATAGCTTTCTCAGATGAGATAGGACACTTCATAGTTATGTACTTGGATGACTTGACTGTCTTTTCCAAAACTGAAAAAGAACACCTGAAACATCTGAGGAAAGTTTTTGAAAAATGTAGAAGGTATGGTCTGTCACTGAATCCTAAGAAAACTGTTTTTGGGCTGCAAGAAGGCAAACTTCTGGGCCACATTATATCGGAAAAAGGAATCAATATAGACCCACAAAGAGTTGAGGGAATACTGCAAATAACACACACCAAGAAACATCAAGGAGTTACAGTCCTTCATTGGGAAAATCAACTTCCTGAGGAGATTTATTCCCAACCTAGCAGAACACCTTAGAAATATGACTAACATGCTGAAGAAAGGTGTGGGAGTTAAATGGAATGTCGGAGCTAAACAATCTTTCGAATCTGTCAAACTTGCGCTCACCCAAGCTCCTGTTCTGATTAGCCCTGATTTCTCAAAATATTTCCTGATCTTTTCATTTGTCTCCGAGCATATAGTGGCTGCAGTCTTGCTGCAGAAAAATTCTAAGGGTAATGAACAACCTAATTCCTTTTTCAGCAAAGCCTTAAGAGATGCACCCTTGAAATTGAACATTATGGAAAAACATGCCTACGCTCTGGTTAAGGCCTTGAAAGACTTTAGGGTGTACATTCTGCATTCTCACACCATTGCTTATGTGCCAAATATAGTGGTCAAAGATATCTTGTCCCAAGACCCTGATGGGAAAAGGGGCAAATGGATTGCTACAATCTTAGAATATGACCTCGAGATAAAACCCACTAAGCTGATCAAAGGGCAAGGCTTAGCTAGACTGATGGCTGAATCAAACCTGCAGGCCCTTGACATCAACATGATAGCTTCCTTGTATGAGCAGGCAGGATTTCCAGATCCCATTGTTGAGGAGAAGTTTCAGAACTCTCCTTGGTACTTCGATATCCTTTGCGTGCTCTCAAATCTTAATACCCCTCCAGAATTGTCAAAAACTAAGGCCAGATTCGCAAAACTCATAGCCAAAAACTACTGCATCTTGAATGAAAACTTATACTGGAAGAATCCAAATGGCCTATTGCTGAAATGTTTGTCTGAAACTGAAGCTGAAAATGTTAAACAATAATTTCATGCTGGAGAATGTGGAGGCCACCTGAGTTGGAAAGCCACAACAAATAAGATACTCAGGGCTGGTTATTATTGGCCTACACTATTTAATGATGTCCATAAAATGACAACTGCTTGCCACAAATTTCAGATCTTTGAAGGAAAAAGACAACTTCTTCCCCTCCCTTTACAACCCATTACAGTTGAGGGTCCTTTCATGCAATGGGGTCTAGATTTTATAGGGGAAATTCATCCAGCCTCTTTAGGACAACACAAATGGATCTTGACAGCCACTGATTATTTCACTAAGTGGATAGAAGCCATCCCCACTAGGAGTGCCACAGACTCTATCATTATTAGGTTCCTAGAAGGTCATATCCTCTCTCGGTTTGGTTGTCCAAGGAAAATAATCACCGACAATGCTGCTGCTTTTGGATCCAAGAAAATGGTTGATTTTTGTCACAGGTACCATGTCACACTTGGTCATTCAACTGCCTATTACCCTCAGGGTAATGGTCTGGCTGAATCATAAAATAAGAGCCTAGTGGAAATCATCAAAAATCTATTAGAGGAAAACAAAAAATCTTTGCACAACAAGCTGGTACATGCCTTGTGGGCTGACAGGCTTACTACAAAGAAATCCATTGGCATGTCACCATTCCAACTAGTCTATGGGACAAAAGTAGTATTTCCTACCAGCCTTGGAGTTCCAGTAATCAAACTTGTCCAAGAGATCCAATCAGAGGAAGACAACATGATAAGGAGGATAAATCAGACAATCCATCTTCAGAAAACAAGGGAGGAGGTATATAACAGAGCTATCAGAGTTCAGGAAAACATAAAGAAGCTGTTTGACAAGAGAACCAAAGCTGCTGATTTCAAAATTGGGGATAAAGTTCTGAAGTGGGACTCAAGGAGAGAGGACAAAGGTAAGCATGGAAAGTTTGACAGTTTGTGGCAGGGTCCATACATCATCCATGCCACTGTGGGTCCCAATGCATTTTTTCTACAAGAGCTTGATGGTACAGAGCTGTTTGGGGGTCCTGTCAATGGCAGGATGCTCAAACACTACATCTGCTAATTTTCATTTCCAGTTTCATTTCCATTGTACATACCATTGCAGTTTTAATTTCAAGAAAACGGAGAAAAATGTTTCAAAAAATAGTGAGAAAGGAGAGGTTCAGACATGCTCAAAACATGAACCTCTGAGGCGCAAAGATTGGCTCTGATAAGCCCATGCATTTTCCTGAGTAAGGGCCTACTCCAGACCAATTGGATGAGCAGGACATGTACGATGATCTTGGTCTGGAGTTTGCTCTTGCTCAGAAAAATTCTCAAGATGGGGCTCACAAAGATATCCCACCTCAGTATCAGTCCATACAGGAAGTCAAGAAGCTGGTCCTAACACGCTAAAAACCCAGACCAGCAAAGGAAAAAGAGGAATCAGCTCTAACATGCCTAAAACCAGAGCTGAGAGGCAAAAGAAGTGACTCTAACAAGCTCAAAACTTGAGTCACAAAGAGAAGAAGGATACTGCAATTTCCATATTTAAAGCCTTCACAGTTTTGTTTTCTGCAAAATTTCGTCCATGTGCAACTGTTTTTATACCTTGGATCCACAGCCAGTCAGACAGCTTAATCCTGGCTTGGCTGTTTTTCAATTGTTGTCTTAGAATATAGTGAAGAAACCTGTTGGACAGTTTAATCCCAGCAGGTAGTAGATTAGGTAGAGAATCAAATTAGACCAACAGTTTAACCTGGTCTCATGGAGTAATAAGGGTAGAATTAGAATAGGTTTGTGTTATGTTTTCATGAATAAATAATGTAAAGGGTCTACTAGTTCAAATGCACCCAAAGGGAAAATATTAGGACTATATTTGGGTAGGTAGATTGGTTGGGAAAGTTTTTCTGCTGATTTGTGTATCTAACATATTGTGGCAGCTGAAAATTGAAGAAAGAAAGGGATGTGCCGAGCAACAGGCATCTGGCCTACTCAAAAGATTATTTCTAGTTTCTTGACTCCTTCAAGAAGAAGCCATCCCCATGTGGAGCCACTGTTATCCCCCCTATGAAATTCTTGACAAGCAAGCAGGGGGCTGGATAGTTTTGGAGCCTTCAAGGAATGCATCTCCCCTGAAGACACATCATCCTTGAAGTCTTCTGCAAGCCTCTACTTTCTAGTCCAATCCCCTCTGCTGATTTCCCATCTAAAGCCTCACCGGTTATTGAATTCGGCCCCTCAAAAGGCCCATCATTTCCCCTCGTATCCTTGCAAAATACCACATCTTTGTCCTTTTCCTCTTTGCCAAGTTTCCCCTTTTCCCCTCTCTTTTCCCCCCATTAACCCCCTAAATCCCCTTCATTCACCTATCGTTCCCCTTTGTTGGTGTCAGATTGCATTAAAAACGAATTAAAATGATATATTTCATATATTTGGGTCCCAGCCCCTTCGGCCATAGCCCCGCGCTCCTTACCGTCCACAGGACCCAGCGCCAGAACCGCCCGCTAGAGCAAAGGGCGCTTATTCCCCATTTCCTATCAGGCACATCTTCATCCGTTGATCGTGGTTGATCGGACGGTGAGCGTTAAAACCCGATTCCCCCCTGTTTCTCCGTTCACATTCCTCATCGAACCATCGTCGTCCATCTTCACGAAGATCTGATAGTCTACAGTTCTCCCGCCGGTGGTCCCCACCCGTGCACTGTTCCAAACCCGTCGGTTTCCATCGCATCGCTTATGCGTAGCAGGCGATTTCTCTCCAACACCCAGTGATTCCATACAGTTTCCGACACGTGTTTTCTGTACGATCCCAAAACCGCCGGCCCATCGCGCATTAAATTTCGACCACGGATGTGCAGCGATATTCATATCAGCCGTCAGATCTTGAGCGCCTCATCCAACGGTCATCATTCGTCTGAGCTGCACATTGCTTAATCCCCATTCATCGCACCTGCTGGCCCACCGTCTGTCACCCTCCGCCGTCAATCTCCACCATGATCGACGGTCCAGATCTGTTCGCCCTCCGTTGACCATCCCCTCGGTCTGCCCCGCCACGTCACTCCCGCCACATGTGTCCACTGTACACTCATTCTTTCTGTCACATATAACATTCAAAGTTGGGTCTTTTAAGGTTATTTTGTTCAAAACATTTGCTGCTGCAGTCCGCCATCTTTCCCATTTTCCACTTCGCACTGCGTTCTTCCGCCACAATCTATTGTTATTTTACCATGGCACCATTCTGCACGACCCTCCTCATCGTCTCCATTGTGTCCGCCACCCTAGTGTATGTTTTCTTAACCAGTTTTCGTATCTTGCAGGGTTTTCAACAGTTAATGACCGCCATGATCGCCCAGTTTTCTATGCAGCGGCCCAGAAATGCAGAGAAGCCTTGTACCTAGATACATTTAATGGAAAATGGCCTGGGAAGGTGAAGACAGGACGTTCATTAAAGGAACAAGGTTTAGACTCTGTGGAAAAGATCCTGGCACCATTAAAGCTCGAGCTAACCTGACATAAGCAGAGATGGGGCGGCAAAGTGTTTCAGTACAAAGCAAAGAGATTAAGGCACGCCAAAGAAAATATTGAGCCTTAAATATGCTGTTTAAAGAGGCAAAGCACCAATTTGAAGACCCCGAGGACCGATCAAAGGTCCTAAGCACAAGCAAAGGGTAACATCAGGGTTTATTTGTCAGCAGTATGTTTTTCTTCATTAAGGACAGGGTGCCCATATAGCTTTTATTATGCACCGTGCCCCTGAAGAAATTTCCACCAGACAGCAGACCGAAACTACGAGAGCATTTGATTCACAGCATGGTAGACTCAAGTATCATTTATGTCCATTTTGTTTACTCACCAGAAGTACTACAAACCACTGCAGCCAAAGTACACCAAAGACATGCCTGGAGTAAATGGAGATCATATTTTTTCCCAAAGAATGCCGGGGATTAAATACTCAGAATATTAAACAGAATGGGCCTCGGCCCTCTCTCTTTTCAGAAGTGTTAATATGGCATTTAGTTCCTCACCTACCTCTACTACTTCTCTTCAGCTATAAAACTCAGAAAGAAGCATTGTAAAGTTTGTTGATGAGATATCAGAGAAACGCAAGAATTTTCCTTTTGGGACAAGTTCTCTCTGTAATATTGTAAGATAGGCTGAGATTTGATGTATTCAGACTGAATGTTCAAGCTGTGGGCAATGTTGTACCTGATTGGTATTGTTTTTAATATGACAAGCACATTCCTTTGGATCCTGATCTAAAGTAGCTGGTGATGTTTTCTTATCTCTGTGTTTTATTTCATTCCATTCCATTTCTTCAGGCTCGCATCAGAAGTTTGGCATAAGATTTACCCTTGTTAGGTACCTTATGTCGCTGCTCTCCCAGCCTTTTATGTTTTCCGCTTATATGTGTATTTGAATATTGATTTCAATTGATTTAGCCAGTGTAGTGGATGTTATTGCCTTCTCTCTGATGTATGGATTAATGGAATCTATGTTTAGATGTTCTTGTTAGGATTTGGTTGAATGAGTTGAGAACACTGGGAGGTCTAGAACCCTGTCTCT
The DNA here is from genome assembly GCA_034641835.2 of Pinus albicaulis. Lineage (NCBI taxonomy): Eukaryota > Viridiplantae > Streptophyta > Pinopsida > Pinales > Pinaceae > Pinus > Pinus albicaulis. The sequence continues at coordinate 81,601,991 of CM076572.1, forward strand.
GCCTCACTAGGATCTTTCCTTCTCAATTAAGCCTTTCTAAGATCCCTTTTATTGCCTCTGATTTTTTCCAAGCAGGTCTGGAGTTAAATGACCTCTGACCTGATCTATAGACAGAATTAGATGGTTCTCCCCCTTTCATTTTCAGTCCTTAATGTTCCATTTCCCCATCATCCTTTAAGACCCAAATTCTCTATATGACTAGCCCAATTGAAAGCTTGCACATTGAACACAAATAAACCCTTTCTTGACTCCATTGCCCAATGGCCTTGATGTTCTCTGAGTTACCTACCTCTGCCTAATTCCTTCTATGCTCATCCTTGTCTTATATTGGACCTTCCTTTCCTGATCCCCAACAACCAAACATCAAATAATCAAACAAACAACCTTGAGCCTAAAACTAGCCTAAAATCTAAACCTTGAAGCCTTAAAAGACATATACTTTGGCTATGATAGAGAGATTCCTCTCTGGACCTAGGAGGGCTAGATCCTAAGGTCTGAAAGTGGTTCTGATGTTGTCTCGTCTTTTGGTCTTGCCAATCTGGCCAAAACACGGGAACCCCAACAGGTTGAAGCTATGGTAGAAGAGTATGAATCCATCGTCAAGAATAGTGCATGGTAGATTGTCCCAAGACTAGTTGGAAAACAGTGGTTGGATCTAGATGGATCTATAAGGTGAAGCAAGAAGCGGATGGGAGTGTGGAGAATTAAAAGGCCAAATTTGTGGCCTAGGGATTCTCACAATTTGAGGGGATCGACTATGAAGATACTTTTGCACTAGTCGGGAGGTACTCTTCCATTAGATCTATCCTCACACTCTCAGCGTCGATGGGGTGGCGCCTTCATCAAATGGATGTGAAAAATACTTTTCTCAATGGAGTCATTGAGGAGGAAGTGTACATAGAGTAGCCAAAAGGTTTCGAGATCTTTGACAGTGAGTCGCATGTGTGTCGACTCAAGAGACCACTATATGGGATGAAGCAAGCACCTCGTGCTTGGTACAATCAGATTGACAACTATTTCATCGAGTTGGGCTTCCTCAAAAGTGAAGCGAATGCAAACCTATACCAGATTGTGGTTGATGGTAAGCTCTTGATTATCTTACTTTATGTTGATTATCTAATTTTGATAGGTGATGAGCAGTCGATAACTTCATGGAAGGAGGATTTTGCAAGGGAGTTCGAAATGAAGGACATGGGACTCCTTCACTATTTCCTTGGTTTGGAAATATGGCAACGGGATGGTGAAATTTTTTTTTCTCAAGGCAAGTATGCCAAAGAGATACTAGGTAAGTTTCACATGGAGAGTTGTAAACCCATGGACACTCCTCTTCTAGGAAATTGGAGGAAAGAGGATGCTAATTCAGGAGAAGTAGTGGATGCTATTGTCTACAGGCAGCTAGTGGGTTCACTGATGTACTTAGTGAACACTAGACCGAAAATTTTCTATGCAGTGAACCAACTGATTCAAGCTATGGTAAGTCGACCAAGCTCTTTTGGAAGGTGGGGAATCATGTCTTGAGATATCTCAGGGATAGTACAGAGTATGGATTATGGTACAGACATATAGAGGGAGTGAAGCTTCAAGGCTTCACGGATGCAGATTGGGCAGGCAGTCCATCAGACAGAAATAACACATCAGGAGGGATCTTCAGCATAGGATTGACAATAGTTTCTTGGTACAGTAGGAAGCAATTATCTGTGGGACTTGGTTCACCTGAGGCAGAGTACATGGAAGCAAGTCAAGATGCATGTGAGGTCATCTGGATGAGAAAGATCCTGGTTGGTTTGTTGGTTCTTAGATGGATCTGATTGTGATACATTGTGATAACTAGAGTTAATCCGGTATTCCATGATAGCTCCAAGCACATAGACATCTGGTACCACCATCTCAGAGATTGTGTTTAGACGCACATTATGTTACTTCAATACATTCCCACGGAGGATTAGGATGTAGATATTCTAACGAAGGCGCTCACCAGGAGCAAATTCGAATACCATAGAGGCAGGATTGGGGTGGCAGATAATCCCTTTCTTATTGAGAGGGAGTGTTGAAGTCCAACAAGAAATTGCATCACACACACTAGTGTGGGACCAACAGGTCCCAACGATACATTAGTGTGAAGGCCAAATTAATTAATTAATTTGGTGTAGTGTGTAGTTTAATTTTCCTTTAATTAAATTGGAAAATAAAATGTAATCTTATCTCATGATCACTTGTAACAGTTAAATGAGTGTGATAAACTCAGTTAGCTCATGTATTTCGAGTTGAGGGTGGTTGGTGAGGCATGCAGAGTAATTCTATTAGTTATGGAGTTCAAATTGTAGTTGGTGCATTAGTTTAATGCATGAGTAATCAGTTAACTCAGTTAGGTGAGTTAGATTTAGTTGAACTAGTTGTAACTGTTTGTTGCACTTGTGAGAGATCAAGTGAACTAAATATTATTTAATTCACATGCAGTGATATGCCATGCAACTGATGATTTACTATTAATAGTTGCATGCATGTCAGTTCCAGTGGAGACCTAGTTGAGACAAAGGTTAAAGGGATCTTAACTATCAGTTGTGTGATTAGTAGGCTGACCACATGCAACCAGACATCCATTGGAGTGCCCATGATCCCTGTGCAATTTAGGAAGGCCAAATTTCCTAAAGAATAGGGATTGCATTCATCAGGAATTGCACAAGCAAGGCAGGATGTTTGAGGCTGAGAATTGGCTAAGTGTTGGCTAGTTTTGTCCAAGACAGTGTGAGACAGTTGTGAAAGTGCATGAGACTCTTGTGAGAAGAGTGCATTATAATTGTTTCACTGTCACGAGCATGGACATTATGCCACTAATTGTCCACAAAATAAGATGAACAATAAGGCTTCAGGATCTGCATTTGGTGAGGCTTTGACTTCGCAATTTGAGATTGAATTCTCGCTCATTGCATGCATGGTGTCAAGTGCAATGGGATCAGTGTGGTACTTGGATAGTGATGCATCCTTCCACATGACGGGAGACAAAGAAATTTTCAGTAGCTTGAGGAGAAGGAACTCTAGATGCATATCGAAATGGGTGATGATGGGTAGTACAGTGCTACTAGGATTGGTACAGTTACCTTCCAGAGAGAGTCAGGTAAACCCTTCTTATTAAAAGATGTAATGTATGTACCAAGATTGAAAAATATTTTAGTTTCAGTCGCAATGTTTGAGGATAGAGGCTATGATGTGGTTTTCAGTGAATGGAAAGATTTCTTCGACACAAAGCCACAATAAAATCCAAGAAGATTGGGATTCGTGTGAAGAATATCTATAAACTTGATGTAGATGGTTGTACAACATTGATGGGTAAGGCAGACAAAGTGGTGAGTTGGGATGAGGGTGAGTTATGGCACAGGAGATTGGGCCATCTACACCATGGAGCCTTGAAGGTCATGTAGCAGATTTCTACAGGTCTTCCCAAGGGTGCTCTTGTGCAGTTAGACAGATGCAAGGGATGTACTATGGGGAAGTATGCAAAGGCCACTTTTCACGAGAAGGAGAACCGAGCTTCGAAAATCCTTGAGAGAGTTCACTCAGATGTGTGTGGACCATTATCTACTGCTTCGAAAACAAAACAAAAGTGCTATGTGATCTTTGTTGATGATTTTCCTAGCAAGTGTTAGATCTACTTCATGCAGAAGAAATATTAGACATTCTCAAAATTTCTTGAGTTCAAAGCACTAGTGGAGAAAGATATGGCGAAGCATGTGAAGGCTCTTAGGAGCGACAATGGTGGTGAGTACATCTCCAATGAATTCAAGAACTTCTGTAGCAAAGAATGAATTCAGAGAGAGTTGATTGTGCCTCATAACCCACAACAGAATGGGGTCATAGAAAAAAATAATAGAACAATTGTGGGTGCAACACGAGCGATGGTGCATGATTAGGGCCTATTGTTGCATCTATGGGCAGAGGCATGCAACACAATAGTATTTGTGAAAAACCATAGTCCTCATCGGATTCTTGGCATGAGTACACCAGAGGAGGATTTTTCCGGTAAGAAACTTGATGTTTCATATTTTAAAATTTTTGGCTTATTTGTTTATGTGCATGTGACCAAAGACGCTAGGAAGAAGCTTGCACCAACAACTGAGATTGGGATATTTGTGGGGTACATTGATACTCCCCACAACTATCAGGTGTATTTTTCAAACAACAGGATGAATGTTGTGAGATGGGATATAAAATTTTATGAGGAGAAATCCATGAAGTTGTCCCTTGAGAGGGAGTTGGATTTGCATGCAGATGAGGAACTCTTGGTTCCAAAGAATTAACCTCAAGATGTGGAGCAACCACATGCGGAGGATCATGGAGTGGTAGAAAACACTCATGCAGAGCTATCCACCATAAATGGTATAAGGCACACCACAAAAGCTGATAGATTGAGACTTGATGTGACAGAGCATGTAGGAGCACCTACTTCACTGCGCAGATAGAGACAGTCTCCAGAAAGGTTTACTAGATACATGGTTGTTATGAGCAAGTGTATTGTGACAGAAATATCCTCCTTTGAGGAAGCAGTGCAACAACCAATTTGGGTTGACGCTATGGTTGAGGTGTAAAAATTTATTAATACTGATGTATTACCGAATTCTCCTGATCTAACAATATTTATCTTCTTTCTAAATACAAAATCCTTCCACTGTTAAACTTGCGGAAATTTAAAACTCAATTGCAAACACATGTGAATAAATTCAATCGCACATAACACAGTTGTTTAATGGGAAAGCTTAAAGCTAAAAACCCCAACTATCATATATTATGTATATCAATGGAATCATGTAATAATCTCATAAAAATCTTAGTACATCAAGCTCTCAGTACAATAAAAAATCATTACATACTGTCATGCAAAAATTTGCATCTCCATGCACCAATTTATTGCCTCTTGACAGCCTGCCTCCACTATGCAATCCTTGCTAAAGAAGACCCCTGAATGAATTCGAATTGGCCTTGCCTTGACTGCGCAATCCTCATTGGTAGCTCCAATGTGTGTTAGATGCATTGAATGCATCACTATAGTCACAATGGATAGTCTATCTCACCCTTTCACCATCTCTCCACTAGGTCTCCACTGGAACTGACATGCACTGTAGTTAACTGTTGTATTTGTTCAATTGTTAGTGAGTTATTAGTTGTGAATTAATTAACTAATTAATTAAACTCTCATTAGTGTACCTTTCAGTTAAACTAGATGAAACTACCTCAACTGAGTTTAACTCACTTAATTGAGTTAAACTAAATAAAAATTCCATAAACTAATATTCCAACTCTGTCATAACTTTTCCACTTCAGTTCTAACTGAGTCCTTCATGCATGAGCCACCAATAACCCTAGGAATTGCGTAATTTCTTTAGTCCACTGATTTGCTAAATCGTTTCACTGAAATAAAGTGCTCCAAGAGAATAAGTTGATGTTTATTGTCGGGTTATTATTAAGAGCTAATAATAATCGACATGCACCTACTTTTAGATCGACGATCTATAAATAGACTTCGCCCAATATTCTAAAAATAGAACTTCACCTATTTTTCAAATTTGACCAACCATCTACAAATAACATCCCGCAACTTATAGAATATGCTCACCATGTCTAAAAATAGACATACACCTAAAAATAGCCTATGGGCCCCACTTAGTGAAGGTGCTTACTTTTCACTAAGCTCATCATCTTGTTGAATCTCAACATGAGGAGTATGACTCCATCGTCAAGAATAGTGCATGGGAAGTTGTCCCAAGACTGGTCGGAAAATTACTGGTTGTATCTAGATGGATCGATAAGGTGAAGCAAGCAGTAGATGGGAGTGTGGAGAAGTACAAGCCCATATTTGTGGCCCAGGGATTCTAAAAATTTGAGGGGATTGAATATGAGGATAATTTCGCATCGGTTGCAAGATACTCATCGATTATATATATCCTTGCACTCTCAGCACATATGGGGTGGCACATTCATCATATGGATGTGAAAACTGTGTTTCTTAATGGATTTATTGAGGAGTAAGTGTACATAGAGTGACCAGAAGGTTTTGAGATCTTTGACAATGAGTCGCATGTGTGCCGACTCAAGAGAGAACTATATGGGCTGAAGCAAGCACCTCGTTCTTGGTACACTCATATTGATAGCAATTTCACTGGGTTGGGCTTCACCAAAAGTGAAGAGGATGAAAAACTGTACCAGATTTTGGTTGATGGTAAGCTCTTGATTATAGTACTTTATGTTGATGATCTAATTTTGATAGGTGATGAGAAGATGATAACTTATTTCAAGGAGGATCTTGCAAGGGAGTTCAAAATGAAGGACATGGGACTCCTTCACTATTTCCTTGGTTTGGAAATATGGCAGCGGGATGGTGAGCTATTTGTTTCTCAAGGAAAGTATGCCAAAGAGATTCGGGGTAATTTTCAGATGGAGAGTTTTAAACCCATGGATAATTCTCTTCCAAGAAATTGGAGGAAAGAGGATGCTACTTTAGGAGAGTAGTGGACGCTACTGTCTACAGGAAGCTAGTGGGTTCACTGATGTACTTGGTGAACACCAGACCAAACATTTGCTACACAGTTAACCAGTTCAGTCAAGATATGATTAAGCTGACCAAGCTATTTTGGAAGGCGGGAAAACATGTCTTGAGGTATCTCAGGGGCACAATAGAGTATGGATTATGGTATAGACGGATAGAGGGAGTGAAGCTTCAAGGCTTCACGGATGCATATTGGGCAGGTAGTCCATCAGACAGAAAGATCACATCAGGAGGGATCTTCAGCATAGGATCGAAAACAGTTTCTTGGTACAACAGGAAGTAGCGATCTATGGCACTCAGTTCAGCCGAGGCTGAGTACATGGCAGCAAGTTAGGTTGCCTGTGAGGCCATCTGGATGAGAAAGATCCTGGTTGGTTTGTTTGGTTCTCATATGGATCCGATGGTGATACATTATGATAACTAGAGTTGAATTAAACTCTCGGTTAATCCTGTATTCCATGATAGGTCCAAGCACATAGACATCCAGTACCACCATCTCAGAGATTGTGTTTAGAGGCACATTATGTTACTTCAATACATTCCCACAGAATATCAACATGCAGATATTCTGATGAAGGTGCTCGCCAGGAGAAAGTTCGAATACCATAGAAGCAGGATCGGGGTGGTAGATAATCCCTTTCTTATTGAGATGGAGTGTTGAAAGTCAACAAGAAATTGCAGCACACACACTAGTGTGGGACCACAGGTCCTAGCGATAAATTAGTGTGAAAGCCAATTTAATTTAATAAATTGGTTCAGTGTCTAATTTAATTATCTCTTAATTAAATTGGACAATAAAATGTAATATTATCTCATAATCAATTGTAATAGTTAACTGAGTGTGATAAACTCAGTTAGCTCATGAATTTGAGTTCAGGGTGGTTGATGAGGCAAGCAAAGTGATTCTATTGGTTATGGATTTAGAGTTGTATTTAGTGCATTAGTTAAATGCATGAGTAATCAGTTAACTCAGTTAGGTGAGTTAAAGTCAGTTGAACTAGTTGTAACTTTTTGTTGCACTAGTGAGAGATCAAGTGAATTAAATCAAATTAAATTTGCAATCAGTGATCTGCCATGCAACTGATGATTTACTATTAATAGCTGCATGCATGTCAGTTTCAATGGAGTCATCGTTGAGACAAAGGTTAAAGGGATGTTAACTATTAGTTGTATCATTAGTAGGTTTCCCGCATGCAACCAAACATCCATTGGATTGCCCATGATCCTTGCGCAATTTTGGAAGGCTCAAATTCCTAAAGAATGGGGATTTCATTCCACATGAATTGTGCAAGAAAGGTAGGTTGATTAGAGGCAGGAAATTGGCTAAGTGTTGGTCGATTTTTTTCGAGTCAGTGTGAGATAGTTGTGAGAGTGCAAGAGACTCTTGTGAGAAGAGTGCATTGTAATTGTTTTATGATTCCATAGTGAATATACAGTAGAAGATAGATGGGTTTTGAGTAGAAATATTTCCCCAAGAAAATATTTGTGTTGTGGTTTGATTTGATTCTTTCTTTACTTTTTGTGATTAGCGATTGTGTTTATTTTACGCAATTGATTTGAAAAAGGATTCAGTATCTAGCTTTAGTACATTTCTTGATCAGATTGAATCCATTGATATACATATGTTTTAATAATTTCTACATGTTTGGAAAAAATATTTTTCATTCATTTATATGTTTATTTTTCACAATAATCGCTTATGTTAATCGGCGCTCCCGTATTAAAATAATGCATCGAGTCTCCTATTGATAAAGAGAATCGTACAATTTTTCTACTGTAGTGGTGGTGCGTTTATAATAACTTATCACACTGTTATTGTTTAATTTTTTTCCCATTGTCGGTGCTAAAATGTGAACCACACTGGTGTGGTTAATACGATAAAGGCACCGTGTGTTTAATTTAGATAAACACACCGTTTTCTTGATTTTTTCTTTTAGCTGAAAAGCATGTGATTTATTTATAAAATATATTAATGATTGGTACAGGTTTTATATTGATAAAAAAATGGTTGACAAGAGTTCAAGTAACAAAAATACTGATAGCACATCCAGAAAAGAAAAAAAGGCAAGTTCTTTGTAAATTCTTTACAAAAATTATTATTTTTGAACTATATGTAAGTTTAACTAATATGTATTTTTTAGTGTGTGTCATGCAGAGCCACAAAATGATGAAGATTGATAAGATTATTTCTGATCTAATACTAGAAGAGTGTAAATTCTTGATGGAAAAATTGCAGAAGGATGAATTAGGTGAATGAAAAAATATTATCAATCCAATATGAGTTTCTTTTTTGATTTTTCATTAATAATATATTTAAAAATATTAGATAACATGTTTCAAACAATCTGTTAATTCAGATATGTTTAATGTTCTATAGGGACCAACAACGAAGGAAATGAATGTTGTTCTAAGAAAAGAAAAAAATAGAACATGCAAATGAAAATAAATTTCTCCTTAGCTCATCTGGAGTGGTGTTGGAGGTTAACGAAAGGGGGAAAACTTTTACAAAACTTTGAGGGATCTAGTGGAACGAATGTATAAATGTTCTTTCCACTTACAATACAAAAATCAATCCAATGATTCCAAGAACCAAATTTTATTTAAAATACATGAAGAGTTTCTAGCGAATTGGTCAATGAGACATGTCAGACTTTTAATAGAAAAAACGTAAAATAGCAACAAAAAGAAGCATTTAAAAAGTAATATTTCTATAATTTTTTTTATAGAATTATATGTATATATTACTAAAAAGAAATCGTTTATAAATATCATTTTTGTTATATTTAGTCTTCATATATCAATATAAAAATTAAATAGTTTATTGTCATGTTAATTTTTTATTAAGATTATGAAAATCTCAAAGGATGAACGAGTTGATATAAAAAATATGCCAGTAGGAATGTCCAAAAAGGTGTAAAAGGAGATGGTCAAAGAAATGGACATAATTTCATCGCACGAGGAGCCATCTCAAAAACAACGTGCTTCAAATGTAATGTGTAATCATTGAATTTTTTGATTAGGTACAATAAATAAATAATTTAACATTAAATAATAATTTTCAAGTATTTTTTTTGTAGAAAAGACAAGAAAATATAACCCATTTAGCACATAAAATAGGACAACAAGGAAGAAAAGTGTTGATATCAAAGTTTGTGAGTAATTGTTACTTCCTTATAACAACTTGACTAGATTTAATTTTTGTGTTTTTTAAGTTGTTTTACAACAACCATCATTGAATTTCTTAAAAAATGTGCTAACATACAAAGAAGAACCATCAGAAGAATTGATTAACATTGGGTTAAATATGGGTTGTCAACATATGTTGGCATATCCAAGATTAATTGTGGAATTTGTAAGTATCTATCTTGTTTTACTTAGCTTCGTCTATAATTAATAGAACAAAAAAAAACTTTTTTATTAAATATATGATTTTTTATGACATATAAACTTATAGGAAACAAAGTATGAAACTGTGCCAACAAAAGAATTGTTGAAAGAAGGCATGGAATTTGGTTTTGAAAGAATGTGTATAGTTCACGAGTCAATTCTTGCTATAGTACATTTTTTTTCGATTTACATTGATGTATATTATTTAAAATTTCAATTTTCATTATTCTCACCAATGTAGATACACTCATTACACTTTATTTTTATGTTTTTAGATGGAACTTGAAGAAGAAGAAAACAACCAACACAATGAACAAAATATTCCTCCAAATAACCCAAGTCATGGAAGTAGCTCGAGTAGTGACAATAATTCCAACAAAGAATGATGATCAATATGTTTGGATATCAATGCAAGCCATTGTATTTTTTGAAATATTTGTCTGTGAAAATCAGACATTTTGTTTAATGTAATGGACATAGTGTCCCAATTGAAAGTCAAAGGGTTACCAATAATTTTCCCATTTTGTACAAAAAAGAGTCTCTTATTAATATATAATAAAATATGTTTTAATTTATTCTATTGTGTTCTCCATTTTCGTTGTGAAATGTTACTCCATTGAAAAAATATATGGGTGATTAAATATTATAATGAAGAGATGTGAAATCTGATGATATAACAAATTCATCCAAACATCACATTCAAATTCACTAATAAAAATTTAATTGATATGAATACTATGATAAGATATGTGTCGAATTTTGATGAATAATGAATTTTAAAAATCACAATAATTGCATTGTCACAGGTCGATGTTTCTAAAAAATAGAAAATGAGCATCGGTGCATGTGTATGATACTGCACACTACTGTGTTTCTACGACATATGAGCACCACATCAAATGCCAATACCAATTAGAATGCCCGATGTGCTTTATCGATAACTATGATATGAGAGGATGGGCATTGCATGCATCGGTATGGTTTTCCTTTAACTCACCAATGCATTTTTACACCTTAACGACATGGGGTGCGCACACAACCAATACGCACTGGGAGGATATAAGGTTCACGCACCGTTTTTATTTGGCCTCAAAGTACCACTGCATTCATATTTGTAGCACACCGATGTTGTTTGCATTAAATGCCTCGGTGCTTTACAAATATAACGCCCCAGGCCTTATGTGTTTTGTAACCACTGGGGTTGTACCTTTCGCAAAACACATCAGGATGGAAAGGTAATATAAACACATCGGTGCTTGGATATTGTCTAACCACCCGGTGTGCTATAGGTAACAATGCACCGGTACGTTGAATCCAAATAACACTGGTGCATGCACCTTCTATCATCCCGGTGCGTATTTGTTATTGACATGCACCAGGACGTTGCGTATGTAAACACCCCAAGGCTTAAAAAATTTGTTTTCCTTCCCGTACTCGGTATGTTTACAGCACCGGTGCGTACCATTTAAAACACACTAGTCCGTTCAAACATGATGTGTGCACCAATCAGAAAAACATCCGTAAAAACCTCCGGCCGCCCAATTTTTTTAGTTGTGTTGAAGTTCTGTTAGCAGCTTCGTCAAAAACTCTGTTACCAAAAATAGATGTTGTAGAAAATGTGTTTTTGAAAAATTTATCCAATTTTATAACACTAAAAACCTCCTTTATAACCTCTGCTAGAGGGTATTTTCCTTTTAGTTTCAATTACTAATATGTTATGATATTGGTACCAAACTTCTGACTTCTTTAAAATAGAACTCGTCTACCCATATTTTCAATCATATACACGAATGGAAATGTAGACAATGTTTAGTTAAGGTTTTCATTCTAGATAATATTTTGGCTAAGTGGTTTACGAAATCTTTACTTCTAGTCATTATTGAAGATGTGGCCAAGGGAGGTGTTGTAACTAAAGATCAAGTTATTGCTCATGCCCAATATCTAGACCTTGTTTACACCCAATCTGGCCCTTAGTATGCATTAGGGGAATTTTTAGGTCTAAAATGGGCCTCCTAAGAAAAATGTACAAAAAAAATAAAATTTATAATAACCAATAGGATTCAAGATGATGATGTCAACCATGGGGGATGATTCACAACTTTTTAAGTAAAAGGGTAAAAAAATTAAAAAATAATAAAAGAATAAAATAATTTTTTCAACTCGTATTTTCAACTTATCTCCCAAGGTTTTTACTTAAGTTTCGATTGAGATTACTTGTTGGATGCAAAATTTAATTCCTCATCCAAGGAGTACCCATGTTGCATACTTTTGATGGACGTTTCTACACAAAAAATGACAAATACATGAAAAAACGTGATTACAATCACGATTTTCATGTATTTCTTATTTTTCCTATTGCATGATCAATTGAAAGTATGAAACATGGGTACTCCTTGGATGAGGAATTAAAATTTTCATCCAACGAGTACTCCAACTTGAAATTTGAGTGAAAACTTTGGGAGATAAGTTGAAAATACGAGTTGAAAAAGTAGTTTTTCCTTTTTCCCTCTAAAATTTGATTATGTAATCAAATATTGTTTTATTATTTCCACTATTATTGTATAATTTCCTTAGGAGGCCCATTTTAGACCTCAAAATCCCCCTAATGGATAAAATTCCATATTTTCCTCGCCTTGGTCAAATAACCACAACTCCTTCCGACTCTCACGCTGTTGATGGTTTGATCGGTTCTATTAGCCAATATAAGAGTAAGAAGAAAAATTCCAAATCTACTCTGATTATAACTTTACCGGATTCACCTAAAGGAAATCCTTCTCTTGAAATTTCTTCTGAGATTAATGTTGTAGATTCATCTACTAGTAAGAATAAATCAACCGCAGGTAAAAAGAAAGGAAAAGGTAAAGTGAAACAAAATGCTTCCTCCAAAGAGAAATCAGATAAAACCAAACCATCTGATGAAAAGAAAATTCCACGTTATACTTGCCTAATCTGCGATGAAGATCATTACACCAAGGAGTGCCCTCATCATGCTGAGGTAACTAAATTTGTTAAAGGTTCACCCGCCCCTGTTATGTAGAAGGATACATTCCCTTCTCAAGATAGTAAAATGGTCTCACACAATCCTTCCTCTTCCATCACATCGACATCTATCATGGTGATGTATTCTCAAGTTATGGTTGCCAGGAGATTTAAGGATTACGTATCTAAGGGAGCCTATCAATCGAAACGATATTATTTCAACCAGTCAAGCTTCCACGTCAATTCCTCCTCCTTATGAATGATTCCAAATTGAGAAACCTAATTCTAACATGGTGATTCGACTACCTCCTAAAGGTGTTCTTAGAATGTCACCTTTCAACCCACATGCATGAGCTGCTCAGTATTACAACATTTTTGAACATCTGACTATGTCACCTTCAGCAATGTAGACTCTGGAAGTGTTGTATACTTGTCCAGAACATAGGAAATTTACTTTTTCAGCAATACGAGTTATTGATCCTTCAGATTCTAATCTCATTTTCTTTGATCTAGACATTTATGTACCTAGACTTCTGCATCAACTAGTATTTCAAATACCAATTTTCGTCAAAACCAAACGAGTTTTTTTCATGGTAATTAACGAAGGAGATACTACGTGAATCATGTCTAATTCTTGTTGGAAATCCTTAGGTTATCCATCTATCAATCAGTCTCCCACAACTTTTAAAGCCTTTGATGGAATATTTTTTCATCCACATGGAATTCCCAATGTTCTACCTACAGAGTTAGAAAGTAAAATGATTGCAGTTGAAGTTGAAATTTTTGATGCTTAGCTTGAATATAAACTTTTATTGGGACAAATTTTGTCTTATGCTATGTCGTTAGTGGTATCGTCATTTTTTCATATGATAATTTTTCCCCATAAAGGAAAAATTGTAAAAGTAGACCAATTTTCTTACTGCACTTTAGACCTTAATTCTACAAGTAGTATACCCTTTGTTGGAAAATCAATTACTCCATATGAAGATGTTGGGGTAGTTTTGATTAAGGATTCATCTCTGATGGGAATTTTTCAATCCCTCCACCCAATTTTCCTCATAATATTTCCCAGCGTAATATGATTACACCAAGTACAACACCATCGACTGATCCTTGGATTGTTCCTTCAGAGTCTGAATTGGCCTTGTACGACAGTGATATGCCTTTGAGTCTCTTTAAATTGTCTTATCAGGTAGTTCAATAATTTTCCAAATCATCATCATCTAAAACTTATAAAGTGAATGTGATCACTGATCATTATTCTCATCTATCACATTTAGTACCAATATCATTCCCTGATCCCTTCGATAACGAGTTTCCAACTGACGAAAGTATCATGGAATTCATGAATTTGGGTGAAACTCCATGGGATGATTATCATGATTGTTTATCCTTTTTGAATAAACTTGATAAAATCAAGAATAATTTTTCATCTATAATTTCAACTGAGATTGTTGATAGTCCTCAATGTCCTATGTCAATCCTTCATTCGGATTTTGAAATGAATATAGGAAACATATCTACAACAATACCCATCAACATCTCAGTTAAAACTGGAATTACTGAGAACATTCACATAGGTGCTTCATGCTCCCTTGGTGAAATTGAGACATATAAAGCCCTATTTTAGGAATTCCGAGACATTTTTTCCTGTTCCTATGAGGAATTTCCAGGAATTGACCCTAGCATTGTAATTCGTGAAATTAATACATACCTGTATGCCAAACCTGTTAGACAGAGATTACATCCAGTACATCTGCGTAAAGTTGTTGCTATCAAAGCTGAAGTTGAAAAATTACCTAGAGAAGTTTTCAGTTACCTGTTCCCTTGACTGATTGGGTATCCAATATTGTTCTAGTGAAAAAAAATCAAGCGACTATTAGAGTATGTGTCGACTATAGGAATATAAACAAAGCTTCTACAAAATATAATTATCCTACTCCTTATATCGAACAAAATGTTGATGATTGTGCCAAAAATGAGATTTTATCATTTATGGACAATTTTTTTGGATACAATCAGATAAACATACTCCTTGTCGATCAACCTAAGATTGCATTCATTTGTCCATGGGGAACCTTTTCCTATCACAAACTCCCATTTGGATTAAGAATGTTGGCACAAATTTTCAAAGGGAAATGTCTTACACATTTCACGATATCAAACATATTGTGCAACCCTACTTAGATGACTTACCAGCTCATTCATTGAGACGATAAGATCATCCATTTCATTCGAAAGACATTTTCATTCGATGTAAGCAATACAATATTTGTCTGAATCCTCACAATTTTTTTTTTGTGTACAATATGGTCAATTGTTGGGATTTTTCATGTTGTAGGAAGGCATTCATGTTGATCCACTCAAGGTAGAGCCTATTGTCTATTTACCTACTCCTTCTAATCTCCGCCGACTCCAAGGTAGAGAGGGCTCTCTCCGTGAGATCTCTCAATCAATTGAGATGATTGGAGATCAATCAAAGTCTTAGTATAGATATTATGCTCAATGGTTTAATTGATTGAATGGGGTTTCAGGGTCATAACAACAATATAGAAAGTACCATTGGGTAATGGATTCAAGGCTGGTTTCTTTCTACAGATTTGAGGCAAAGTAAGCACTATGTTCAACCAGATAAATTATATGAAATGAGAGATGGAAAGGAGAATAAATCCCGCTACACTACAGGCATCTATCAATGGATGAATCTCTAGTGCAACTTTAGAAGAAATAACACAAATATAGGTTACAAAACAGAGCATCAAACATGGATGAATTATGTAAAGATAACCATTAACACATAACAAGCATCATCAGTGTGAAAGGAGCATCTAACATGGATGAATTCCTATCACTTACTCTCAGACAATACTAGAAGAAAAACATAATAATGGAAATGATATATAGGAACACATACTGAACATAAACACCGTGATGAATCTCAAAACTTAGAAGAAATAAAATTATGCATTAATTACATATTAATTTTCAGGAAAATACCCACAGTCCAACAATCTCTCCCTCTGATTTCCAACCTATATTACATTTAATTTACAATATATATAGGAATATAACCCTCCTTAAAATTTATAGGTCTAAATAATCCAATTCCCCTAAAAGAGCAGTCTGTTACATCAAAATCTAGAATCGTATCCAAAAAAAAAGACAAACCTACTACAAAAATATCACTGCAATTATGAATTTGGTTCTACAAATATGTAACATCTATGCCAAAATTGAAAGAGGTTCTTTTTTTTTAGCCTGTGCTGAGGTAAAACCTCTTTCCATTTCCTAATATTGGTTTCCATTTACCCGAGATCTGCATTCCAAAAACATGTGTCAAGCAGGAAAATTCTGAGATCCGAAAAATAAGGCTCAAAGATGGCTCAATTCTCCCAATATGTAACATATATGCAAAACATGAAAGAGGTTATTGTTTTTTAGCCCATTTTGAGGAAAAACCTCGTTCATTTTCTTGAGATTGGTTTCCATTTTCCCGAGATCTGCATTCCAAAAACATGCATCAAATAGGAAAATTGTAAGATCCAAAAATTATGGCTCAAATATGATCCCGATTCTCTGAATCCGTAGCAGATGTGCCAAAACTGAAAGAGGTTATTTATTTTTAGGCTATG
The DNA here is from genome assembly GCA_034641835.2 of Pinus albicaulis. NCBI lineage: Eukaryota > Viridiplantae > Streptophyta > Pinopsida > Pinales > Pinaceae > Pinus > Pinus albicaulis. The sequence goes on from CM076572.1 coordinate 81,618,527, forward strand.
CTGAGAAAAAAAATCTTTCAGTTTCCAAAATTTTGCCACCATTTTCTCAGGAACTGCCTCGAAAGTCAACTTTTCACAAAGAAGAAAATTGGAATTTTTTTTGTAAAAAAGTTTGAAAGTGGGTTTATCCCACATGCACTGTGGGAGGTGAAACACTTAGGTTTATATAAAATTTTGCACACCATCCTATTTGATGTATAGTGCACCCCTTTTTTCTCCTTCGTGGGCTCTTCCCCTTCAAAACTTAGACCTTGACTTGGAGAAATAAACCATAACCCAACCATCGATTCGACGAAGCCAAAATTTTGAAGGCACCTCTTTCAACCATGTCTCTTTCTCTTTTATTAGTTCTAATAAGTCCAAATATGTGACAAATATCTCATAGTATTTCTCATTTGGTTAAAAAATTTCACCACAGCCTAAAGCACTTGTGTCCACTATAATAATCTCCAAGAAGGCAATGTACACAAAGTAGACCAATAATACTAAAGTATCCCAACACTTTCAGAACATTCCTTTCTTCCATTGTAGAGACAATTTTTTTGGTGAAATTAGCATGTAAAGAATAAAAAGATGATATAGAATTGAACAAAAATGATGATTATAAGGATACAGATTTTGATGATGTGGTCAATGCAATATAAATGTGAGAATGGCAAAAAATGATGTGAGGCCTGTTGTCACTCCTAGAGACAGCCTAGAGTTGCTATAGACCAGTGCCTAGGACATCTTATCATAGCAAGGAGCGTGTAATATAACATGGGGAGTTATCAGCAAAAGGATCTCATGCTATCTCTTGTAAACAAGGAAATTGATTTGACTGGGACCAAAGCTCTCAGAAACTTGACACAGGAAAGAGATATTGCAGAGACAAGGTGCAAAAATCTAATACAAAACATCAGACAATTCAGAGACAATTTACTGTAAAGTGGGCCGGTTCAGAAATACTTCACAGAGATAAATGATCTGAAAGTGTTTACGGTGTAAGAAAGGTGAGAGGATACTAGCTATCATATAGATGATATCCAGAGACACAATATTACCATGAATGGGCTTACCAATTTAAGAATCCATACACAATAACAGCGTTTTAAAAATAACATTCCATAGAAGCTAATATAGCAGAAGTATGGTAGAAGTGAAGATGGAACAATATATCATGCATGAGCCATATTTAAAGTGCTTGACTGATTCAAACATGGGTATCAACTAGGATAAATCCATACCAAACCAGTGAGCCACTCGCATTCCAAAACATGATATAAGAAATATGGATGAAAACAAGATGAACATTTAAATTAACACATAAAGGGAGAAGTTACAAACTGTTTAATATCAAAGACCAGAATCCTCTTTAACAGATGGAACTCCTCCTCACTGAGACCCTACGGGCTCTGAGCATTCATACGAGAGTTCAAAAAAAATGTATACTAAATCTTCTTACTGCACAATTTTCTGATGAATCTGGAACCCTTTCAATGCGTTTCTTCATGGTTTTTATAGCTGAAAGAGGAGCAGAGGTGGTAGGTGGAAAACTAAATGCAGAATTAAAACTTCAGAAGAAAAAGAGGGCCAAAGCCTATTCTATCTAGACTCTGCGCATTTATCTCCGGTACTCTCTGGAGGAAAAAAAAATGGTTCTCGTCAGGCTTCCATTTACTCCAGGTATGTCTCTGCCTAACCTGGCTGCAGTAGTACTCTGTAGTACTATGGGTGAATAAACAAAACAAATTGAGTTCCGCCATGCTACGTAACTAATGCTCTGGTAACTCCGGACTGTGATCAAAGTGGAAAATCTTCTCTGGGACACGGCATAGGATAAAAGCAGTATGGGCGCCCCGTCCTTTCATGGAGAAAAAAACTCTGCTGATGTAGCTGTCCACTGATACTCTTTGCCGCTTCCATGCTTGCTTCCGACTGTGAAATCTGTGCTTTACTAGCTCTGGGGAGGATTGTACAGAGTTTAAAATATGTTCCTTTAATGAAAGTCTTGTCGGCATACCTTGTTGGACCTTTCTCCATGATTTCAGTTCTGAAAATGGTCCTTTCCTATGCTCTCTGTAACTGTAACAAAGACTGTAGATCATGGCGGTTTTCCGCCGCTTGCACCCTGCAAAACACGGAACTTAGTTATGAAATCCAATGCACGGGAGGGAGAATGGATACAAAGGGTGGAGAACAATGGTGCGGTGGTGGTGAAACAGTGTTTTTGAATTAAATAATAGTGAAAAATGCATTGTTGCGGTAAAAACAACGAATAATAGGATTTGGTGTAGAAATGAGCGTGAGTCGTTCGATCATGATCTGGTGACGAAGATCGACGGCGAAGATCAAATAGTGGAATGATATATGAAAAAGGGTGAAATGGATATGTAACATTACATTTTAATGTGAAATATGAAACTTTGGATATAAGCGGAAACACAAAGAGAGTGCATGAAATGCAATGGAAATGTGATGAGAACGATCGTATGAAGTGGGACTCAGCGTGGGTAGAGGGCGGTTAAGCGATGGCCATTGGATCTGACGGAGGGAAAGACGGCTGAGATTGTATCGGGTAATCGCAATCCCAAGGGTGGAAAGGAGTAGCATTTGGAAAGTGCGATTACGATTGGGGGCAGGGCTGCGATTAACGCTGGGCCGTTCGATCTAGCGGGAAGATCGACAGTGGAGAACCTAGCGGAGGACTTAACAAAAAAATACAATCGCATCGGGGTTTTTTGGTGGTAACAAAGGAAATGCGCCCACTGGACACTCCGATTGCGATTGGCACTTAAGACTTAGGCGCTTGGTCTTAGTGCTGGGGCATATGGGTAAGTGGTTAAGGGGCTTGCGGCAAAGGGGCTAGGCCCTTAATAGAAGGTGGGAAAGTGGGTTTTTTTTGCCCATTTTTAATGATTTTCAAGGGCCAAGAAGGGCAACGATAGAGGGGAAAAATGGGAATTCGGCCAAACAAAAGGTTAGGGTGGAATTTAAAGGGGATTTTGGGATAGTTAGGAGAACTATGGGAGGAATTTTGGGATGGAAAGGGGACTTTGAAAAGAGGGAAAAAGGGGTGAAATGGGACATTACTGCAGAGGTACAAGGGGTAGGTAAAGGCCTTTTGGAGCACAAATTTTTTGCAGTCAGTGAAGCTCATTGACTCCTGAATAGCAGAGGGAAATGGATTGGAGAGCAGGGAACATGATCAACATTGGCTCCACCTGGGGACAACACATTCATCCTTGGGCGTGTCGAGAACTCCGTAGACCACCTGATAATCTTCTATGCAGACCCTGCTCTTCAGCGCTTCTACTTTTCACTCCATGATTCATCACAGCACCCACATTTTTCAAACAAAGATAGAAACATAAACTAATATACAATATGCTACATCAGGCTTTTTCAGCCTGAGGCAAAACTGCAAATAGGGCTTAAGGAACTAACCATTTACAGGGGCTTCAAGCAAGTCTCCCTGCAAATCCTCCAACCTGAAAGTGTTGTTGCCTCCTTGTTCCACAATTTTAAACGGACCAAGCCAGAGTGGATTGAATTTACCATGTTTTCCCTTTTCAGCTCTTCGCACATCCCATCTGAGCACCAGATCTCCAATCTGCAACTTCCTGTCCTTGGCATGTTGATCAAAAAGGTGTTTCATTTCCTCCTGATATTCAATTAACCTCTGATTCACCTGGTTCTGCGTTTCTTCTAATTCCACTAGTTGATCGATTCTCCTGATCATATCATCAGGCTCCTCCTGGCTTTCTTGCATGAATCAAGCTACTGGTAAAGCTAGTTGCACAGGAAAAACTGCTGCCCTCCCATATACTAATTCATATGGGGACTTCCCAGGTTCTCTCTTGCTGGTAATCCTATTAGCCCACAGAGCAAAATTCAATTGGGAATCCCAATTTTTCTGGTTTTCATTGATAGTCTTCTTTAGTGCCCTCACCAGAGTTTTGTTTGAAGACTCTGCCAAGCCATTTCCTTGTTCGTAATAGGCTGTAGAGTGACTCAGCGTGATATTATATTGCTAGCAGAAATTCATAAATTTTGCAGACTTGAAAGCCTGGGCGTTATCAGTCACTATCTTAGCAAGGGAGCCAAACCTGGATATGATATTTTCTTCCATGAATTTTATTATTACGACATCTGTAGCATTCCTTACAGGTATGGCTTCCACCCATTTAGTGAAATAATCGGTGGCTGTTAATATCCATTTATGCTGTCCACTGGAAGGTGGGTGTATCTCTCCTATAAAATCGATTCCCCATTGCTTGAATGGTTCATCTACATGAACGGGAATCAAGGGCAGAGCTGCTAACTTTTGTCTTTCAGCAAATTTTTGGCACTTCTCACAAGCTCTGACCCAGGTAAAAACATCTCCAAATAGTTTAGGCCAGTAGAAACCAGCCTTCAGGATTTTCTGAGCTGTGGCCCTCCAGCCGTAATGTCCCCCACATATTCCTTCATAGAATTTAGCCATTATACTTTCTACTTCATCCTCTGTGAGACACAGGAGTAGGATGCCTAAAGGATCTCACCAATATAGCTACCCATTAGCAACTATGTATTTATGTGATTTTAACCTCAGTGATCTGTACTTAGCTTTGTCACAGCTAGGAGGGCAGCTGAGTGTCAGAAGATACTCCACTATTTCTTTATACCATGGACTGGTGAGATATTTTATATGTGTTTTCTGAGAAGCTATCTCTAGTCCTTGCTGCTCTTTTTTCTTCTCAGACTCTTCACTTGCTATCATAGACAGATTTATCCCCAAAGCCTGATAGTTTGATTCTGATAAGATTTTGGCTAACCCTCGTCCTTTGATCAGCTTGGTAGGACAGATGTCTAGATCGTACTCCTGTATCTTGGCAATCCACCTCCCTCTTTTTCCTTCACTGTCACCCTGAATAAGAATGTCCTTTACAGCTGTTGTAGGCAAAAATACAGTGATGTGGGACTGCAAAATATACATGCGGAATGTTTTAAGGGATTTCACTAGGGCATATGCTTGCTTTTCTAAAATGTTGTATTTCAGTTCTGCTTCTCGAAGCACCTGACTAAAAAAGGCAATAGGCTGCTCATGCCCTTCTTCATTTTTCTGCAATAGAACTCCTGCTACTGTATGAGGTGATGCAAATGAAAAGATCATGAAAGGTTTTGCATAATCTGGTCCAGCTAACACAGGGGCTTCTGCAAAAGAATTTTTTATCTTGGTAAAAGCTTCCCGTGCTTTCTGTGACCACTTCACCTCATTGTCCTTCTTCAACATGTCTATTATATGTCTAACTATCTCAACATAGTTAGGAATAAACCTTCTCAGAAAATTGATGTGCCCCAGAAACACCTGCACCTCTTTCTTATTTTTGGGGAGGGGAATACCATTTATAACCTCTACCCTCTTAGGGTCTATTTTCACCCCATATTTAGTCACAATATGCCCCAAAAGCTTGCCTTCTTCTAATGCAAACAAAGAATTTTGTGGATTGAGAGAAAGACCATACCTTCTGTATTTCTCAAAAGTTCTTTGCAAATGCTCAATGTGCTCAGTATCATCCTTAGAAAACACAGTGATATCATCAAGGTAGACTACCAAAAACTTATCCTGCTCGCCAACAAAAGCAATGTCCATGGCCCTTTGGAAAGTGGCCCCTGCATTAATTAACCCGAAAGGCATCCTGGCATACATAAATGTACCCCATGGTGTGGTGAAAGAAGTCTTCTTCTGATCTTCTGGAAGTACAACCACCTGATTATAACCAGAGAATCCATCCATCATTGACATCCTAGAAGCTCCGACCACTTTCTGCAGAATGTGATCCATCTTGGACAGTGGATAATTATCTTTTAAGGACGCTCTATTTAAATTTCGGAAATCAACACACAGCCTTATTTCTCCATTCTTCTTTCGGACAGGGACTAAGTTTGCTACCCATTCAGAGTACCTCAATGGCACAATTATTTTGGCCTTCAATAGCTTCTTAATTTCTTTCTTAATGGAGGGAAGCAAAAAGGGATTTATCTGTCTAAGCTTCTGCTTATGAGGTTTTGCACCTTCCTTCAGAGGAATTCTATGTTGCATTATACTGATATCGAAATTTTTTAGGTCTTGATATGACCATGCAAACACGTCTTTGTATGAATGAAATAATTTCAGGTAAAGCTCCTTATATTCTTCTGGGATCTTCTTGTATAACTTCACTATTTTGGGGTCAGAATCAGTACCAAGATTCAGGTCTTCTACCTAATTTTATTCTACCACTTTGTTTGGCTGCAGGGGGACGTTATTCTTGTCAAATAATATTTCTAGAGGCACTAGCCCTCTAGGTATAACATTTCCCTTCAATTGCAGCACTTTACTGCCTGCCATTTTTTCTTCCCAATTATTTTCTGAAGCATCTTCAGTCTCCTCTTCTTCACAAGCATCAATCTCAATATTGGAAAATTCTCCTACTGTTTCCAGGAATCTCTTTATTTGTTCTTAATCCTCAAATACCTACAAGTGCTTGATGTTATTTGGGATTGATGGTCGATAACGTACCTCAATTTCATACCTCAAGAGAGGATTCTGAGGTGGACGGAATGTACTAGTAGCCATAGCAAGAGAGTCTTCCATTCTATTTTGTTCCCGGGGCATGAACTGGATATTAAATGCTAGGAAAAAGTTCTCCACCATGTCCCAAACTTCATTCCTGTAAGCCCTCAGCCGAGGATGTTTGGTCTGACACTGATTTCTGACTTGTCTAACCACCAGCTCTGAATCTCCCAGAACTTTTAAACATTGTATATTCATGTTCCTGGCCATCTGCAATCCTAACAGGAGTGCCTCATATTTTTCCACATTATTAGTGGCCTCATATTCTAGTTTGAAAGACAGTGGAACCCATTGGCCTGTAGGAGAAATCAATAGTATTCCTGCTCCATTACCTTCTCTTGAATTTGCTCCATCAAAATGAAGTGTCCATATTCCTGCTTCGTGGTTCTCTAAGGAATGTTCAGCCTTGATCTGACAGAAGGATGGTTCCTGAGCATAATCTTGATCTTCTTCCAGCATCAAGCATGAAAAATCTCCTTCTTTGCTGTAGACTAGTGAATTAACAGAGCTGTCAGCCTTAGTAATCATCTTGAAAAATCGGGTTTCTCTATATAACCTCCTCTCCTAGCCACCAAAAACTGGGATAGTGGCATATGTTAAGTCTAATTTGAGTGACCCACCAATTTTTGTTCTCTAGGACCTTGACAGCAGCATGCCAAAACGAGCCGGGATGTCAGCCACCACGATGTCCATTACCACACTTTTTGCTGGGATTTGGGCCAAATTGACCACCAGATCTTTAATCATCCCTAGACATTTAACTCTTTTGGAATCAAATGAATAGAGGTCTTTATATGGATGTGTGATTTGTAAACCTAGTTGTTCCATGATTGACAAAGGCATAAGATTATGGGAAGCTCCAGAATCTAACATGCATTTATGTAATAGCAGGTCATGGATCACTAGAGACACATAGAAGGGAGGAGTAGAGGGATCTATCTCCTCGACGTGTGGGCCAAACACAACCATGGGTCTTTCTTCTTGGAGGTTGAGACTATCTGGGATAAGTGCTGCTTCTGGAGGGAGCATGAAAGAGATGACTTGAGATTGATATGCAGGTTGTTTCAACAGTTCAGTCAAGGGGACTGGGATTTTGACTTTCTCAAGTTCCTTTTGCAGACTAAAAGCAGGAGGGGACTTTTCTATTACAACCTCTTTTGACTCTTTATTTTCAGCTGAGGGTTTGGCTTCTTTTGACACAGATTTGGCATTAGGGGGAGTGACTAATTTTGAAGAAGAAGGAATTTGATTGTTAGACTGCAAAGGTTTATTTAGAGGACTCTTACCTTTGTCTGTGAATTTCTGCACTATTGATTCCTTCTAAGCAGGTGCATCCTTCTGAAGTGGTGCTTCTTCTTCTTAGCCTTGAGTACGAGTCCTCTTCCTAGAGGATCTGAGATCATATTCTCTATTGAACTGTGCTTGTATGAAATCAGCAAATTTTTTACAACAGTAATCAATTTTCGAGTCTTTTGTGTCTCTAGCCCCCTCTTCTTCTTGCAATGAGAACTCGGCTTCATCACTTCCTTGTAATGGGCATTGTACCTCATCATCATTTGAAAAAGAAATATTTGCATCTTCTAGCTCATAGACAGCATCTTCAGCAGGGTTAGCTACTGGACCTTCCAAGTACAATGGGTGTGGTACCTGATCTTGTTGCTCCTTCCATTCCTTTTGTAATATTTGCAGGGGTGTTTTCCTATACTGGGGGTTATAACCCTTGTTTAGAGCATTCTGTAAATTCTTGAAGGTTGAATTCTTGGCCCCCAAATCAAGTTTACCCAGCTGACTATAAATGTTCTTGATCATTTTGTTCATTTCTTCCATTCTGTCTGAATCTCTGTCCTGATTAGAAGTAGATACCTCCTCTTTGCCCCTTCTTCTAGTATCTTGTTCAGATTTTCCCTTTGATTTACCAGTGGCAGCAAAATTTGCCTCCAACTCTAGAGCATCTGTCTGAGCATCATCCAGGGTGACAGGCATTCTTTCCCGCAGAGATAAACTGAATTCTGAGTCAAAGGCTGCTACAAAAGAAACTTTAGCAGTAGTTTGGCGAGGTTTCATATCAGCAGGCAGGATTAGGTACAACTTATTAAATCTCTTGATAAACCTTGACACCCCTTCATTATGTCTTTTCTTGAGTGTGTTGAATTCAATGAGGCAAAGCCCCTGATCTTTCTTCTCCCCCCATTTCCTAAGAAAATTATTCTCCATTTCGTCCCAAGTGGTTATGGAACGATTTCCTAATGTCTTGAACCACTTTCTGGCTTCACCATCCAGAGATTGCACGAACAATCTTAAGACTACATCCAAATGTTCTACATTAAAGTTTTTTGCGAAAGAGCAGAAGGTCTCAAGATGTTTTTGAGCATCAATCTAATTTTCTCCATTGAATCTGGGTAAGATCTTCAAATAATCCTGTGGCATATCATTCAACACTTGAGGTAATGCCAAGGGAGCATATTTATTCAACAAGAAGGCTGGAACATTGGCCATTGGAGGGGGTGGAGGTAGTGCAACAGTCTGATGTGTAAATGGAGGAAGAGGAGGAGGTGGAAGTGGAGTATGAATAACAATGGGAATATATTGTACAACAGCCTGAGGTGTTGATGGGAATAGCTCACGGTTAATAGGAGCTACTTCAATGACTTCTTTAACTTCTTCGGCCTCAGGAGTGGGGTGAAAGATATCTTCATATCTGACACCTCCTCTTGGTGGAATATCTAAGTAGTATTCTATATTTTCCATAGTGGAGTACGGATTTTTTTACTTGGACTTCTTGAGAAGAAGAGGATGGAAAATATTATTCAGAAACCTTAGGGATTTCAGTGTGTACTAATCGCTTTTCTTTCCAACTTATCCTATGTATGATCTTCTCTGGGTTAGACACTGAAGGTGTTTTTGGCTGTGATGTATCTGACCTCAGGTGTGGCTTACAAGAAGCCAGGACTGCAAATAAATTTATTTGATAAACAAATGTGGAGTCGCCAAGGTGAGGGATCTACAACAATCAACTCTCCATGCTCACCTATTTGAAGAGTGAATCAGGTTTTGTCGAGGCCCAGGGATTCTGATTTTCTTAACTTCGTCCTCGGAAACAACGCCAGAAAGATGTTGTCACTCCTAGAGATAGCCTAGAGTTGCTATATATCAGTGCCTAGGACATCTTATCATAGCAAGGAGCGTGTAATATAACATGGGGAGTTATCAGCAAAAGGCTCTCATGCTATCTCTTGTAAACAAGGAAATTGATTTGACTGGGACCAAAGCTCTCAGAAACTTGACACAGGAAAGAGATAATGTAGAGACAAGGTGCAAAACTCTAATACAAATTCATCAGACAATTCAGAGACAATTCACTGTAAAGTAGGCCGGTTCAGAAATACTTCATAGAGATAAATGATCTGAAAGTGTTTACGGTGTAAGAAAGGTGAGAGGATACTAGCTGTCATATAGATGATATCCAGATACACAATATTACCATGAATATTAACCTCTTTCGGTTTCCTGATATTGGTTTCCATTTTCCCGATATTTGCATTCCAAAAACATGTGTCAAACAGGAAAATTCTAAGATCCGAAAAATAGGGCTCAAAGATGCTCTCCATTCTCCCAATATGTAATTGCTATGCCAAAAATGAAAGCGATTATTTTATTTTAGCCCATTTTTAGGAAAACCTCTTTCATTTTCCTGATATTGGTTTGCATTTTTTTGAAATCTGCATTCCAAAAACATGTGTCAAATAGGAAAATTCAGAGATTCGAAAAATAGGTCTCAAAGATGATCTTGATTCTCCCAATTTGTAGAAGATATGCCAAAAATTAAAGAGGTTATTATTTTTTAGCCCATTCTGATAAAAAACCTCTTTCTATTTCCAAAATTTCTCCACCATTTACCCAGGAACCGCCACGGAAATCAACTGGTCATATAGAGAAAACTGGAATTTTTTTTAATAAAAAAGTTTGAAAGTGGGTTTATCCCACATGCACTATGGGAGGTGAAAATTTGATGTTTATATAAAATTTTCCACACGATACTATTTTATGTGTAGTACATCCCTTTTGGCTCCTTCGTGGGCTCTTCCCCTTCGAAACTTAAACCTTGACTTGGAGAAATAAACCATAACCCAACCATCCATTTGACGAAGCCAAAATTTTGAAGGCATCACTTTCAGCCATGTATCTTTCTCTTTTATTAGTGCTAATAAGTCCAAATATGTGACAAATATCTCATAGTATTGCTCATTTGGTCAACCAATTTCACCACAGCTTGAAGCACTTGAGTCCACTGTAATAATCTCCAAGAAGGCAATGTACACGAAGTAGACCAATAATACTAAAGTATCCCGACACTTTCAGAACATTTCTTTCCTCCATTGTAGAGACATTTTTTTTGGTGAAATTAGCATGTAAAGGACAAAAATATGATATATAATTGGAAAAAAATGGTGATTATAAGGATAAGGAGTTTGATGACGTGGTCAATGTAATATAAGTGCGAGGATGGAAAAAAACGATGTGAGGCCAATGATAACGACAGAGCTGAGGTGAAAACATAGAAAAATAAGGTTGGGTGCGTGGGATAAAAATCCATGTGCTAACACTAGGGTCCATTAAAAATATTTTGGGGGACTCTTCTGAAATATGAGCTTACATGACAAGAAAATGTTATCCTCCTCAAGCTTGAAAAAAATAAAGAGGTACTTTCAAGTAATGGTGGGGTAAAATTGGGAAAATGTACTCATTTTGGAATTTATTATAAGGAATTATGTCCTTGAACACGACACTCTGCCACACATGTGCCTGGGTTGAGTAATCCATTTGGATTACAGTTAATCGAACCTCATTGAAAGTATTCAACTATTTTTGGGTATTATCATTGAGTAAAATGCGGCCAAGTCAATTCTCGTGTCGCCATGTGCTCAAAATAATTTTAACCTCAATTCGTGTTTCTTTGCAAATATTAGCCCTCAATCACGTCAACCATCCCTGAGTCAGTCCTTGCAAAGAAATTCTTCAAAACTTGACATGAAGTTTCATGTCGTAGGCCCTCTTGCGATGGATCACTTCCTATTGAATTTAGCTTAGTATCTAGGAAGTTTATCTAGAAACCATTTTCAGTACCTTGAGGTCTGCATTCCTTAATGTCATGATTCATGCCTTTGAAGATAAGTTCTCATCATTGACCTTTGATCGAACGATTCTATGAGTGTTCGACTTCAGGACATCTTTTCACACTCTATATATTGTACTGAGAGTACCTTGAGAGTCATTGTCATTATTGGTGGTTTCTCTTGTGCTTGTTAACAGTTCACATCAATGATCGTTAACTAAGTGGTATCTACCATGTTCGACATCAAGAAATATTTCACATGGTCATATTCGTACTGCGGATCAAGAGATGGAGATAAAGACCTTGAATCTAGTTTCATCCATCTAGGTAGCGAGGAGTTATGTATTCATGATTGTGTATACATATTCATAGTTGATGGTTGCGTCCATACTGTGTCTATTATTGATATAATTCTAGGGTATTTATGTACTTTTTCATTGAGTTAGCTTTACTCTGAGTATGGGAATGCCTACCTCAGTGATGATTATATATATTTCATTGTAATCCTTGAATGATTATTGCAGGTTTCCAACCATTTTATTTGATTTGATCTTTCACATGATAAAGCACTTCAATCTTTAAATGAATTTTCAAACTTTGCACTTTAGGGGGGAATCTGTTACATGCCATTTTTTCACCATGAAACTTTACCATTAAAATGGATCTCTCGCCATCCATAAACATGTTTCAAAGCACTCCCTTGCAAGTCAATAATCTAAAACCCTTGAAGAAAATATAATTTTTTGGTAACAAGGTTTTTAACTTGTTTAGTATGACCTTCGTACTTTTCCTAGTCAGTTTCCACGCATTCACAGTTTCTACCATTGAAACTAACACAGAAATCCGCTCTGTCTTCCACTATAGACGGCGCACATGACTCAATGAAAAGTAAAAATAAAAATTGAATTCTAGAAGCCTTTTTGGGCGAATATATCCCAACTGAAAGCTTCTTAGTCATATCTATTCGAGCGTTATCCATCACATCATGGAGCTAATTCCCTTTCATCAAGGAACCCTAATCCCACTATCAGTGGATCTCATCCTTCTCTTATGGATCTGAAACTTCCTCTACCTGGCTTATAAATTGACTACAGGCTAGAGGGTTAGGGGAGTTCACAAAAGGTGTTCTTATGATGTTGGATTTAGATTGGGAAGCTTATCATCCAAGGAGAAGGTTGGAGGAATTTGGGAGGAACCTCATGACGTTAAGGCAAAGGTTGTAAGGCTCTTTTTTATCTCTGAAATAATACAAATGAATAATTTTTTCCATTTTTTTTTCTTACTGAAATGATGAATGATTTATGTTCCTTTTGTTTACTCATTAAGATGATATCTATTTCTAATCTCCTTTATCATTAGCTTGAGCTTGTTTGAATTGTTATATTTCATATGCCTTTGATATTTTTTATGTTTGTGATTGTAGGTATTTTTGTGCATTGAGGAGTTTCATCGGGACAGAGTTGGGATCTCCATTAAGAATTTCGCAAATAGGCAAGGGTTTCATTCTCCTTCTCTTGTATTTATGATTCAAACGAAGTAGGCTTAGGGAAATATTTAATCAATTTTCTGTTTGTTTCTAATTTTCCTTAGGAATCTATGGAGATTGTTCTTGTCCACAAGATGGATTTGTCCACGTAACACAAGTCAGCTAGTTTTTTGATCAAATCATCATGTATCATTAAAGGAATTTTGAGGTCACATTAGGGGAATTTTGAGATCTAAAATGGGCCTCCTAAGGAAATTATAAAATAATAATGGAAATAATAATATAATATTTGATTACATCATCAAATTTTAGAGGGAAAAATGAAAAAAACTATTTTTTCAACTCGTATTTTCAACTTATCTCCAAAAATTTTTACTCAAAGTTCAAGTGGGAGTACTAGTTGGATGCAAAATGTAATTCCTAATCCAATGGGTACCCATGTTGCATACTTTCGATGGACTCTGCTACACGAAAAATGAGAAATACATAAAAAAATGTGATTTCAATAACGTTTTTTCATGTATTTCCCATTTTTCGTATAGTTGGGTCCATCAAAAGTATACAACATGGGTACTCCTTGGATTAGAAAGTAAATTTTGCATCCAACGAGTACTCCCGCCCGAAATTTGTGTAAAAAATTTGGGAAATAAGTTGAAAATACGAGTTGAAAAAGTAGTCTTATTATTTTATTATTTTATAATCTTTTTACCCTTCTACTTAAAAAATGGTGAATCATCCCCCATGGTTGACATCATCATTTTTGAGTCCTATTGGTTCTTATAAAATTTATTTTGGTTGTACATTTTTCTTAGGAGGCCCATTTTAGACCTCAAAATTCCCCTAATGAAAATGGGCCTCCTAAGGAAAATGTACAATCAAAATTCACTTTATGAGAACCAATCACATTTTAGGGGATGAAGTCATCCTCCATGGTTGAGATGACATTGCTTGAGTTAAATGTACTTGTCACATTCTCAATGGTGGATAAAAATGCATGGTTAACCATGGTAGTATTCTAAGTATTTTTAAAGTCACAAAGTAAAATACTCATAATAAATGTCATTTCACACTTTTTGAATAAAATATTATTGTTGTCATTTCATATTTTTTGAACGAAACAATGCATACCCCAATACAATGTTCATGTCTTTACACATTTTTCATATATCATATTAATTTTTATATTATATATTATTTCTTCTTATGTTATAAATCAAATCAATTCAATATGTAATATAAAATTAATACATAAAATAATATATTACATTTATTTTATTATATTATTTGATTTTGATATAGTATATTAATTACATGTTATTGTATAATTAAATTATATAATTTAAATAATATAAATTTTAATTAATGGTATGTTGTGCAACTAAGAATTTATGAATTTATGTTTATATTTATTTTAAGTTATTTAAGTACAAAGTACAAATGCATTAGTTGTTCAATGATAATGATTTTTTCTTGAAAACCTCATTTTTATTTATAGTCACATCAATACAATTTTCTATATTAATTTTATTTTGGTACAACTTTTCAATTGAATTTAACCATTGTTACATTGATTTTGGTTTATTATTTTAAATTATTGGTTTTAAATTCATAAATATTATTTTATTGGTTTAAATATTATTTTATTATTTCCTTAGGAGGCTCGTTATAGACTCAAAATTCCCCTAATGAAACATATCACATCTGTTTAGCTCAAAACACAACCATCATAGGTAAAAATCATGAATTGCATGCAATCATCATAAACCATAATCATAAATCACATATAATCGTCATAAGTTATAATCATATATCACATGCATAATAGAACTAAAATAAAATATCGATACATATCCTTTATCGGTCCTTACTTCTGCGTTTTTTCTTTCTATACACACACTGGATCAGTTTCCACACCTGGAAAGCACCTAGTGCCTTTGGTTCTATTCAATCACGTACACATACACGCAATGTACATAATAGCACATACATCCACACATGACGTACAACACCACATAATACATACACCCACATTGGCATACAACACATACACCTACACTCGGTGTACAATACAGAGTAAAACACAACTAATACATGTGTTATGCACGACTACACCATGCACATACATAGTACTACATGCCTGCAACACAATGACATATGACATGCACAAAATACCACATGTATACCAGTACCATATGCAAAACATGTACATAGTACCACTTGTACACAACACTATCTGCACAACGTGTGCACATCATCACATGTACATGGCACCACCTGCACAACTTGTACACAACGCCAAATGTACACTACACCACCTGTACAATGTGTACACAATACCACATGTACACAACACCACATGCATGACATGTAGATGACACCACATGTACACATCGCCACATGCATGACATGTACATGACACCACCTGCTCACAACACCACATGTACAACATGTACACAACACCACGTGCACATAGCACCACATGTACAATCATGCACACAACACTATATGTACAACATGCACACAACACCATATTTTAATAGCATTGCATATACAAAATGTACATTTCACCATACGTACACAACACTGCATATCCAACATTCGCACAACACCATATGCTGGCACAACATCGCATATACAACATGTGCACAACAACACATGTCCAACATGTGCAAAATACGATATGTACACATCACTGCATATCCAAAATGTATATAGAACCACCTGTACTTAGCACTGCATATACAATATACACACAACACCATATATACAAAATACTACATATGTTACATGTACAAATCACCATGGGTACAATCACTGAATTTACAACATGTGAAACATATACACAATAGTAGTACTGCAAATCCATAGACTACACATTGACCCCACAAGCAACCTTTGTTTTAGTGTCTTTCCACTATCCATGCTTATCCTAGCATGTTGTAGTTCACACTGCTTTCACTTCGATGATGTACCCCTCAACATTACCTATCCATAGCATAAACATAGGCATAGTACAAGCACATAATATCAATTTGAGTCCACATGATATTACTGACCTCATAGATCTGTCAAGGTTACTCTTCCCACTTGATTCTTTATAATACCAAGAACCTCTTCATGCCATTTACCTACATAAGCAATCATCCCTCCACAAGAATGATCCTTGAAAACCCTATCATATAGTGACATAGATACACACATACACACATACATATATATAATCTTTAGCATAAAACAATCATGGTCCTATTAAAAAATGACATATATACACTCATATATACATATAATCATTATTATTAAACAATCATGATCCATGATGACCCTGTCATACACGAAATACATACATACATACATGTATACATATATAAACATCAACATAACCATGATCACAACATGATTGCTAGATATCCTAAGGTCTAGGTTAAGATAACTTCCTTTATTCATGCACAACATGCACAACTTTGAGAACAATAGTTCCCAACATAGCCAATGAATCTAGCGACTTATATATATTTACCTTATCCTACCTAATTACCTTGCTCATGACTATATTGCCATTGTCCATTTACCACAATGGATCTAACCAATCCAACCGATTTCCACACTCTTGCCTTCAAATGCCCTTTACTCATGAACCAAGCTTCATCCAGGCCTTACATTACCTATCAAGTTCTATTCATCCCTTCCCGATCTCCATCAACTTTCCTCTTTCCCAACCAATTCCCAAGACTCTCAAAACATAAAAGGAAATAACAAAACAAACAAGAAGAATACCATGAGAAACCAAAAGAAATATGGAACCACAACAAAGTGGTATGGCCATGCACTAGACGCAATTAAGACCACAAACCAAGTGCAACGAATCACAAGATACCAAAAGCCCAAGACTAGAAATAAACACCATCAATCAATACCCATGGGTTCCCAATGCTTCGAAGGGAAAAATCAACTTGAGCCTTCTCCAATATTTCATGGCACTCTCTCTGTCATCCAATCTCTGCATCATCTCGCCATAAACACATAATCGTCATTGTATAATATAAACATACAATATACTAGTTACCTTACCTTGTTATGTTGAGCACACTACCTTGTATCACGACACATACATATATCATCTCTCAGGGGACACCAATCCCTTCATGAATCCAGCCATAACTAGAACCAACTATTATACTTGCCAAATATATGTTCATAAATATAACACATATCCACATAATTCTAGACAAGATCAAGGTTAAGAAGACTTCTTGTATGCAAGGCACTCAGTCATTTGGAATTAGGGTTTCCAAACATAGCCAAAGGAATTCTTTCCCAATTCCTTTCTTTTAACTTTTTACCTGGTTTCAATTGAGTCTTACTATGTACCTTCACATCATCGAATTTATAGTTATGTAATAAATCAACTCACATCCATCAATCATAATACATATTTCTATAACTGTCACCTAATTACACTCAAGTACATATCAGTTGTCACAATACATATGTGTTAGTGCAACCATCTTAAAACAAAATCATCCATTCATGCAATATTATAGACACATTCTCATATCATGTGATTAATCAAACATCCAAACAAACTATAAACATACCATGTTATATAAATCAACTGTACGACATAATAGACACCAAAAACTCAACACCAGATACATGACATAATTAAACAGTTAAGCACCAAGTACACAACATAAAAAAACTCATACCTTAATGTATCTCAGGTGAGGCTACATTTTTTGCACAATCAGTCTATATTAGCATGATATAAATTCACAACACATTAACTAAAAAATACATAAGGTTAGGATATCCATAATAGTAACTCGCTAACATGTTCACATCATAAACTCATACACAATTGTAATTAATACAACACAGTCAGTCTACATTAGTACAACACAATATCACAAATATATTGACTCATACATGAATGTAATAACCCTAACCATCTACATAGGCCAATCCAAATTAGCATGAGACATGTAACATCCAGATATTAATGCAATAACCCTAATCATCAAGTTGAGTAACATACAACAACAATGAGTTAACATATTCATCAACAACATATAACATAATCATCAAGTTAACTATCATAAAACAACAACAATGCATATAACAAAAATTTACTATCATTCATGACTACTCGACACATTTGCATATGACCACATTGATTCACTAACATATATGATACATGTAACCACAACAATAATAGACTAACAAACATGTACATAACCCTAACTCTTATAACAACCATTAACCAACATACTTTCATGCCAATCATACAATACTTGTATGACAAATTGCTCTTATCCAATGTCTAGTGTTGCAACTTCACTTTGATGATCTTCATCTCCTACTCTATCTCAGCCAACACATTAGCATCATAACATACCAAAAACATCATGATGACCTAGAATTCATATAATTACCTCATGGAAAATAAATATAACCATGAAAATGCATGCATAACAACATATAGACACTGATGTGCATAACAAATGCATAATCGTCATGCACTCATGACAATCACATCCAATGAAAACACCATCAACTTCCACACTGCGAAAAAACTGCAACAATTACCACTTGCAACAAGCACATAGACTAAAATCATAAGGAACACATATGCAATCGACATGTATGCACGACAAACACATTTCAAAGCTTAGCTAGTCATACACTCATGATGACACACATCACAACAACAAAATCCTCTTTCACATGGCGACATCACTACAACCATGACCGACACCATGCATATGCAACACACATATAGAACACAAGAATGATTAACACATGTGAAACCGACATGAATGCATGACCAAAACACATCGCCCATCCAGTTCAAGGGGTGAATCATGCTCTGATACCACTTTGTAACACCCCCCTCCCACATCTACCCTAGTAACCGGCCAACCAAGGTAGACATGTGACAAAGAGTTACTATGATATGATTCGACCTCCTAGGTGACCTTAAGGAAGTGGAGCCAATGGAAACATATCAATAGACCTTCCACATCAGCAACAAAACTCCCAAGAGCCATTGGAAACCACTCAGGCATCCAAACCCTAGGTCTCACTGAGGTTTTAGGCCTTCAAACACCCAGACGCTCCCACAGTATAGGCATGGGTGCATCTGAGAGGCTCTAGACACTCCCACACTAGTATTATAGGGACCTAGCATGCCCCTCTCCTTCAAAAGAGTGTTTTCCTCAACACTTGAGTAGTTTTGGATGCTTCTGTATAAAATTTCCATCCTCCCATGTCGAATCTTCAACGGGTAAGTTCTTCCACTTGATGAGATACTTTGAAATTGATCGATTTCATAGTTGTCGAGTTCTTGTTTCCGTGACTACTTTAGCTTCCAATATGATTTTTCCTTCTTTGTCAAGTTATGGAAATATTTTTTGACCTGGGAGCTTGTCACCTATAACCTTCTTTAAGCATGAAACATGGAAAACTAGGTGCACTCGAGAAGATGCAGGAAGCTCCAATTTGAATGCCTTAGTACCAATCTTTTGAAACACTTTGTAAGGACCATAATACTTTGGTGATAATTTATTATCCTTCTTAGATTGCTTGAGGGACTTTTTTTTGTATGGTTTTAGTCGTAAAAATACCCAGTCGCCTACATCAAAACTTCTTTCTGTGTGATGTTAATTTTCTGCGCCAAGGTGAGGTTATCCTTTAAGAGTTGGAGAACTTGTTGTTGATGCTCGATGTGATCTTCCATTGCTTGAACCTTGTAATTTTTTCTTAAAGATGATGTGATGGAGGGTGGATGATATCCATAAAATTCCATAAATTGGGTCATTTTTGTTGCAATATGTAGGGAAGTGTTATACCACCATTCAACCAGAGGTAACCACCTTACCCATTGTGTCTTTTTATCAAATACAAAGGAACGAAGATATCCTTCCAAACAATTTTTCACTATCTCCATTTTCCCATCAGATTTAGGATGATATGATGGGCTATGAGCTAATTGAGTACCCAAAAAAGAAAATAATTCCGTCCAAAAATTTCCTATAAAAATGGGATCTCTGTCGCTTACAATAATATTTGGGTTTCCATGTAGCTTTTGAATTGTTTCCAAATGCAGTAGAAACTATATTGGCTTTAAATGGATGAGATAATGGAAAAAAGTTTGCATACTTGGTAAGTCTAACAACTTCCACCATGATGACAATATTTCCTTCAAACTTGGGTA
Organism: Pinus albicaulis; assembly: GCA_034641835.2. Taxonomy (NCBI): domain Eukaryota; kingdom Viridiplantae; phylum Streptophyta; class Pinopsida; order Pinales; family Pinaceae; genus Pinus; species Pinus albicaulis. Next base: position 81,638,916 of record CM076572.1, read on the forward strand.
AATTTGTGATAAAATCCATTGAAACCTCCTCCCAATGTTGACTTGGAATGGATAAAGGTTTTAACATACCCGAGGATCTTAATTGTCTCAACTTTATTTTTTTGGCAAACCAAACATTCTGCCACAAACTTTTGAATATCAGATTTAAGGCCATCCAAAAAAAATGATTCTTGGGCTTGTGGTAAGTTTTTAAAAATCCCGAGTTCTCTCCTACGGGAGAGGTTTGCAATTCCAAAAGAATCTTTTGTTTGAGTTAGGAATTCTTACAAATATATAAGCGATCTTTGTACCATAATGAATCATTTTTCTGTCTAAATGTTTCAGAGGTACTGGGATCTTGTTGTAACTTTTGAATGAGTTTCCACACCTCTTCATCATTCTTCTGTTCATCCCTTGCTTTGGTTATCCACTCAGGTTGGATACTAGAAATGGCACAAAGAAATGTTCCACATCCTCATCCTTTCTTGAGAGTGCATCTGCAACAACATTTTGCTTCCTTTTTTGTAGACGATTTCAAAGTCATAACCAAACATCTTTGTGACCCATTTTTTCTGCTCTTTTGAAGGTAATATTTGTTCCAAAAAGTATTTAAGACTATCATGATCTGTATTTACCTTGAAGTGATTTCCCATTAGGTAAGGTCGCCATTTCTTGAGTGCATGTAGTATTGCCAAAATTTCCTTCTCATAAATAGGTTTCAGTAAATACTTTCCTTTGATTGGATGAATTTCAAAAGAAATGGATCTTCCTTCTTGGATTAAAACCGCACCAATTCCATTTCTTGAGGCATCACATTCCACAATAAAGGTTTTTGTGAAGTCTGGCGTAACTAAGACCGATGATTGGCACATTGCCTCTTTAAGATGTTCAAAGGCCTTAGCTGCTTCTAGAATCCAAGAAAATGCATCTTTATTCCTTAATGATGTTAAAGGTGCCGATATTCTCCCATAATTCTTAACAAACTTGCGATAATACCCTGTTAACCCCATAAATGCTCGAAGATGCTTTATGGTTGTAGGGATTTTCCATTCCTTAATGGATTTAATTTTTGTTAGGGTCTACCTTAACACCCTCATGAGATAAAATATGACCCAAATATTCCACCTCTTATACTCCAAAGAAACATTTTGAGGTTTTTTCATATAATTTTTTCTCCTCCAATAGTTTGAGCACCATGTCAACATGTTGAACATGATCCTTCCAAGACTTGTTGTATATTAGTATATCATAAAAAAATACTAACACAAATTTTCTTAGGAAGGGTTTGAAAATGGAATTCATCAAACCTTGAAATGTGGAAGGTGCATTAGTAAGGCCAAAAGGCATGACTAAAAGTTCATAATGACACTCATGAGTTTTGAATGTTGTTTTTGTAATGCCTTCATTCTTCATTCTAATTTGATGATATCTAGAACGAAGATCTAGCTTGGTGAAGTAAATTGATCCATGTAATTCATCAATCATGGGGATGAAAAATTTATCTTTAATAGTGAGCTTTTTGAGCTCCCTATAATCCAGACACATATGCCATGATCCATCCTTCTTGTGCACAAATACTACTAGAGCAGAGAAATAACTTTGACTAGGTTGAATTATATTAGCCCCTAGCATTTCGGCAACCATACGTTCAATCTCACTCTTTTGAGCATATGGATAAATGTAAGGCCATATGTTTGGAGGAAAATTTCCTGGAATCAAATGAATAACATGATCATGACCACGAATAGGTGGGAGTCCTTTGGTTGGAATGATTGTCCAAGACTTTTTGGATATGTGGAGAAATAGATGATTTTGATGTTTGAACCTATAGTGAGAATAATTGTGCAATTACGCCTCTTTGTTCTTTCTTTAGACGCTTTTTCATGACATTAAAGCTGATTATCTTTTCCTGGCTTCCTTGTGATACCCCATAATTCAACTTCCTTTCCTTCCGAATTATTTTCAAGAAAAGTTCTTAAAAATTAAAAGCTACCGTCCCCAAAGATTGTAACCATTGTACTCCTAGTACAACATCAACACCACCCATTGTGATGGAGAGCATTGGACTATTCAGTACATATTCCCCATGGTTAGTTTGATATTATGGCACTTTCTAGAGAAATTTATAGTTCCTCCATTTTCAACCATCACTTGACACTCTAGTGTTGGGTATATGAAGCAATTCAATTCCATGGCTACCTTACAATGAATAAAATTATGGGTACTACCCGAATCAATCATCACTATTACATTTTTCTTCTTGATATGTCCTTCTATATTGAGAGTTTATGGAGTGGTAATTCCTACCAATGCATTACAGGATATGGTCGGATTCATTTCTTCTTCCTCTATGGTTTATGGTGTATATCCTCTTCTTTTGAAGTTTCTTGTTCCTTTTCTTCCTCCTCTTCACAATCTATGTAAAATAATTTCTTCTCAGCACACTTATGACCTTTAGTGTATTTTCTATCACAACTGTAGGAAATCCCTTTTGCTATTTTTTCTGCCAATTGTTGTGGTGTCAAACTTGTAGGTTGTGGAAGTATAGGAGTAGCAAAACTTCCATCTTTATAGTTGTGAGTGGTAGGCTTCCTTGTCCCCATAATTTGTCTTTCAATTTTCTTTCCAACGTGAATACCTTCTCCAATGAATCAGGTTCCCAAATGCGAACCTCATGTTGGATGTTATCCTTTAAAGTCCCTATGTAGAAAACAATCATGTGTTCCTCTAGAATATCAATTACCCTTATATTCAATTTTTGGAAGTCCTTAATGTGCTCCACCATTGAAACCTTTTGTTTGAGTGTTAGGTCCATATATTACTAGTATAGTCCCTTATTGTTGTTAGTGTAACCCTCTTATTGTTATTGTTGTACCCCTGTAACCCCAATATTGTTATTATTGTGCCCTTACATTATTACTTTTAGGTTGGCTAGGATTATATTGCGATCCCATGGACTCCTATATATAGAAGGAGGTTTTGGTCATTTGTATCATCCAAGAATTGTTCATTTATATAATCTAAATGAGGTTTCCCCCTTGAAGTGGCTTATTTATAAGGTGTTGATCTCTCTTTTCCTCTATTTTTGGAGCTGGTTTCATCACATTTGGTATTAGAGGTTTGGATTCTAGGGTTTGGCTGCTCTAAACAGGTCATCGTGGAATTTTCGTTATAACTTTGTTTCTACAAAGGTTCAAAAGTTGAAATTTTTACAGAGCGAAGTAGAGATCCCGAGGAAAGTATTGTAGCAATTTCAGATCTTGGTTCGCAATATTTTTGGAGATATGATCTGTGGAAGTTAGGGTTTTGTCAAGCTCCAGAATTTCACCTAAAAAGGGTAATTGTGGAATTTGTGCAATAATTTTTTTTCTACAAAGGTTCAGAAGCTGAAATTTTTATGGAGTGAAGCCAAAATCCTAAGAAACCTACTGTAAAAATTTCAGATCTTAGTTCACAATATTTTCGGAGATATGATCTGTGGAAGTTAGGGATTTTTCAGGATCACGAATTTCATCTCAAAGAGGTGACCATGGGAAAAACGTCATAACTCTCTCTCTGAGCGTCGCATTGGAATTTTGTAAAAATTGGCCACAAGTAAAAGGACTTTGGTTTTATGTGTATAAACTTCAGATCTGGAGGAGGAAACAGTGACACGTGGCATGTCGTACAAGTTATCTCTATTGAACCAGTCCATAATTAGGTCATTGTGGGAGATTGGGTATAACTTTACCTTGAAGAATCCAAATCAAGTCAGATCTATGAAATTAGAAAGAAGATTCAGAGTGACACTACAGGGCCGAATTTTAGATATTAAAGATCCCAAATCACAGAGATAATTCAGTTTCAATATCAAGCTCCTCAAAAGCAAGAAAAAGGTGTGTATTTTTCGAATTGCATAAGTCTTGTGTGAAAAATAAGTTTGAAGTGATTCTAAGGGCATATTGAAGCATATATATCAGTATTGGGTTCTAAAATTCCACCTAAAAGGAATTCAACACCCATTAAGCATTCATAAGGCTCTACTATGACTCGTGAAGAGGAAGAAGTGCAACATGACATATCAAAATTACAAGAGCAAGTGCACCAAATTTTGCTCTCGCAAAGAGCAACAAACATTGAAATGGAAGTTTTGAAGAAAGGCATGGAAGTTAAGATGGATGGTTTGAAGAAGGGCATGGAAGCTAATACGGATAGTTTGAAGAAAGGCATGGAAGCTAATATGGATGACATGGAATAAAAAATGAAAGACAACATGGAAAACATGAAGAATGATCTAAAATAAAACATGGAAGGTTTGACAAAGTTGATACAAGAAATGTTTCCTAATGGAAAAAATGTAGTAGAGGAAACTCATGATGAGAACAAAATAAATGTTAATCGTGATTTCATAAATTCTAATGTTGGATGGAATAACCACCATATACCAAATATGGATATTAGGAAGTTTGATGGCAAGGATCCCATAACATGGATACTACAGATGGAGCAATATTTTTATCTCAATAATGTGTAAAACACACAAAAGGTACGCATTGAAACTTTACATTTAGAACAAAATACATTTGTATGGTATCGATGACTATGCTCCTGTAAAAAAATTGTCACTTGGTCAATTTTTATGGAGGAAATGATAACAAATTATGAGGATACAAAGAGCAACACCTTCTTTAGCCAATTGATAAATCTCAAAAAAAAGGGTTTAGTGGGGGAGCATATTGAGGACTTCCAAAAATTGAATATAAGGGTAACTGATATTCCAGAGGAACATAGGATTAATTTCTTCATAGGGAATTTAAAGGATAACATACAACATAAAGTTCACGTTTGGGAACCTGATTCATTGGAGAAGGCATTCAGGTTGGCGAGAAAAATTGAATGCAAAATTATGGTGACAAGGAAGCCTACCACTCACATCTATAAAGATGGAAGTGTTGCTACTCCTAGACTTCCACAACCTACAAGGTTGACACCACAACAATTGGAAGAAAAAGAGCAAAAGGGCTTTGCTACAGTTGTGATAGCAAATACACTAAAGGTCATAAGTGTGCTAAGAAGAAATTATTTTACATAGATTGTGAAGAGGAGGAAGAAAATGAACAAGAAACTTCAAAAGAAGAGGATATACACCAGGAACCAACCCCAGAAGAAGAAGAAGAAATGAGTCTGACCATATCTTGTAATGCATTGGCAGGAACTACCACTCCTCAAACTCTTAATATAGAAGGACATATCAAGAAGAAAAATGTAATAGTGTTGATTGATTCGAGTAGTACCCATAATTTAATCCATTGTAAGGTAGCCAATGAATTGAATTTTTTCCTATACCCAACACCATAATTTCAAGTGATGGTTGCAAACGGAGGAATTATAAATTTCTTTGGAAAATGCCATAATTTCAAGCTAACCATGGGGGAATATGTATTGAATATTCCAATGCTTTCCATTCCAATGGGAGGTGTTGATGTTGTACTAGGATTACAAAGGTTACAATCTTTCGGGACGGTAGCTTTTAATTTTCAAGAAATTTTCTTGAATTTTTTTTTTTTCTGAAGGAAAGGAAATCGAATTACGGTGTATCGTAGGGAAGCCAGGAAAGATAATAAGCTTTAATGTCATGACAAAGCTTCTGAATAAATAACAACAAGGCATAATTTCACAATTATGCTCACTAGAAGTTCCAACATCAAAACCATCTATTTTTCCATATCTCCAAAAAGTCTTGGACAATCATTCCAAGGTGTTTGAAACTCCCAAAGGACTCCCACCTATTCGTGATCATGATCATGATATTCATTTGATTCCAGGAAGTTTTCCTCAAAACATAAGGTCTTACAGATATCCTTATGTCCAAAAGAGAGAAATTGAACGTATGATTGCAGATATGTTAGAGGCTGGTATAATTCAACCTAGTCAAAGTTATTTCTCTACTCCAGTAGTATTGGTGCACAAGAATAATGGATCATGGCGCATATGTCCGGATTATAGGGAGCTCAATAAGCTCACTATTAAAGATAAATTTCCCATTCCTGTGATTGATGAATTATTGGATGAATTACATGGAGCAATTTATTTTACCAATTTGGATCTTCGTTCAGGATATCATCAAATTAGAATGAAGGTTGAATATATTCCGAAAACAACATTTCGAACTCATGAGGGTCATTATGAATTTTTGGTCATGCCTTTTGGCCTTACATATGCACCTTCTACAATTCAAGGGTTGATGAATTCCATTTTCAAACCCTTCCTTAGAAAATTTGTGCTAGTATTTTTTAATGACATATTAATCTACATCAGGTCTTGGAAGGATCATGTTCAACATGTTGACAGGGTGCTCAAACTATTGGAGGAGAAACAATTATATGCAAAAAAATCCAAATGTTTCTTTGGAGTAAAAGAGTTGGAATATTTGGGTCATATTGTATCTCACAAGGGTGTTAAGGTAGACCCTAACAAAATTAAAGACATTAAGGAATGGAAAGTCCCCACAACCATAAAGCAGTTGCGAGGATTTCTCGAGTTAACAGGGTATTATCGCAATTTTGTTAAGAATTATGGGAGAATAGCAGCATCTCTAACAACATTATTGAAGAAAGGCGCATTTTCATGGACTCCTGAAGCAACATCTTAAAGAGGCAATGTGCCTAACACTGGTCTTAGGTATGTTAGGTCCATGTAATTTGTCAGATTGGCAAGACCAAATAGAAAAGGGTAACATCAAACCAACTTTGGAGTCCTAGGACCTAGCCTTCCTGGACTCAGAGAGGGCTCTCATTATATTTTATAAAATATATGACTTGTTTGTTTTAGGATGATGATTTTAGGCTAGTTAAAATGATAGAGTTTGTTTGTTTTGTTTTGTTTGGTCGGGTTGCTTGTCAAGAAGAAAAAATAGAGTAAGATAAATTCAAACCATTCGGCTATGGGGTCTGTGAAAGGTTTGAAGAGTACAACAAAAAATCAAGGGTGTTTCATAGGGCAAGTTGACAAAGCCAAATGGATCTTAATAGCTTATGTGAGTGAAATGAACATTAAATTTATGAACATAGTAGGTTTAAAGGGAAATTAAGAATCCTTTAACAAATACTAAAACAAGAAGGGCTTTCAAGATCACTATGCTTAAGAAATAACCAAAGGACATGGAATGCCATAAACTTCTATGGTCAAAATTCACCAAGTAAACTTTAAAAGCAACAATCAAGTAAACCCTAGAGAGCAGGAAACTCCTAAATTCTCTAGTTATTCACCTTCAGAGAAAGAAAACATGTAATATAACACATTAGTAATGATTAAAGAGCAGGGAACTCCTAAATTCCTTAAATAAACTATAAAATACCTTCCAAATGACTATTCAAGATGGACTAAAGGACAAGGCAAACCAAAAACTTCTTCAACCAAACCCTAATTAGTAAACTTCAAAGAAAAGGCCTTAAAAACAATGTTTTAAGCTACACAAAAGGATAGGGCATACCATAAAATTATTTGGCTTGACTCCATTAAACCATTATTAAGACCACAAGCTAAGTGAAACTAGAGAGCAATCAAGAATTCTGCAATCAGACCCAGCAGAGGAAAACATCTAAGCAATAGAAGGAAAAAATACTTAACGTTCCTCTAACAACATATCTTAACCTAAATTTTCTGCTCTATTGCATGAGAAAATATGAAACAATATGAAAGCACAAGGAAACAATTACTAATTTAGAACAAAATCACCATTAACCTTGTTCATGAATCCTATGAATGTGTTGTGAAACTAGCTCCAAAAATAGAAGAAAAGAGATATCAACGCCTTAGAAATAAGCCACTTCGAGGGGGCAACCTCCAATACATTACATAAATGAACAATTCTTGGATGATTCAAATTACGAAACCTCCTTTATATATATAGGATTCCATGGGGCCACAATGTAATCCTAGTGGGGCCACAATGTAATCCTATCCGACCTAACAATAATAATTTAAGGGCACAATAATAATAATATGGGGGTTACAGGGGTACAATAATAACAATAAGGGGGTTACAATAACAACAATAAGGGACTATACTAGTAATATAGGGACCTAACATGCCCCTCTCCTTCAAAAATGTTGTCCTCAACGCTGAGTAGCTCGTGGTGCTTCTATATAAAATTTTCATCCTCCCATGTCAAATCTTCAACAAGTAAGTTCTTCCACTTGAAGAGATACTCTGAAATTGATTGATTTCCCAGTTGTCGAGTTCTTGTTTGTGTGACTACTTAAGGTTCCAATATGATTTTTCCTTCTTCGTCAAGCTTTGGAAATATTGTTCGAATTGGGAGCTTGTCAACTATAACCTTTTTTAAGCATGAACATGGAAAATTGGGTGCACTCGTGAAGAAGCTGTGAAGCTCCAATTTGTATTCCATAATACCAATCTTTTTGCAACACCTTTGTAAGGACCATAGTACTTCGCGATAATTTATTATCCTTCTTAGCTTGCTTGAGGGAAATTTTTTTGTATGGTTGTAGCTGTAAAAATACCCAATCTCCTACATCAAAACTTCTCTCACCGCGATGTTGATCTGCCTATTGTTTCATTCGATTTTGTGCCCAATTCAGGTTATCCTTTAAGAGTTGGAGAACTTCTTGCTGAAGCTCGATGTGATCTTCCACTGCTTGCACCTTCGAATTTTCCCTTAAAGATGATGTGATCGATGGTGGATGATATCCATAAAGTGACATAAATGGGGTCATTTTTGCTGAAGTATGGAAGGAAGTGTTATACCACCATTCTCGCGAGAGGCACCACTTGACCTATCGTGTTTGCTTATCGTATACAAAAACGAAGATATCCTTCCAAACATTTATTTACTATCTCGGGTTTGACCATCAGATTGAGGATGATAATGTGAGCTATGAGCTAGTTGAGTACCCAAACAAGAAAATAATTCCGTCCAAAAATTTCGAGTAAAAATGGGATCCTTGTCACTTACAATAATCTTTGGGTTGCCATGTATCCTTTGAATTGTTTCCATAAATGCATTAGAAACTGTACTTGCTTAAAATGGATGAGATAATGCACAAAAGCATGCATACTTGGTAAGTATATCAACTACCACCATGATGACACTCTTTCCTTCAGACTTAGGTAAACCTATGATAAAATCCATTGAAATATCTTCCCAACATTGACTTGGAATGGATAAAGGTTGTAGAAGACCCAGGGTCTTAATTGTCTCAACTTTATTTTGCAAACCAACATTCCGCCATAAAATTTTGAATATCGCATTTAAGTCCATCCCAAAAAAAAATTATTTCTTCACCCCCGTGTAAGCTTTTAAATATCTCCGAGTGTCCTCCTAAAGGAGAAATGTGCAATTCAAAAATAATCTTTTGTTTTAGTTGGAAATTATTACAAAGATATAAGCGATCTTTGTACCATAAGGAATCATTTTTCCAACTAAATGTATCAAATGTACTAGGATCTTGCTGCAAAATTTGAATGAGTGTCCATACATCTTTGTCCTTCTTCCATTCACCTCTTGCTTCGATTATCCAATCTGGTTGGATAATAGAGATGGCACAAAGAAATGCTTCCGCCTCTTCATTCTTTCTTGAGAGTGCATCTGCAACAACATTAAACTTTCCTTTTTTGTAGATTATTTCAAAGTCATAACCCAACTTCTTTGTGACCCATTTTTGCTACTCTTCTAAAGATAATCTTTATTCCAAAAATTGTTTAAGACTATCATGATCAGTTTTTACCTTGAAGTGTCTTCCCATTAGGTAAGTTCACCATTTCTTTAGTGCATGCAGTATTGCTAACATTTCCTTCTCATAAATAGGTTTCTGTAAATACTTTCCTTTAATTGGACGACTTTTCAAAAGAAATGGGGTCTTCCTTATTGCATTAAAACAACACCAATTCCATTTCCCGAGGCATCATATTCCACAATAAAGGTTTTCGTGGAATTTCGGCGTAGCTAAGACCGGTGCTAGGCACATTGCCTCTTTAAGATGTTCAAAGGCCTTAGTTGCTTCAGGTGTCCATGAAAATTCATCTTTCTTCAATAATGTTGTTAGAGGTGTTTCTATTCTCCCATAATTCTTAACAAACTTGTGATAATACCCTGTTAACCCGAGAAATCCTCGCAACTGCTTTATGGTTGTGGGGACTTTCCATTTGTAGAAATTTGAATAATAGATAACTTATTCACCGAGATTATCCTAATCACACAATATTTGAGCTTCATGCATAATACATAACCTCTTCTACTATTGATCATCAATTTGCGGAAATTAAACAATTGCATGCGCACATTAAAACCATAAACAATCACACATATAAACACAATATTTATGGGAAAGCTTAAAGCTGAAAACCCCCAAATATTTGTATATTATAATGATAGAGATCATGTAACAATCATAGTACAAACTCCTCACAAGCTCTCAGCACTATCTCCAATTGTTACACACTACACAAGCTCAGATCATACAAAACACATGCTCCAATCTGCTCCACCTGTTAGCCTGCCTCTACTGCGCAATCCAATATGGATAAGCATTAGATCCAAGTTCGAATCCCACCAGTATGTACTGCGCAATCCTCATTGGCTTCTCCATCAATGTGTGTGCAAATCTCATGCATCAGTATAGTCACAACTGATAGTCACATTTCTATTTCACCTACCTCTCCACTGGTCTCCACTGAAACTGTCCATGCACTGCATTTAACTGATGTATTCATTAGTTGATTTATGAGTTAATAATTAGTGAATTAATTAATAATTGATTCACACCACTCTCACTAATTGTATCAATCAGTTAGACTAGATACAACTAGCTCAACTAAGTTAAACTGAACACAACTCCATTAACTGTCTCATCAACTCCACCAAACTCTGTCACATGAGTTCTAACTGAAGTCAACCATGCAATAACTCCACTAAACCCTAGGAATAGCGTAATTCCTTCTGTCAGCTGCATGTGCCACATCCGTGACTCAAACTGAAGTGCTCCAAGAGGATAAGATAATGTTTAGAGTCCAAATATTATTAAGAGCTAATAATATTCGACATATCTATTTTTAGACTGGCAATCTAAAAATAGATTCCTCCCAGTATGTCTAAAAATAGAAGTCCATCTATTTTTCCCGACTTGACCAACCATCCACAAATAGCATCCTGCAACTCATAGAACATGATCCATATGTCTAAAAATAGACATAGTCTAAAAATAGACTTTGCGCCAAAAATAGCCTGTAGGCCCACTTAGTGAAGGCGACTCCTTTCCACTAAGCTCATCATCTTGTTGCAATCTCAACACTCCCTCTCAACAAGATATGGATTATCTGTAACCCTTATCCTACCCCTGTGGTATTCAAATTTTCTTCTGGTGAGCACCTTCGTCAAGATATCAGCATCCTGATCCTCCGTAGGAATGTATGAAAGTAACATGATCTTCCGCTGCACACAATCTCTGATATGATGATACCGATCCATGAAGCCATGCCGCCTCAACTCATCCTCCTGTCTGTACCATGATCCATATCCCGATGTGCCTCTGAGATAGCTCACTACATGCTTGCCCACCTTCCAGAAGAGCTTGGTTGGCTTAACCATAGCTTGTGAAAGCTGGTTCACAGCATAGCATATGTTGGGCCGTGTATTGACCAGATACATAAGTGACCCCACCAACTGTCGATAAACAGTGGCATCTACTACCTCCGCTGAAGTAGCATCCTCCTTCCTCCAACCACCAGGAAGAGGAGTATCAACAGGCTTGCAGCCATGCATGTTGAACTTCTCTAGTATCTCTCGGGCATACTTACCTTGAGAAACAAACAGTCCATCACTGCGCTGCCAAATTTCCAATCCCAGGAAATAATGAAGGAGGCCCAAGTCCTTCATATCAAACTCTTTTGCAAGATCATCCTTGCATGAGAGTATCAACAGCTCATCACCTGTCAAAATAAAATCATCTACATAAAGTACAATGATCAGCAACTTACCCTCCACCACAATCTGGTATAGGTTAGGATCCGCCTCACTCTTGGAGAATCCAAGTTCGGTGAAATAACTGTCTATCCGTGTGTACCAAGCACGAGGTGCTTGTTTCAACCCATACAACGCTCTCTTGAGCCTGCACACATGCGACTCGCTGCTGAAGATCTCGAAACCTTCGGGCTGCTCTATGTACACCTCCTCCTCAATGACTCCGTTGAGGAACACAGTCTTCACATCCATCTGATGAATGTGCCACCCCATTTGCGCTGAGAGAGCAAGAATCGTCCGTATGGAAGAATACCTTGCGACAGGTGCAAAGGTCTCCTCATAATCGATCCCCTCTATCTGTGAAAAGCCTCGGGCAACAAATCTTGCCTTGTACTTCTCCACACTCCCGTCAGCTGCCTGCTTCACTTTGTAGATCCATCTTGAACCCACCACTGATTTCCCCTCCGGCCTTGGGAAAATCTCCCATGCACTGTTTCTGACAATCGAATCATACTCTTCCACCATGGCATCTACCCATGCGGGATCCTCCACAGCTTCCTCGAAAGAGGATGGCTCTATCACGATACACTTGCTCACAAGAGCCATGTATCCAGTATACCGGTCAAGTGACTGTCTCTGTCTGTGCTGTGATGTAGGTGCTCCTACAACCTTCTCTACATCTTGAGCCAGTCGCTCAGCTTCTGTAGTGCGCTTCCGCCCTCTGATGGTTGGCATTGCATGAGTGGTCTCTTCCACTCCATGAACCTCCTCTTGTGGCTGATCCACATCCTGAGGCTCATCCTTAGGAACTAATAGCTCCTCATCTGCATGCAAGTGTGGCTCCCTCTCAAGCGAACACTTCATGGCTTTCTCCTCCTAAAATTTGATATCCCGTCGCACAACAGTCTTGCGACTGTTTGGCAAATACACACGATAGTTGTGGGGCGTATCAGTGTACCCCACAAATATCCCAACCTCTACAATCGGCTCCAGCTTCTTCCTGGCATCCTTCGTCACATGAATGTAAACAGGTGAACCAAAAATCCTCAAATGGGAAATATCAGGCTTCTTACCAGAAAACGCCTCCTCGGGTGTACTCATGCCAAGTATCTTGTGAGGACAATGGTTCTGCACATATACTTCAGTATTGCATGCCTCAGCCCACAAGTGTATGGGTAGGCCCTGATCATGCAACATCACCCATGCAGCACCCACGATCGTTCTGTTCTTCCGCTCAGCAACCTCGTTCTGCTGTGGGTTATGAGGTGCTATGAGCTCTCTTCGAATTCCTTCTGTGCTGCAAAAGTCCTTGAATTCGCCAGAGATGAATTCACCACCATTGTCGCTCCTAAGAGCCTTCACCTGCTTCCCCGATTCTTTCTCAACCAGCGCCTTGAACTCACAGAACTTTGAGTATGTCTCGCTCTTCTTCTGCATGAAGAAGATCCAGCACTTACGAGAAAAATCATCAACAAATATCACATAATACCCGTGCTTTGCTGTCGAAGCTACTGAGAAAGGTCCACACACGTCTGTGTGAATTATCTCAAGGATCGTCGTGGCGCGACTATCCTTCTCGTGAAAGGTGGCTTTCACAAATTTTCCCAAGGTACACCCCTTGCACTGATCTGACTACGCAAGAGTGCCTTTAGGAAGCCCAGTAGAAATCTGCTGCAGTATCTTCAAAGCTCCATGGTGAAGGTGGCCCAATCTCCGGTGCCACAACTCGCCATCATCCCGGCTCACCACTCCTTCTGCCTTGCCTGCCATTGTTGCGCATCCATCTACCTGCAATTGATAAAGGTTCTTAACTCGAACCCCTATCCTCCGGGTCTCACCAGTTGCCTTACTGCGCAGGAAAGCCTTTCCCTCGCTAAAGACAACATCATATCCCTTGTCTTCTAACATCGCCACAGAGATAAGATTCTTCTTCAATCCTCGAACATGCATCACTTCCTTCAATACGAAGGGTTTACCAGACTCCCTCTCAAAGGAAATGGTACCGATACCGGTCGCACTGTATCTACCATCATCGCCCATCTTGATGTGCACTCCAAGATCTTTCTCATCCAGATCAGTAAACAAATCTCGATCTCCTGTCATGTGAAAAGACACACCACTGTCAAGAAACCACACTGAACCCATCACACTTGAGACCAAGCATGCGATCAGCGAAAAATCCAGCTCAAACTGCGAGGCTAAGGCCTCTCCAGCTGCAGATCCAACAGCCTGCTTATTTTTCTTCTTCTGCGGACAATTTGTGGCATAATGTCCATGTTGGTGACAGCGAAAGCACTTCACCTTGGACATGTCCTGCTTCTTGCATTTCGCACCGGAATGAGAAGCTTTCTTGCTCTTCCCCTTCTTTGCTTTGGCAGGAAAATCGCAATACTCTTCATCAGAGTTCTTTGATGACGATTTGTCCCTAGTACTCTGCCTTATCTCCTCTTGCACAAGATCCGACCAAAGTCGCTCCCATCCTGGCAATTTCTCCCGACCATTGACAGAGTCCTGATAGGAATGCCAACTCTTCGGAAGCCCAAGGAGAGCCAAGCTCACCAAGTCCTCATCATCTACAATCACCCCCACACTTCCCAGCTCATCCCTGCATTGGGTGAACTTCGTGAGGTACTTGGGCATACTGTCGCCTTTCTCCATCTTTATGTTTCTGAGTTTATCCTTGAGCGCCAACTTCCTCTGGTTGCTCTTGCTTTGGAATAAATTTGTCAAGGCTTTCCACATCAAGAATGGAGAAGCCTTACCATGAAGGTTGGACACTATGTGATCCTTCACGCCCTCCAATAGAATCCTTCTACAGTTTGTTGTCTTCTTTTGCCAAGCCTCAATTACAGCAGCATCGCTAGAAGTAGGGTTTGGGACTTCAGCATCTATGAACTCCTTCAACCCATTTTCATCTAGCACCACCTCCATAATGTCCTTCCATGCAATATAATTCAAGCTTCCCTCAAGGGCATACTCCAATCGCAATCCGTTGAAATACATCTCAACTTCGACACCAAGAACACACTGCTGCAAATTCGAATTCCACCAGCACAAAACTCAACCGCTTCAATGTTTTGCAATTGCTCCAATGATCAATATCCCTCTGATACCATGTATAAATTTGAATAACTATTAAATTATTCACCGAGATTATCCTGATCACACACTATTTGAGCTTCATGCATAATACATAACCTCTTCTACTATTGATCATCAATTTGCGGAAATATAAACAATCGCATGCGCACATTAAAACCATAAACAATCACACATATAAACACGTATTTATGGGAAAGCTTAAAGCTAAAAACCCCCAACTATCTGTATATTATAATGATAGAGATCATGTAACAATCATTGTACAAACTCCTCACAAGCTCTCAGTACAATCTCCAATTGTTACACACTACACAAGCTCAGATCATACAAAACACATGCTCCAATCTTCTCCACCTGTTAGCCAGCCTTTACTGCGCAATCCAATATGGATAATCATGAGATCCAAGTTCAAATCCCACCAGTATGTACTGCGCAATCCTCATTGGCTTCTCCATCAATGTGTGTGCAAATCTCATGCACCAGTATAGTCACAACTGATAGTCACACTGCTCTTTCACCTACCTCTCCACTGGTCTCCACTGAAACTGTCCATGCACTGCAGTTAACTGATGTATTCATTAGTTGATTTATGGGTTAATAATTAGTGAATTAATTCACACCACTCTCACTAATTGTATCAATCAGTTAGACTAGACACAACTAGCTCAACTAAGTTAAACTGAACACAACTCCATTAACTGTCTCATCAACTCCACCAAACTCTGTCACATGAGTTCTAACTGAAGTCAACCATGCAATAGCTCCAATAAACCCTAGGAATAGCGTAATTCCTTCTGTCAGCTGCATGTGCCACATCCAGGCATCAAACTGAAGTGCTCCAAGAGGATAAGATAATGTTTAGAGTCCAAATATTATTAAGAGCTAATAATATTCGACATATCTATTTTTAGACCGGCAATCTAAAAATAGATTCCGCCCAGTATGTCTAAAAATAGAAGTCCATCTATTTTTTCCGACTTGACCAACCATCCACAAATAGCATCCTGCAACTCATAGAACATGATCCATATGTCTAAAAATATACATAGTCTAAAAATAGACTTTGCGCCAAAAATAGCCTACGGGCCCATTTAGTGAAGGCGACTCCTTTCCACTAAGCTCATCATCTTGTTGCAATCTCAACACCATTCCTTAATGGCTTTAATTTTGTTAGAGTCTACCTTAATACCCTCGTGAGATACAATATGACCCAGATATTCCACCTCTTGTACTCCAAAGAAACATTTGGATGTTTTTGTATATAATTGTTTCTCCTGCAATAGTTTGAGCACCCTGTCAACATGTTGAACATGATCCTTCCAAGACCTGCTGTAGATTAGTATATCATCAAAAAATACTAGCACAAATTTTCTAAGGAAGGACTTGAAAATGGAATTCTTCAACCATTGAAATGTAGAAGGTGCATTGGTAAGGCCAAAATGCATGACCAAAAATTCATAATGACCCTCATGAGTTCGAAATGCTGTTTTCAGAATATCTTCAGTCTTCATTCTAATTTGATGATATCCTGAATGAAGATCTAACTTGGTAAAATAAATTTCTCCATGTAATTCATCCAATAATTCATCAATCAGAGGAATGGGAAATTTATCTTTAATGGTGAGCTTATTGAGCTCCCTATAATATAGACACATGCGCCATGATCCATCCTTCTTGTGTACCAATACTACAGGAGCAGAGAAAGAACTTTGACTGGGTTGAATTATACCTGCCTCTAACATTTCTACAATCATACGTTCAATTTCGCTCTTTTGAACATAAGGATATCTATAAGGCCTGATTCTTGGAGGAACACTTCCTGGAATTAAATTAATAGCATGATCATGATCACGAATAGGTGTGAGTCCTTTGGGAGTTTCAAACACCTTGGAATGCTTGTCCAAGACTTTTTGGAGATCTGCAGAAATAGATGATTTTGATGTTGGAGCTTCTAGTGAGCATAAATGTGCAATTACGCCTCGCTGTTCTTTCTTTAGAAGCTTTGTCATGACATTCGAGCTTATTATCTTTCCCAGCTTCCCTGTAATACCCCGTAATTCGTCTTCCTTTCCTTCTGAAAAAAATTTCAAGAAAAGTTCTTGAAAATTAAAAGATACCGTCCCCAAAGATTGTAACCATTGTACTCCGAGTACAACATCAGCACCTCCCATAGGAATGGAAAGCATTGGACTATTCAATACATATTCCCCCATGGTTAGCTTGATATTATGGCATTTTCTAGAGAAATTTATAGTTCCTCCATTTGCAACCATCACTTGACATTCTGGTGTGGGGTATAGGAAACAATTCAATTCCTTGGCTACCTTACAATGAATAAAATTATGGGTACTACCTGAATCAATCAGTACTATTACCTTTTTCTTCTTGATATGTCCTTCTATCTTAAGAGTTTGAGGAGTGGTAATTCCTGACAATGCATTACATGATATGGTCGGACTCATTTCTTCCTCTTATAGGGTTGGTTCCTGGTGTATATCCTCTTCTTGTTCATTTTCTTCTTCCTCTTCACAATCTATGTAAAATAATTTCTTCTCATCACACTTATGACCTTTAGTGTATTTGCTATCACAACTGTAGCAAAGCCCTTTTTCTCTTTTTTCTTCCAATTTTTTTGGTGTCAACCTTGTAGGTTGTGGAAATCTAGGAGTAGCAACACTTCCCTCTTTATAGAAGTGAGTGGTAGGCTTCCTTGTCGCCATAATTTTACATTCAATTTTTCTTGCCAACCTGAATGCCTTCTCCAATGAATCAAGTTCCAAAATGCAAACTTCATGTTGGATGTTATCCTTTAAAGTACCTATGAAGAGATCAATCCTGTGTTCCTTTGGAATATTAGTTACCCTTATATTCAATTTTTGGAAGTCCTCAATGTGCTCCCCCATTAAACCCTTTTGTTTGAGATTTATCAATTGGCTAAAGAAGGTGTTGCTCTTTGTATCCTCATAATGTGCTATCATTTCCTCCGTAAAAATTGACCAAGTGACAATTTTTTTACGAGGGCAAAGCCATCGATACCATACAAATGTATTTTGTTCTAAATGTAAAGTTGCAATGCGTACCTTTTGTGTGTTTTGCACATTATGGAGATCAAAATATTGCTCCATCTGTAGTATCCATGTTACAGGATCCTTTCCATCAAACTTCCTCATATCCATTTTTGGAATATGGTGGTTCTTCCCGCTAACATTAGAGTTTATGAAATCACGATTAACATTTATTTTGTTCTCATCATGAGTTTCCTCTACTATATTTTCACCATTAGGAAAAATTTCTTGTATCAAATTTGTCAAACCTTCCATGTCTGCTTTTAGATCATTCTTCATGTTTTCCATCTTGGATTCCATGCCAGCTTCCATGCCATCCATCTGAGCTTCCATGCCATTCTTAAAACCATCCATCTTAGATTCCATGCCTTTCTTCAAAACATCCATCTTAGTTTCCACGCCTTTCTTCAAAACTTCCATGTCATTTTTTGTTGCTCTTTGCGAGAGAAAAATTTGTTGCACTTGCTCTTGTAATTTTGATATGTCATGTTGCCATTCTTCACCTTCATGAGTCATAGTAGAGCCTTATAAAGGCTTAATGGGTGTTGAATTCTTTTTAGGGGCCATTTTAGAATCCAATACTGATATCTATTCTACAATATGCCCTTGGAATCAATTCAACTTGATTATTCAAACAAGACATATGCAATTTGGAAAAGAAAAATACACACCTTTTACTTTCTTTTGAAGAGCTCAATATTGAAATTGAATTATCTCTATAATTGTGGATCCTCAATATCTGAAATTATGCCCTGTAGTAGCCCTCTGGAGCTTCTTTCAAATGCCATAGGTCTGACCTGATTTGGATTCTTCAAGGCAAATTTATGTCCAATATCCCACAATGACCCAATTATGGACTGGTTCAATAGAGCGAACTTGTACGACTTGCCACGTGTCAATGTTTCCTCCTTTGGCTCTGAAATTTATAGTCAGGACACTACAGTTTGTGTACTTGCAGCCACTTTTTACAGAATTCCAATCTGATGCTCAGAGAGAGAGTTATGAATATTTTCCCACGATCACCTCTTTGAGATGAAATTCAAGAGCCTGAAAATGCCCTAACTTCCATAGACCATATCCCAAAAACTATTGTGAACCAAGATCTGAAATTTTGCAAAGATGTTCTTCAGGATTTCGGCTTCGTACTCTAAAAATTTCAGCTTCTGAACCTTTGTAGAAAAAAAATTATAGCGACAATGCCACGCTGACCTGTTTAGGCTAAATTCAGGAGCCTACAAAAAGACATAACTTCCACAGGTCATAGCTTCAAAAATATTGCGAACCAAGATCTGAAATTTTGTGACAATGTTCCTTAGGATTGCGGCTTCGCACTCTAAACATTTCAGCTTCCGAACCTTTGTAGAAAAAAAATTATAGTGAAAATTCCACGATGACCTTCTTGGAGCAGCGAAACCTAGAATCCAAAGCTCTCATACCAAATGTTGTGAAACTTGTTGAAAATGCAGCAAGATGATGGAGCTTAGTGAAATGAAGTCACCTTCACTAAGTGGGCCCGCAGGCAAATTCTGGCGCAAAGTCTATTTTTAGACTATGTCTATTTTTAGACATATGGAGCATGGTCCAGGGGTTGCAGTATGTTATTCTTGGAGTATTGGTCATGTTGGTAAAATAGATGGACCTCTATTTTTTGACCTATAGGTCGAAGTCTATATTTAGACTGCCTATCCTAAAAATAGGGAAGTCAAATATTATTTACCCTTAATAATATTTGGACTATAAACTTCAGTTTACTCTCTTGGAGCACTTCAGTTCGAGCCTTGGAAGTGGCTCATGCATCTGACATAGGAATTACGCTATTCCTAAGGGTTTGGTGAGCACATGCATGGTTGACTTCAGTTAGGACTTCAGTGGCAGAAGTTTGGTGGAGTTAATGAGACAGCTAGCGGAGTTGTGTTCGGTTTAATTTAGTTTAACTAGTTGAGATTAGTTTAACTAGATAATCAACTAGTAATGAGTGGAGTGAATTAAATATTATTTAATTCATTAATTAGTAACTCATTATTCAACTCAAGAACACATCAGTTCACTACAGTGCATGATCAGTTCAGTGGAGACCAGAGAAAGAGGTAGATGAAAGGGTGGAGTTAGCTATCAGTGGCGACATCAGTTGTGCATGAGATTTGCACCACACTTGGAGGAATTTCCCATGATGATTGCACTGTCAAGCCAAGGAGATTCGAACCTTGGATCTCTATTTAGACAAGCCATGATTGCGCAATAGAGGCAAGGCAATTGGTGGTGAGTTTTGAACCAGTGACTTGTTCAAAACCAAGCTAGTTTGTGTGTAACTTCATGAGATAGTACTGAGTACTTGTGAGGAGTATTGTACTGTGTTTGTTACATGATTTCTCCATTATAATATACACAATAGCTGCGGGGTTTTCAGCTATAAGCTTTCCCCATACATACTGTGTTAATGTGTATGAAGATTTGATGTGTTATCGCTTGTTTTATTTCCGCATGTGTGATGATCTGAGTGGAAGAGGTTATGTGTTGCATATAAATTCGAATTGTATGTGATTAGGATAGTCTCGGTGGATAATTAATCATTATTCAGCAAATTTCTACATGGTATCGGAGCTATTGAAGCATAGATTGATCATCACAGTGATTACAAACTTATTTCGGTAGACAGAGTCTGCATGTGGGCCAGGTAGCCTCCGGATTCATCTTTCTTCGGAAAGTGAAAGGTCTGGTAAATGCCCCTTGCAGTCATTCTCTGTGCTAGAAATAATTTGTTCTCACAGATCTAGAGCGGCTGAGCTTTGAGGTGGAATTCGAAATTTTGCAGCAGTTTTGTTTTCTTGGTGCCGGTGTTGAAAATGTCTTTCAATGGTTTGCGACTCGAATATGCTCTTGAAGGCAGTTCGAATTATGTTGCATGGAAGGATCGCATGGAAGCAGTATTAGAAGATAATGGTCTCAAGGAGTTCGTAGATACAGATGTCTAAAAGCCCACTGATCCTGCTGAAGTCGATGCATGGCAAAAGAAGATGGCGAAATGTCAAAGGATCCTGTTGGAGGGCGTCAAGGATCATATTGTATCCAGCCTGCATGGAAAGGCTTCTCCATTTCTAATGTGGAAAGCTTTGACGGATCTATTCCAGAGTAAGAGCGACCAAAGGAAGCTGGCGCTCAAAGATAAGCTCAGGAACATCAAGATGGAGAAATGCGACAGTATCGCCAAATACCTCACGAAGTTCACTCAATGCAGAGATGAGCTGGGAAGTGTGGGGGTGACTGTCGAAGACGAGGACATGGTCGACCTGGCTCTCCTTGGTCTTTTGAAGGCTTGGCACTCATATCAAGATAGTGTCAATGGTCGGGAGAAGCTGCCGGGATGGGAGCGCCTTTGGGCGGATCTCATGCAGGAGGAGATAAGGAGGACTAATCGAGATGGATCTTCATCAAAGGGAGCTGATGAAGAAAACTGCGCTTTGGTGGCCAAAGCAAAGAAGGGGAAGGGTAAGAAAACCTCTCATTCTGGTGCAAAGGGCAAGAAGCATGATATGGCGAAAGTGAAGTGTTTTCACTGCCATGATCACGGACATTATGCTACCAATTGTCCAAAGAAGAAGAAGAACAAGCAAGCGGGAAGATCTGCAGATGGAGAAGCTTTGGCTTCACAGTCGAGCTTGACTTTTCACCGATTGCATGCTTGGTTTCAAGTGTGATGGGATCGGTGTGGTTCTTGGACAGCGGTGCGTCATTTCATATGACGGGAGATCGGGAGTTGTTCTCAGATCTAGAGGACAAAGATCTGGGTGTGCACATCGAGATGGGCGATGATGGTAGATACAGTGCGACTGGTATTGGTACCATATCCTTTCAGAGGGAGTCTGGTAAACCCTTTGTATTGAAGGATGTCATGCATGTACCTGGATTGAAGAAGAACTTGATCTCTGTGGCGATGTTGGAGGATAAGGGGTATGATGTGGTCTTCAGCGAAGGAAAAGCCTTCCTACGTAGTAAGACTACTGGAGAGACCCGGAAGATAGGGGTTCGAACCAAGAACCTTTATCAGTTGCAGGTAGATGGCTGCGCAGCTATGGCATGCAAGGCGGGAGAAGTGGTGAGCCAGGATGATGAGGGCGAACTGTGGCACAGGAGATTGGGCCACCTTCACCATGGAGCTTTGAAGATCCTGCAGCAGATTTCTACCGGGCTTCCTAAGGGCACTCTTGCGCAGTCAGATCAGTGCAAGGGGTGTACCTTGGGGAAGTATGTGAAAGCCACCTTTCACGAGAAGGATAGTCGTGCCACGATGATCCTTGAGAGAGTTCACACAGACGTGTGTGGTCCTTTCTCAGTTGCTTCGACAGCAAAGCACAAGTATTATGTGATCTTTGTTGATGATTTCTCTCGAAAGTGCTGGATCTTCTTCATGCCGAAGAAGAGCGATACATTCGCGAAGTTCTGTGAGTTTAAAGCACTGGTCGAGAAGGAGTCGGGAAAGAAGGTGATTGCTCTAAGGAGTGATAACGGTGGTGAATTCATCTTGGCTGAATTCAAGGAGTTCTGCAGCGCAGAAGGGATTCGGAGAGAGCTCATCGCACCCCATAACCCACAGCAGAACGGGGTGGCTGAGCGGAAGAACAGAACGATCGTGGGTGCTGCACCGGCGATGTTGCATGATCAGGGCCTACCCCTTCACTTGTGGGCTGAGGCATGCAATACAGCAGTGTATGTGCAGAACCGTTGTCCTCACAAGGTTCTTGGCATGAGTACACGAGAGGAGGCTTATTCTGGCAAGAGGCCTGATATTTCCCATTTGCGGATTTTTGGTTCTCCTGTCTACATGCATGTGACGAAGGATGCGAGCAGGAAGCTGGATCCAACTGCTGAGGTTGGAATATTTGTGGGGTA
The DNA here is from genome assembly GCA_034641835.2 of Pinus albicaulis. Taxonomy (NCBI): domain Eukaryota; kingdom Viridiplantae; phylum Streptophyta; class Pinopsida; order Pinales; family Pinaceae; genus Pinus; species Pinus albicaulis. The sequence continues at coordinate 81,661,909 of CM076572.1, forward strand.
CACTGATACACCTCACAACTATCGAGTGTATTTGTCAGACAGTCGAAAGACTGTTGTGCGACGGGATATAAAATTTTAGGAGGAGAAAGCCATGCAGTGTTCGCTTGAGAGGGAGCTACACTTGCATGCAGATGAGGAGCTGTTAGTTCCTAAGGAGGAGCTTCCGAATGTGGATCAGCCACAAGAGGAATTTCAGGAGGTGGAAGAAACCACCCATGCAGCGCCAACCATCAGAGGGCGCATGCGCACTACAGAAGCTGAGCGACTGGCTCGAGATGCAGAGAAGGTTGTAGGACCACCTAAAGCACAGCGCAGACAAAGGCAGTCACCGGATCGGTACACTGGATACATGGCTCTTGTGAGTCAATGTGTTGTGACGGAGCCATCCTCTTTTGAGGAAGCTGTGGAGGAACCCGCATGGGTTGATGCCATGATCGAGGAATATGATTCGATCGTCAAGAACAGTGCATGGGAGATTGTCCCAAGACCGGTGGGGAAATCAGTGGTGGGTTCGCGATGGATCTACAAGGTGAAGCAGGCGGCTGACGGGAGTGTGGAGAAGTATAAGGCGAGATTTGTCGCCCGTGGCTTTTCACAGATCGAGGGGATTGACTATGAGGAGACCTTTGCACCTGTCGCAAGGTACTCTTCCATACGGACGATCCTTGCTCTCTCAGCGCAGATGGGGTGGCACATTCATCAGATGGATGTGAAGACCGCGTTCCTCAATGGAGTTATTGAGGAGGAGGTGTACATAGAGCAGCCTGAAGGTTTCGAGATCTTCAGCAGTGAGTCGCATGTGTGCCGACTCAAGAGAGCACTGTACGGGCTGAAGCAAGCACCTCGTGCTTGGTACACTCGGATAGACAGCTACTTCACCGGCTTGGATTCTCCAAGAGTGAGGCAGATCCAAACCTGTACCAGATTGTGGTGGAGGGGAAGCTGTTGATCATCGTACTGTATGTAGATGATCTGATTTTGATTGGCGATGAGCAGTTGATACTTTCATGCAAGGAGGATCTTGCACGAGAGTTTGAGATGAAGGACTTGGGCATCCTTCATTATTTCCCAGGATTGGAGATTTGGCAGCGCAGCGGAGGACTGTTTGTTTCTCAGGGCAAGTATGCTCGGGAGATTCTGGAGAGGTTCAACATGCAAGGCTGCAAGCCTGTTGACACTCCTCTTCCTGGTGGTTGGAGGAAGGAGGATGCTACTTTAGCGGAGGTAGTGGATGCCACTGTCTATCGACAGTTGGTGGGGTCGCTTATGTATCTGGTCAATACACGACCCGATATATGTTATGCACTTAACCAGCTTTCGCAAGCTATGGTTAAGCCTACCAAGCTCTTTTGGAAGGCGGGCAAGCATGTATTGCGCTATATTAGAGGCACATCGGGATATGGTCTATGGTACAGACAGGAGGATGGAGCGAAGATTTCTGGCTTCACTGATGCAGATTGGGCAGGGAGTCCAACGGACCGGAAGAGCACTTCTGGAGGATTTTTCAGCATTGGGTCGACAGCAGTTTCCTGGTACAGCAGGAAGCAGAGATCCGTGGCACTCAGTTCAGCAGAGGCCGAGTACATGGCAGCAAGCTTGGCTGCATGTGAGGCTATTTGGATGAGGAAGATCCTCGCAGGTTTGTTCATGTTGCATTTGGAGCCTACAGTGATCTACTGTGATAACCAGAGCTGCATCAAGCTCTCGGCTAATCCAGTATTTCATGATAGGTCCAAACACATCGACATCAGGTACCATCATATCAGAGATTGTGTTCAGCGGAGAATCATGATGCTTTCATATGTTCCCACGGAGGATCAGGATGCCGACATCCTAACGAAGGCGCTCACTAGGAGCAAGTTCGAATTCCAAAGAGGCAGGATAGGGGTTGCAGATAATCCATATCTTGCTGAGAGGGAGTGTTGAAAATGCAGCAAGATGATGGAGCTTAGTGAAATGAAGTCGCCTTCACTAAGTGGGCCCGTAGGCAAATTCTGGCGCAAAGTCTATTTTTAGACTATGTCTATTTTTAGACATATGGAGCATGGTCCGGGGATTCCAGTATGAGATTCTTGGAGCATTGGTCATGTTGGTAAAAATATATGGGACTCTATTTTTGTGACCTATAGGTCGAAGAGGTCGAACTATTTTTAGACTGTCTCTCCTAAAAATAGGGAAGTCAAATATTATTTACCCTTAATAATATTTAGACTATAAAGTTCAGTTTACTCTCGTGGAGCACTTCAGTTCAAGCTACAGAAGTGGCTCATGCATCTGACAGAGGAATTATGCTATTCCCAAGGGTTTGATGGCATCATGCATGGTTGACTTCAGTTAGGATTTTAGTGGCAGAAGTTTGGTGGAGTTAATGAGACAGCTAGTGGAGTTGTGTTCTGTTTATTTTAGTTGAACTAGTTGAGATTAGTTTAACTAGCTAATCAATTAGTTATGAATGGAGTGAATTAAATATTATTTAATTCATTAATTAGTAACTCATTATTCAACTCAAGAACACATCAGTTCACTACAGTGCATGATCAGTTCAGTGGAGACCATTGAAAGAGGTAGATGAAAGGGTGGAGTTAGCTATCAGTGGCGACATCAGTTGTGCATGAGATTTGCACCACACTTGGAGGAATTGCCCATGATGATTGCGCCGTCAAGCCAAGGAGATTCGAACCTTGGATCTCTATATAGACAGGCCTGGATTGCGCAATAGAGGCAAGGCAATTGGCGGTGAGTTTTGAACCAGTAACCTGTTCAAAACTGAGCTAGATTATGTGTAACTTCATGAGAAAGTACCGAGTACTTGTGAGGAGTATTGTACTGAGTTTGTTACATGAATTTCTCCATTATAATATACACAATAGCTACGGGGTTTTCAGCTATAATATTTCCCCATACATCTTGTGTTAATGTGTATGATGAATTGATGTGCTATCGCTTGTTTTATTCACTTTGTGTGATGATGCGATGGGAAGAGATTATGTGTTGCATAGAAAATTGAATTGTATCGTCGGGGATAGTCTCCCATTGGATAATTCGTCATTATTCAGCAAATTTCTACAGAGCGTGATTATTATTTGAGAAAGTTCTAGTTCAAGAAGTTAAAGGTGAAAGTTGCAATAATGAAGTTGGCATTTGGCCAAAAAGAAAGACAAATTGTTGGTTTTAGTCATTGGGCTATGGAGTCATAATAGGGTTTAATTGAAACAACAAAGGGCAAAGTGGTCAATGGAGCAAGTCATATATGTCTAAGGATCTCTTTAAAGTTTGATTTATGGAATGAAATGATACAAAAGGGAATTAAACAAATGAAAGACAGCAGCTCAAGGATCTGACAGTACTTTTAACAAGCAGTAACACAGCAAAACCTTAAAATACTAAATCAATCGGATCAATAAATGTACACAGACTTCTTCGTGCACAGTGCCTGGCTTAAACCCGGAGGGGCTGAGGCTGTGACAGGAAAAGCTGGCAGGGTGGGGCTCCTGCAGACCTCTGCCAACAACAACAAGTAACCTGAACAAGCACATGTATTCAAGAATGATCTGAGTCCAATGGTGCCAAAACTAACAACACCTAACATTCTAAAGAAGCTTTGAGATCAGTCTTTGAGGGATAAAACTAGGACCGGGGGCTCACCATATCTTCCTTGGTTCATCTGTAACATAATGAAAATAACGTTTAAGAACAATATTTAGCTAAGACTATGGGATGAGGCATGGACATTCTCTTTACTTGAACTGAATTAAGTCAACCTATTATGGTCTCGAAATATTTAGTCAGCCTCATTGAGAAGATAAATGCAGGCTAATCCTAACTCCTGGCATTTTCTTTATGGAAGATGAACAAAGTAATAAATATAAAATAAAATTTACAATAAAAACATCATTGACATAGACTGATTCATAAATCAACATATTCAGGTATACAAACAGATTTACATCTTTAAGTCAATGTTTCGATTTAAGTCCTCTACCAGATATCAATAAAGCGAGGCTCCAGGCAGGTGAACTATTTTATTAGAAGTTTCAGCTCAAGTATGTTTCAGGGTTCAACAACCAACATTTTCTCATCTTCTACGAAGTATTTATAGAATGAATGAGAGGTGGGGATCGATAAAATATCTCCAAGGTCAGTGTCTGATTTAAGACTTCTCGACCTTTGAGGGCTCGATGAAGAAGCTTACATATGTGTCCTCATGGCTAAATGTCTTACATTAAGAATTAAGCTAAATTGAGAGCTTTATTAGCTTTGGTGACGTCATGTTGTAGCCTTTCTGCTTGATATTTTTACATTAATTTCTTTTAATTCATTTTTCGGCTACTTTAAGGAAAATATATAGTTTTAAGTCACTTAATTCGGCCTGTTGAGTGCTTGTGTCGGTGTGTGGGTGACTTAGAGAATCAATTTTCCTGATGTAGCGATGGAGGCTTTTCTATCTGTAGATCTTTATGATTTTCTTTAATTATGTTTTAATTTGGAGGATTAGGCTTTTGATAATCAATCTTAGCGAAAGTAATCCCCAAGCTATCTTCAATCTCTCTGTTCTACTATGTTTTGTCTTCGACAGCGATACTCTTTTAATGTGATTATGTGTGTCTTGTTATAATACATAGGCTTATATAAACGTGTTATTACAATGATGATAGAAACATAGTTAGGACCCTTGATTTTTCCTTTGATAGCAAAAGTCAGGAGGAGTGTCCCCTCAGCTTTCATTTCCCTTTATTATAATGAAACGTCATGCAAACACCTCAAAATACAAAAAAATATTAAGAAATCTTGCGTTATTGGGTAAACGCCCGGAAGGCGTGGGAGAGCTGGCCGTTGGTGTCATCCAATGGCGTAGATGTTTGTTTGCGGTGGTTAAAGGAAGAGCGGGGGAGGAAGAAATAGGAAATTCGAACGCGTTGATCGCGCAAGGATCAACATATTGAGATGAGAGTCATGATCATACAAAGTGAATGAGTCACTTTATAAATAAAATAGAAGAGAAATATGAAGGAAATGGAATTGGGGCTTGGGATGAATATAAGATAATGAGATGAGATCCTGACCTACATGATCAACGGTGGAGATCACGCATTAAAATCCATGGGAATGGCAAGGCGATATGTAAATGGAGGTTTAGATCCAAGCCATTGATCTAGAAGATCAACGGTGGAGGAGGCGCGCGATAACACACAAGGGAAAAAGAGGGAAAGTGGTTTCGGGAGGTAAAACCATGGTACAATAAAAGGGTGAGAGCGGTTTTGCCTTTTTGAACACAATATGCGTTTCCCCGCAGGCACGTGGCTTTCAAAACCACCTATATCGTGTGCCCTTTGAGAAATTAACTTCGTAAAGTTATGTGACTTGGGATATGGGCGGCGGATACGGGGCCTCGGTCCAGAACGGTGGGGAATAATCGCGATATGAGATAGATGGCAAGCGGAACGAGGATGGGTGGTTTCAATACGGGCCATGGATCAGGAGAAACGGTCGAGATAAAATGTGGGAGGAGACGAGGACCCACGAGGATCGGGCCTGTTGAGGGTTAATAGCGGGTGGATAGAACGAGATGGATGGCGAGTTAAATATGGGGCTAACACGAAATAATATACGAGCGGAGAAAGGATTTAATAAGGACGCGTTGATGCGAGGAGATCAACGGTCGGGATTGGTCGAAAAAACATTATGAGCGGGGCTACATAAACTTAACCAAATTCGGGAAATGCGATTTGGACCATCGTCTGGACACGTGGATGGCCCGAGATGCAATCGGGGCTCGGCGATCGGCGGGGGAAAGAACTCGGGAGCGCGCGATGCGATTAATTGTGGACGGGAAGTCGATCATATCATATCGATGGCGGATAACTCATCTGGGGTTGACCAATCGGCGGAGGCATTATGTTAATGCGCTCGAAAAA